>CM059868.1:47652766-48247766 GCA_030490815.1 Acer saccharum | reverse complement strand
CACTTCTAGAAGTTTTACCAAACATCATTTTATGCCAAAATTATAAAATAAACTGATTTTAACTTCTCAAAAGCAATACCAAACTGGCCTCAAATTTGAATTGGTTCCAATGATTCTGGATTCTTAGAGGAGTAGCTTCTGGATTTCTATACCTTTATGAAGAGTGGGAACAAGTTGTCTCCATAGAGATATAAAACCTATAAAATTCTTTTAGATGCGGATTTAAATGGAAAGTTAAGGGATTTTGGCCTTGCTAGATTGCATGATCATGGTAGCAATCCACAAACCACCAAACTGGTAGGAACGATTGGTTATATGGTTCTAGAGCATCTTACAACTGGAAAGTACTAGCACAAATGTATATGCTTTGAGTTTTTATGCTTGAGGTGGCTTGTGGAAAGAGGCATGTAGAGCAACGGGGATTGGTCATTGATTGCTGGAGAAGATGTACTATCCTTGATGCCACTGATCCGAGATTGGAAGGTATATATGTCGAGGATCAGATAGAGCTGGTGTTGAAACTAGGCCTATTTTGTTTACTTTCTAATCCGACAACTAGGCCTAACATGGAGCAAGTGATGCTCTATTTGGATGGTGATGCCGTGATTGATTTCTTCATAGAAGAAACCAATGAAGGTTCTGATATATTGATGTCATTTCCTTCATTGTTGGGCACTAATTATTGATAACTCTTATTTCTACACATTGTGTAGCCCCTTACTTTTATCTTTTATGCTTGCTTCCCAAGTAAAACCCGGTATTTAATACGATTAAATAAGTGTTTTAGGTTATTTTTCAGTTGAGGGGCTAAAGTTCAAAAATGAAGAAATGTTGGGGCAAAAGTGTAATTTTCCAAAGTTGGATTATGCACACTTGATTCTGCATTAAGGGGTAGGGAGCAAAATTCAGGGGAGCTGAAATCGAAAAATTCCTGCAGCATGCTCAACTTTCGGGGCCCATTTCTCTCTCCTCATAACGAATTAGGTTTTGTGCTACCTATGGTTGTAAATATCCAGAAGTCTTCTTTCCAACGGTTCTTCAAGAATGTGATTCCAATGTTTGTGGAGAAAGTTATGCCTGTTTTCGTAACGGTGCGCGCTGCTGGACACTCACCCGCGAAGCCCCCAAAATCAGCCACTTATGAAGGGCATTCTCGTCCTTTCACCCCAACTTCTACCCTAAGCTCCTCCCCACTATAAATATCCCCTTTTCTCTGAGTTTTGATAGAATCCTTTCTCTCCCTGTCTCTCTCTCTCTCTCTTCTGACCCACTCACTTCTTCTTCCATCTTCTTCATCTCTTTCACATTCTCCACCAAATAAGTGAGAGATCCAAGCACCGGTTTTTCCTCCATGGGAGCTCACCATACACCTCCACTACCATTTTTACATCTCCTCCATCCATTTTAGGGCAGTTTTCAAGGAAATAGGTGTGGTTTTTGGACCAAATCCGAGCTAGGAAAGTTAGGAGCTTCTTTAGAGGGTTTGTCTTCAAAGGTTGTCTCATTTTTACTCATTTCTTTGTATTTCTTGCTTCTTTGATGTGTAACCACGATTTGGGGAATATTGTAAACCTACACATGTGTAATATATGTATATTTGTACTTAAATTTGATTGGGTTTTGTTTTACTCTTTGTTAATTGTATGAATTAAGCTCTAATTGCAATATCCATGTGTGTGGAGGTCTGAAATTTATATGTATGCATGAATGGGATTAGGAGTAGAGTAAATTAATTTAGGAGTAGAATAATTTAGCTTCCCATGATTGTTTGTATGTTGGTGGATGACTAAAATGCCATGTTTAGAGTAATTTGGGTGTTAGAGAATTTAGCTCCAAAGAGTAGGAAAGGTTTCAGTTCAAGCATTTAGTTGCTAAATTGGCCTGGGTTCCAATTCTTGTGCTTAATGGGTCTTTTTAAGACACAATTATCCTTCCTTGGCTGGATTGGGTGGATTGGGTAATAAATTGATTTAGGGAAAATTCCCAAATCAAGAGAATGAACCCTTTACCTAATTTAAATGTTCTTAATGTATACCAACCAACTTATTGCACATGTTTTTTTGGTAAACTTGTTTCCCATGTCTAGCCATCCTATGGAGATTGATAAAACTGAATCCATATCTAGAGTAAAGACAGACTGAATTCCTCTTGTGTTTGTGTAGTTATAGGGGTATTTCATTGGTTAATGCTTTCACTTTGTTAGCCACCTTGTGGATGATAATTAGGTTGTATGTTATATATCGTGTGGTTCATATTAACATGCTCAACGTAATATCCTCTACATTTGACCAGTAAGTTGAGAGATCACTAGACTGGCGTGTAGAGTTCGTGTGTGTGTCTCACAGTCCTTAATGATAATCTCTAAGACATTGAGAGAGATTAGAGATTAATTAAGGGGACACGAGCATATAACATGCGTGTTGTATGAGTATCTCGTATTCTTAATATTTTCACTTGGTTGCCATCCCGTATTTGGTTAGCTATTGTGAATGAATTATTGACTGTAGTATGGCCCACGCGATTGTGTATTACATGCCCAATGAAATAACCACTGTATATGACCAAACAGTTGAGAGATCACTAGGCTGGCGTACAGAGCTTGTGTAGGTGTCCCAGAGTACTTAATGAATCCATGGATTATGTGGATGTGATTTCTAAGACTTGAGAGAGATTAGAGATCAATTAAGGGGGACACGAGCCTATGATAAACTTGCACATTGAGGGGCTAAGTGAGTCTAAAGCTTAATTAAGAGGATTGTTACGGTTGAGTCATTTCTTTAGTGTAATCACATTTCATGCCATCTCTCCATTCCACCTTATCATGTATATATTAGTTTATGTAATTTGTATATTTATAGTATTATTTACACTTTTCCGCACCCGCAACACATGAGTTCTCTCTGCGTGTTATAATAATAGCTAGAACCGGTGATGGTCAATGGATCCTACCTCTCTGCGAAACGATACCCTCACTTGCCGTTGTGCTAGTCTCTGTGACTTGTGCGCTAGCTAGGTCGAACTTAATTGTTCATCTTTTGATCGACATTGCAATGACGTGTTGTCAATTATTCTCAGATCATGTCTCTCACTAATTCAATCCTCATAGAAGGTCGTTGAAATTTCAGTCGATGGGCGTTTTCTCAAGTCCAATCATGGTGGCACACTTGATGCTTTTGGCTTATTAGAAGATTGGAGAGGGAATGAGAGAAATTGCAATGAATAAGACTATTCTGTTTTTGTAACTCGCCCTGAATTTCAAAACTTTTACAGCTTGTCTTCCGCTTAAAATTGACAGACTATAATGTAAAATTGTAGCAGATTGCATTAAAACAATAACGGCTGGCCTCTAGTAATTTTCCCTTTTCACTTTCTTGTTTTCCTATTTATTCTCTAGCTTTTACAAAATAATTCCTGACAAAAATATAGTTTATGTTTACACATACACACTTTGTGCATCTATTTGGCAGTCTAATAGTAATATAATTATTTTAATTTGAAGGATATGGCAATGGCTTGCTATTTGTTTTAATACCTGAGATGATAGTTGATCTGCAGCAAGCTAAAGTCAGCTTTACAAATGTAATTGGTTTGATATGAAAAAAATAGGCCAGAATTCGGATAAATTGCAAGGTTGGTACTTTGTAGCTTTGTAAACTATGTCCTGGCATGTATTTTGATGGGCTGATATTAATGTTTTCTTCAGTTTTGGGAGTATATGATGTCAAACAATAATAGTCAGAATCACAATCCCTTTTGGAAACAGGTCTAAGGCAGATTACTTCCTTCTTTCTTCAATGTCTGCAGCTCTCAGATTATTTTATTTTTGTATATATAGTTTTCAGTGTATCCTGCTTTTCACCGGCCTTGGCTCAAGATGATAACCAATTCATCTACAATGGCTTCGCTAAAGACGGACTGTAATTATTTGGAGCTTTTTCCCAAACCAACGGTCTATTGCAGCTAACCAACACTTTGGAACTAAGAAATGGCCAAGCTTTCTATGGAATCCCAATCAAATTCAACACATCTTCCTCTCAATCACTTTCCTTTTCTATGAATTTCGTATTTGCCATGGTGCCTGGATTTGATAATTTTCGTGGTAATGGTATAGCTTTCATCATCTCACCATCTATGGATTTCGGTGGAGCTGTTTCAGGTTCATCATTGGGAATCTTCAATATTTCAAACATTGGCTCATCTACGAACCAGATCTTGGCTGTTGAGCTTGATACTGCACGAAACGCTGACTTTAATGACATCGATGGCAATCATGTGGGAATTGATGTGAATAGCCTGGAATCTAATGATTCTGCTACAGCATCTTATTTTTCTGATAAACAAAGGAAGAATATATCCTTGGAGCTTGCAAGTGGAAATCCAATACAGATGTGGATAGATTACAGTGGAGAAGAAAAGTGGCTCAATGTAACACTAGCTCCAATTGGAATTCCAAAACCAAGCAGGCCTCTCTTGGCAACCTCTATTGATCTTTCTGAAATTCTGTTGGATACGATGCATGTTGGTTTCTCCGCTGCAACTGGTACACATGTTAGTGACCACTACATTCTCGGATGGAGCTTCAACAAAACTGCTTACTGTTAAATATCTTCCTTCACTTCCCAAGCCTGGTTACAATACAAAACCCAGCCTAAAACCCAGCGTACCGTTCATTGTTTTGATAGTAGCAGCAGTGTTTTTGGCTTTTTTGAAGGTCAAAGAGGTGAATTTCTAAAAATGTTACGGCTTGTATTCTGCATAAACCTGACATGCTGATGTAGCAGAAGCTCTACGAGAAAAACCTGCAAGAAACAAATTGAAAACAACCTACTAATGCTCCGTTGATTCGCGCACGAATACTGAAATATTAGGCTTCAAATACGATAATCGACTTCGCGCAAGAAGGATAATGTAAATGGATAGTTGAGAAACATCTCTGAATTTTATTCATCAAAAGCCATCTTTCAAACCCTAATACAATCTACTTAAATAGAATTGCAAAACTTGACTAACAAGAAAATCCTAAAAAAAGGGGAAAGAATCCTAAACGAAAAAGATATCTAATCTCCTAAAAATAAAAAGAATCCTAAAACATTAAAAACCTATCTAAAAAGGAAATTGGATTTGATTTAATATTCAAATCATAAAATAATTAATAACCTAATTACATAAAAACTAAAAGGAAATAAAATAAACTTATTGAATCATGACAACAATTAAAAACCATAAAAACTCGAAACAGCTGTCTTGGCGCGCCTGAAACTTAATGGCCGAATTCGGATATGCGCCCTTTATAGAAGATGGAGTCTTCATAACATTTGTAGGGCTCGTCTTGGGCTTTTCGGAAACATATTATAATAGACGATCCGACCCCATATGCACTCTGTAGAGGCCCACGAAGTTCAGCCCTGATCATCTCGTCCAGCTCACGACGTCCTCCTCTCGTCCAGCTCAAGTCTTCGCGCAACAAGATAGATGACCGAATTTGGGCCTGTTTTGATCTGTTACAGAGGAAGGAGTCTTCATAACATTGGTAGGGATCGCCTTGGGCTTTCCGAAAACATATTATAATGTCGATTCTGACTTCGTTTGCTCTCTGAAAAAGCTCCCGAAATTTGCCTATTCTGACCGTAATCATTCCGAGTCTTTGCTTCCTTCTTTTCGCACCCCTTGTCTTTGAGTCGTTTCCTCCGCTCCATGAAATCCAAACCTTTGTTTGCCGTATCGTCTTTGCGTGCTGCATCACATGCTATTTTGTAAAACAGTATGATTTGTTGGGCTCATGTAAATGAATTCTGATTGTAGCAGCTTGCATTAATACAACATTGTCTGGCCTCTAGTTATATATTTGCTTGTCTAATATTAACATAGTTATTTTAATTTAAAGGTTGTGGCAATGGCTTGCTAGTTGATCTCTTGCTAAATTCACAGCTTTACAAATGTGGCTGGTTACAACTTTATGGTCTTATGTTCGATATAAAAAACAAGGAATCGATTGAGAATATTCACTTACTCTGTCCAGAATTTGCAAGGTTGGTACTCTGTCCTGGACATGTTTTTCTTTGCAACTTTATTGTCCTGTATGTTTTCTTTGGTTCAGAATAGTTCAGAATACAAGTTTTGACAAGCAATGTCGATTACGGTGTTGTTGCACAAGAAAATGAAAAGCCTGTTCCTTACAAGACACTAACTTAAACTGTACAACTGAGAAGCTAGCCCCAGCATACACCACACAATCTTGAATCTTGTCTGACCATATAATAAGTAATACTGTTCAAACAAAATAATTGTGGTGCTAAATTCAGCATCTAAAACCAGAGATTCGTGCCAGAGCTACCACCAACCTTCTTTTTGTCATTTATCAAATATTGAACTTCTTTTTCTCAAATGAGTAGCTGAGTGCTAAGCATGAAAGCAACAAGTGAACCATCCTCGCAGTGGATTAATCCCATCATATTAAAGTATCTTTTAGTCTTTTGGAAAATGCATAGCTCTCTTTGCATCACTTTACAGATCAAAATGTGCCGCATTATTTTGAAAGTAATTCCAACAAGTGACAAGTCGCCATGTCGGAGACGTGAAGAGGCCATTTTCTTTGTCAGAAAAGCACTGAAAATACACTAAAGCAATAATTGGTTTTTGTACAGTTTCTGTATCTCAAAAGTAATAAATTACTGCTCAGAAGTTTGAGAGCAAGTCAAGGCAGATTACTTCCTTCTTTGTTCGATGGCTGTATAATAAAGCAAAGAGAAAGATGGAATCGTGTATCTTTTCAATATGTCATTGTGAACTTTATGCAAGAGTATCAATAATTAGTGTCCAGAAATTAAGTCCTATAACTGTGGGTCAATCAAGGACAAAATAATGGAGAGATTACATGGAAATAAAGAGGAGATTACACAGAAATATTCACACTAATGTAGCCAAAAATAGTTCCTAAGATCTCGTTCTATCATGCCCCCGCAAGATTGAGCTTCCATCATGGATGCCAATCTTGGGACGATGAAGAAGAAAGGGTTTTCGAGGAAGGGCCTTAGTGAGTGAATCAGCCAATTGATCGGTTGTATGAACATGAGACACATGAAGACTCTGGTTGAGGACTTGATCACGAACAAAGTGAAAGTCGATGGCGATGTGCTTCATGCGAGAGTGAAATACAGGATTTTTGCTCAAATATGTAGTTCCAATATTGTCACAAAAGATGGTTGGAATGGTGGAAAGTGAAATGCCCAGCTCCTGCAACAAGTTAGTAATCCAAGTCAATTATGCAGCAGTGGATGCTATGGCTGGATACTCGACTTCAGTGGAAGAGCGAGCAACTGTGCGTTGTTTCTTGGAGGACCAGCTTATCGGGGTAGAACCAAGAAAAACGACATAGGCTGTGGTGGAGGTTCTGTCATCTAAATTCCCTGCCCAATTTAAATCGGAGAAGGCATGGAGTTGAGCAAAGGGTTGTTTTTCGAAGTAGAATGCCATGATTATAGGTGCCTTTGAGATAACGCAAGAGACGATTAACAGCAGACCAATGAGTGGCAGAAGGACAATGCATAAATTGAGATAACTTGTTGACTGCAAAAGAAATGTCAGGTCTTGTTAAAGAAAGATATTGCAATGAGCCAAGAACCTGACGATATTGTGTAGGATCTGATGATGGGCTACCATCATGGAGCTTGAGAGTTTCAGTAGTTGAGAGTGGAGTAGTAACCGGTTTGGCCTCGAGCATGTTGGTTTTAACTAAAAGGTCTCGAAAATATTTTGATTGTACCAAAAAAAGACCATGTGGTGTTGATGTAGCTTCAACTCCCAAGAAATAATGTAGTGTACCAAGATCCATAAGAGAAAAACGAGATGCCAAGTTATCAATAACAACTTTGATGGATGGAGAGTGGCTGCCAGTAATAATTATGTCGTCCACGTAGACTAGCAAATAGATAATAGCTTGACCATGCCGAAGAATGAACAAGGAATTATTGGATTGAGAATTTTGAAACCCGTGTTGAAGTAGAAAAGATCGTAGCTCTTGGTACCATGCTCTTGGGGCTTGGCAAAGCCCATAAATAGTTTTTCGAAGTTTACACACATGATGAGGGTATTGTGGATGAACAAACCCTTGAGGTTGCTGCATGAAAACATTATCAGAGAGAGTGCCCTGCAAAAAAGCATTGTTAACATCCAATTGTCACAATTGCCACCCACGAGAAACAGCTAGACTCAGAATCAGTCTAATTGTTGTGGATTTCACAACCGGACTAAAAGTATCAGTAAAATCCACTCCGAGTCGTTGATGGAACCCCTTGGCTACAAGTCGAGCCTTAACGAGCAACGGTTTCGTCGGTGTTCCGCTTAATCTTAAATATCCATTTACACCCAACAACATTTTGTGTGTGGTTTGGAGGGACAAGAGTCCAAGTGGAATTGTGTATAAGGGCGTCATATTCTTTGCTCATGGCCTTTCTCCATTGAGGAAATTTTGAGCTTGGACAAATGTGGAAGGTTCTGTGGGATTGGTGGACTCAGATAATGTGGTATTTAAATCAATTTTTTTTTTTGGCTTAAAAATATTCTTTTAAGAACGTTTGATAATTTGAGGTTTGTGTATGGGAGATGAAAGTGGTGAATTAGAGGGAGAAAAAGTGTTAGAGGTAGTCACCTTATGAGAACTTGAGCTATTGACATCCATGATCTGAGAAGAGGAATGAGGCAACATTGAATGAGAGGAGTCATCAACATCAGCATGCTGCATTGAATTAGGAGTATGTTGGATTTGTTTTGGAGATAATGGTGGAGTTGACCCGTGAGAATTAGACAGGATGGATTTGGGTGAATTGCCTAAATTGGAAGGGATATGTGTGGAGGGAATCACATTAGAAAAGGGAAGGTGAGAGCAATTAGTGTCAATTGATTGAGTATTTTCTGGTGAGTAAGAATTTGTAGAGATTAGGGAGATATTTAAGGGAAACCAATGGGAAAGGGAATTTTTGGATATTCGAATATCATGTGGGAGGAGTTTTTGGAAAGGAAAATTAGACTCAATAAAAATCACATGTCTAGAGATGAAAGATTTATTTGTGGACGGGTCAAAGCACATGTACGAATTGTGGGCTAAAGAATAACCAATGAACACACATGGCTTAAACCGTGGTTCTAACTTGTGAGATGTATAAGGTCGTAACCATGGATAACACAGACACCCAAATACCTTTAATTTGAGGTAATTTGGACTTTTTTGAAATAATTTTTCGAATGGAGATTTAAAATTTAAAATGGGTGTAGGCATGCGGTTGATGAGATATGCAGCAATTTGAAAGGCAACAGACCAAAAACGAAGTGGCATAGAAGCTTGGTGCAATAGAGTTATGCCTGTCTCTACAAGATGACGATGTTTTCTCTCAGCTGAACCAACGAGTTGGGGTGTATAGGGAGGTGATTTGAGGTGTTGTATACCAAATTTAGACAATTGATGAGCTAAACTTTGATACTCACCCCCGCCATCAGAATACACAGTTTTAATGGTTGTTTGAAAAAAAATTTCCACTAATTTTTTATATTGAGAAAAAAATGAGAAGAACATCAGATTTTTGTTTCATTGGATAAAGCCATGTGTATTTAGTATGGTAATCAACAAAGACAACGTAATAACGAAAGTTGTCAAAAGAAGCAAGAGGAGAGGGACCCCAAACATCTGTATATATGATTTCTAATGGTGAATTACATTTCACAGATGATAGTCCAAATGGAAGTCTGTGACTTTTATTACAGAGGCATGAGTCACAGTGAGACTTGACATAAGTTGAAACTGGAAGGGAGTGATTGGAGACTAACTTTTGTTGAATAGATATGTATGGATGTCCAAGACGACGATGCCACAAATCAGAAGGAACAGCAGTTGAGCTGAGGAAAGCGGTAGGTGATGAGCCGTGAAGTGGTAATGATGAAGACGGCCACTCATATATGTTACCTTTATTCCGGCCTTGGACCAAGGATGCCCTCGTATTCAAATCCTTCATAAGAAATGAGTTAGGAAAAAATTCAATGGAAGTACTATTTTGTTTGCAAAATTGAGAGACATAAAGGAGATTTCGTTTGATATGTGGTGCACACAAAACATTATCAAGTGTAAAACAAACATTAGCAGAATTAAGTTTAGTGGAACCAATATGAGAAATTGGAATACCGTTACCATCGCCAACCATAATGTCGTTATTGCTTCCATATTCTGAGTGTACGGATAAATTCTGCAAGTCCGATGTGATATGATGGGAGGCTCCCGAATATACAATCCAGTTTCCACGATTTGGGGATTGGTCAGAATGACTGAAATTGTTGAAATTGGCTTGGGCCTATCCTAGATTGAAATTTGGTTTTGGGCGTGAGCGACACACCTTGGCAGTGTGTCCTACTTTGTCACACAACTGACACAATGGTTTTGGCTGGCCAAAGTTCGGGTTCGCCTTCCATGGTTGCCGCTGGTTGAAGGTTTGATTCTGATTGAAATTCCCTCCGCTATTTGGGTTGAATGAGCTATTGTTAAATGGTATAGAGGGACGGAATCCTTGGTTGTTTCCTTGAGACAACTTGTTGCCATAATTGTTGTTTATTCCTCTGTTAATTGTCTGAGTATTACCACCCTTGCCTTTATAGTTGTCAGTGCGTTGATTGAATTGGGCAACAGGGGTGGACCCACGTATAGATCAGGTGGGGCCCGTGCCCCACCTCAATTTTTTTTAAAAAACTGAATTTGTGTATAAATAGTAATAATAATAATACACGCACAATACACAATATAACCTGTTAGCACAGCTGGTAGGATTACTCCCAACAACAATGATGATGTGGGTTCAAGTCCAACCATTTCCATTTAGCTTAAATTTAACAATTTTTTATATCTTTTCCAATTTATTTCTCAAATTTTCATCTTTTTCTAAAATAAAATAATTCACTTTATCTTTTTCAACCTAACTACCTTCAATTTTACTTAATTTAATTTTATGTTATATTAAATTATATATTATTATTTTGAAATTTTATTATTTCTAATAGTTTTAGTTTGACATACCTAACACATCCCATCAATAAACCTTAAATCTCAAAATTTAATTTATTGTATTAATATAGTCCATCTATCATTATGAATCATTTTTTTTTCCTTAGTATTTCTCTTTATTTTAGAGTTTTAATTTATTTACAATCAATAAATCAATAATTTATTAATAATTAGAAAAAAAAAATTCAAAAACATGTCTAGTAATATTTATTAATCAATTATTTTGTATAAATTTAAAGTGAATACATAATAAATACAAAACAAAATTTCTTATTATAAAATTAGATTGTAATTTTTGTTGTTTTTGTTGTTATTATTTATTTATTAATATTGTGTTTCTTGTTTTTATTTCTTTTTAAATATAAGATTATTTAATTCTTCTTAAGTAAGTGTTCTTTTGTTTTATTTTATATCCTTAATTTTATTATACCATCAATTTTTCTTTATATAAAAAAACTCAATTTTGTTTAATAAAAAAAACCTCATTTTATTTGGATCTTGAATTTTCAGTATTTTTTATATAATTGTTATTTTATTCGAGCGCCCTACTTGGTTAAAATTTCTGGGTCCGCCACTGTTGGGCAATGATTGACTGCTCAAGTTTTTTCACCTCTTCACGCTTTAGGAATATTTCATGATCCAAGAGCTTGTCATGAAGTTCTTCAAAAGTCATGGTGGTTTCTCTAGTTTGAATGGCGGCTTGCAATTCCTTATAGTCATTGCCGAGACCATGAAGGTTGTGAGTAACAATCTTAGCGTCGCTCAAGGGATGACCGATCAAGGCCAAATCGTCAATGATACCTTTGATATTTTGCATATATTCAGCCAATGTGATTCCTTCTTTAGATGTATTCATGAGAGTTGAGAGCAGAGTCAACATCCGAGTGTTTGAACGATTGGCAAAAGTAGTCTCTAGTTTAGACCATGCATCTGCTGAGGTTTTGCAGGAGGAAATAAGAGGTGATATGTTCCCAGCAAGAGAAGCTTGAATATCTTGCAACACAAGTCGATCTTGACGCAACCATATCTTGTGATCCGGATTAGTCGTTTGAGCTGTTTCACCAGGCTTCATAATCTTTTCATCAGGACATGGATGAGAACCATCAACATAACCCATAAGATCATATCCAAACAATAGGTTTCCAAGTTGAGATCTCCAAGAGGCGTAGTTCCCTCCTCTAGAGAGTTTGAAAGGAATTAGAGATGAGGCATTAATTGAGATAAGTGTATTGGGTTGAGAGGAATTATTGCTTCCTGCTGTGATAACAACAGTGCTTGGAGATATTGCAGAAGTTGCAAAGTTTGAAGAGTTTTCAGACATTTTGATTGGGTAAAGAATAAGAGATGAAAGGGACAAGACGATGAAGGCTCAGGACCGTTAATGCTTTGAGCAAATTAGCTCTAATACCATATAATAAAGCAAAGAGAAAGATGGAATCGTGTATCTTTTTATTATGTCATTGTGAACTTTATACAAGAGTATCAATAATTAGTGTCCAGAAATTAAGCCCTATAACTGTGGGTCAATCAAGGACAAAATAATGGAGAGATTACATGGAAATAAAGAGGAGATTACACAGAAATATTCACACTCATGTAGCCAAAAATAGTTCCTAAGATCGCGTTCTATCAGGCTGCAGCTCTCAGATCATTTTATTTTTGTATAGTTTTCAGTGTGTCCTGCTTTTCATTGGCTTTGGCTGAAGATGATAGCCAGTTCATCTACAATGGCTTCGCTGGAGCTGAACTGCAACTTTTTGGAGCTTCTGTCCATGACAACGGTCTATTGCAGCTAACCAACACTAGTCTGCATTATATAGGCCATGCTTTCTGTAGATTCCCAATCAAATTCAACACATCTTCCTTTCAATCACTTTCCTTTTCTACGAATTTCGTATTTGCCATAGTTCCTGGATTGGGTTATTCTGGTGGCAATGGTTTAGCTTTTGTCATCTCACCATCGATGGACTTCAGTGGAGCTACTTCAGGTTCATGTTTGGGACTCTTCAATATTTCAAACAATGGCCTGTCTACAAACCACATCTTGGCGTTTGAACTTGATACTGTACAACACACTGAATTTCAAGACATCGACGACTTTCATGGTTGAATTGATGTGAACAGCTTGATGTCCAATGATTGTGCTCCAGCAGCTTATTTTTCTGATGAAGAAAGGAAGAACAAAAGCTTGGCACTACAAAGTGGACATCCAATACAGATGTGGATAGACTATAATGGAGCAGAAAAGTTAATCAATGTAACACTAGCTCCAATTGGAATTCCAAAACCAAGGAGGGCTCTCTTGTCAACCTCCATTGATCTTTCTAAAATTCTATTGGATACGATGTATGTTGGTTTCTCTGCTGCAACTGGTACACATGTTAGTGACCACTACATTCTCGGATGGAGCTTCAATAAAACTGGACAAGCACAAAACCTTAATATTAAAGATCTTCCTTCACTTCCCAAGCCTGGTAGCAAAACAAAACACAGCCTAAAACCCAGCCTACCATTCATTGTTTTGATGGTAGCAGCAGTGGTTGTGCTGGCAACCATAGTTGCAGCTGTTTACTTTGTGAGGAAGAAAAAATATGAAGAAATATATGAAGACTGGGAAAGAGAGTATGGGTCCTCAAAGGTTCTCCTACAAGAATCTCTACAAAGCAACCAGAGGTTTCAAAGACACAGAGATTATCGGAAAAGGAGGTTTTGGAAAGGTTTATAAAGTTGTACTTCCTAATTCTAATCTACAAATTGCAGTCAAGAGAATCTCTCATGATTCGAAACAAGGGATGAAAGAATTCGTAGCTGAGATAGTAAGCATAGGAAGGCTGAGGCATAGAAACCTAGTGTAACTCTGCGGCTATTGTAGGCGAAGGGGAGAACTTTTTTTAGTCTATGACTACATGCCTAATGGAAGCCTTGACAAACTCCTATATAGCAACAATAAATCAAACCTTGATTGGTTTCAGCGATTCCGGATTCTCAGAGGAGTTGCTTCTGGCCTTTTATACCTCCATGAAGAATGGGAACAAGTTGTTTTGCATAGAGACATAAAACCTGGAAATGTTCTTTTAGATGCGGATCTAAATGGAAAGCTAGGAGATTTCGGCCTCGCTAGATTGCATGATCATGGTAGCAATCCACAAACCACCAAACTGGTTGGAACTATTGGTTATATGGCTCCAGAGCTTCCTACAATTGGAATGGCATCAACTAGCACAGATGTATATGCTTTTGGAGTTTTTATGCTTGAGGTAGCTTGTGGAAAGAGGCCAATGGAGCAGCGAGGATTTGTCGTTGATTGCTGGAGAAGAGGAGCTATCCTTGATGCTAGTGATCCAAAATTGGAAGGTACTTACACAGAGGATCAAATGGAGCTGGTGCTGAAACTAGGCTTATTTTGTTCGCATTTTATCCCAAATGTTAGGCCCAGCATGAGGCAGGTGAAGCAGTATCTTGATGGTGATGCCAAGTTGCCAGATATACCATTTGATAATGTGATTGATTTCTTTTCAGCAACTAAACAACGTTCTGATTTGGTGTTATTTACTTCATTTTCGGGCTTTAATTCTTCTCAAATCATGTCTACCACCATTGATTCAATCCTTGTAGAAGGTCATTGAATTTTAAGTCAGTGGGTGCTTTCTTGGGTCAAATCTTGGTACACATAATGCTTTTGGCTTTTTTGAATGTCAAAGAGGAGAATTTCTAAAACTGTTACCGCTTCTTTTCTGCTTAAACCAGTCAAACTAATACATGTTTTCTGCTGATGTATATGGATTCTGAATGTAGCCGTTTGCATTAAAAAAATAACGGCTGGCCTGTAGGTATTTCTTTGCCAGCCTAATAGTAATACAGCTTGCTAGTTGTTTCAATACAACTCTCTTCATCTGATATGCTAGTTGATATCTTGTTATTCTAGCTGAACTTAATCTTAACAAATGTGGCTGATTATGTTTGACATGCATCTATATTTTCTTCCTGTTTAAGAGAATATCATGTAGGGCGCGTTTACTAATTGGGAATAGAATGAATCGGAATCAAGGTCCACCGGAAAGGGAATGGAGGAGAATCGGAATTAAGTTATTAAATTCAATTCCAGCGTTTACTAATTTTGAAGAATTAGAAATATAATCAAATTTGTACAAAGTTGATTACAAAAATACCCTTATATACAAAATAGAGCTATATATATATATATATCAATTTTAATAAGATAAAAACTAAAATGCCAGCAGAAAAAATAATTCAAACTTATGTCTTCCACGATGAAGGCATGCTATTTTCTTATTCCTTTATTTACTTATTTATTCAATATATATGTATATATACAATGCAATGTTTGCAAGAAGTCGGTATACGATAGTTCACAATTTTTTATTATTTTTTTTGTCGCGGTTATGTTTTTATTTTTTATTTTTATATCAAACTTTTTTATTTTCCTAATAAAATCATTTATATATACATACCAAATTCAAGGTATTCGCAGTTCATTTTTATTATATATATATATATATATATATATATATTACAACATAATTTCATATGAGATATTAATGAAAAAAATAAATATGTATAGTTGTTTTTTTATTATTATTATTAATTTTATGTGAGGATAGTTTAGTAAAGACACATGAATTCCCATTGTAATCAGGAAAGGGAACTTGATTCATAGGGTGGATGAGGGGAATCAAGTTCCCTTTCTTTCAGGAACTTAATTCCTGATTTGTGGATGGGGTCTACGGAACTTAATTCCCTAAAACATTAGTAAACACTGTAATTCAAAATTAGGAATTTAATTCCCTTTCCTTGGATGGGATTCCTGATTAGTAAACACGCCAGTAGTTCAGAATATTTCCATTGCTATATTTCAGTGTAGCAGCAGATAGACATATGACCAACACGAATCACCTCCAATAGAAGTTAAAATAGATTTGATCAATGATCACTGGTGTTGGCCCAAGTACCATTTTCTTTATATCATGAAATGACCAAAGAACAATTAAGCATGACATGTAACAAACAAGATTGGAGAAGGTGTAAGCGGTGCAACAACACCTCTCTTGAGTTCACTTGGCAATTTTGTCGAACACCTTGTAGGCAAAATCGAAAACTACCACCAACTCCTTCCAAAACCTTGTTTGAATGGACTTACAAGCACAATAATGTAATACTAGCAATAAGGAAACATAATCAACTAAAAGCAATCAAACCACAACACAACACAAGCAATTTTACATGGTTCACCAAAATTGGCTACGTCTGCGGAGGCAGTTGTTAGGATTTCACATTGACTAAGTATGAGATTAGTCAAGGTATATAACCCATTAGGCACCCTCTTCTTACAAACCGGTTTTTGAGGATAAGTTCTACCTAATGGGTTCGTATCATTTGGTATCAGAGCCTACACCACGTCGAGCGGCAGGTTCGTTGCGGACGGGGCGACTTGGGGAGGGCTGCTACCTGAGAAAGCGGTATCCACGGAGTCAACCAGCTGGGAAAGATGGGCCGTTGTGGACAACGGATGCAGAAGCATGGTGGAATGATTTCACTAGATAATGAGAATGACAAGTACAAGAGATATATTGGTTTCTCACATTCTTGTCAAAACCAAAACCAAGTAGGGCTCTCTTGTCAACCTCCATTGATCTTTCTCAAATTCTATTGGATACGATGTATGTTGGTTTCCCTGCCGCAACTGGTACACTTGTTTGTGACCACTAACTTCTCGGATGGAGCTTCAATAAAACTGGACAAGCACAAAACCTTAATATTAAAGGTCTTCCTTCACTTCCCAAGCCTGGTGACAACACAAAACACAGCCTAAAACCCAGCCTGCCATTCCTTGTTTTGATAGTAGCAGCAGTGGTTGTGCTGACGACAATAGGTGGAGCTGTTTATGTTGCAAGGAAGAAAAAAAATGAAGAAGTACATGAAGACTGGGAAAGAGAGCATGGTTCTCACTACAAAGCAAACAGAGGTTTCAAAGACACAGAGTCTATTGGAAATGGAGGTTACGGGATGGTTTATAGGTTTTGTGTACTTCCTACTTCTAATCTTCAAATTGCAGTCAAGAGAATCTCTCATGATTCAAAGCAAGGGATGAAAGAATTCGTAGCTGAGATAGTTAGCATAGGAAAACTCAGGCATAGAAACTTGGTGCAGCTCTGCGGTTATTGCAGGCTAAGGGGAGAACTTCTTTTAGTCTATGACTATATGCATAATGGAAGCCTTGACAAACTCCCATAGAGCAACAAGAAATCAAACCTTGATTGGTTTCAGTGATTCCGGATTCTTATAGGAGTAGCTTCAGGACTTCTTTACCTTCATGAAGAGTGGGAACAAGTGGTTCTGCATAGAGATATCAAACCTGGAAATGTTCTTTTAGATGTGGATTTAAATGGAAAGTTAGGAGATTTCGGCCTTTCTAGATCGCATGATCATGGTAGCAATCCACAAACCACAAAACTGGTTGGAACTTGGTTATATGGCTCTAGAGCTTCCTACTACTAGGAAGGCATCTACTAGCACAGATGTATATGCTTCCAGAGTTTTTATGCTTGAGGTAGCTAGTGGAAAGAGGCCTATGGAGCAACGAGGATTTGTCATTGATTGATGGAGAAGAGGAGCTATCCTTGATGCTAGTGATCCGAAATTGAACGGTACTTTTGAAGAGGATCAAATGGAGCTGGTGCTGAAACTAGGCTTGTTTTGTTCACATTCTAACCAAACAGCTAGGCCTAGCATGAGGCAGGTGATGCAGTATCTGGTGGTGATGCCAAGTTGCCAGTAATACCATCTGATAATGTGATTGATTTCTTCTCAGCAACTAATCAAAGTTCTGATATGGTGCTATTTACTCCATTCTCAGGCTCCAATTCTTCTCAGATCATATCTACCGTTGATACAATCCTTGTAGAAGGTCGTTGAATTTTAAGTCAATGGGTGCTTTCTTTGATCCAATCTTGGTACACATTATGGCTGGTTACAGCTCTATTGTCTTATGTTTGTTATGGAAAACAAGGAATCAATTGGGATTTGTAGATATTCATTTAATCTGTCCAGAATTCATTTAATCAATTGGGTTAGTACTTTGCAGCTTTGTAAACAATGTCCTGGACATGTTTAATTTTTTTTTACATGACTATATTTCAATCTAGCAACAGATAGATATACGACCGAAATGAATCACCTCCAAAAGAAGTTCTAACAGATCTTCTCAACGGTTACTGGGGTTATCCACTGACATGTAACAAACAAGTTTTTTTTTTTTTTTTGAAAATCAAGATTTATTGAAGAAACAGAACAACCAAACACAAGCCCACCACCAGCAAAACAAACGAAAAAACAGGAAGCCAACACGGCACCCAAAAGACAACAACTGGGGAAAAGAAGAAAACGAAAACAGCAGCCAAAGCAGAGCACCAAAAGCCAGGAAAAGACCAAAACAACAACCAGACCAGCACAGGATCCACAACACTACAGACGAGTTGGAGAAGGGTTCTTCAAAGTTCTTTCATTTATTCTTCAATCTTGTTATGAATTGATTAGTCTCTTATGGGATCTTTTGGTGTTGCAATTGTTGAAGAAGAAAATCATGGAAGAATACTCCAAGCCAACTGAAAGAGGAATTGAGTGAGCTTGCTCATAATGAAAATTCAATCTTAGTGTACAAGTTCTAGGCCTCGATAACTAGTTTGAAAGGTCATAGTCGGTTAGTAACCATAAGACCCAAAAACTTAAACCGATAGGAAATGACCCAACAATAGTATTTAAGTACTCTAATACACCCTTTCACGTGCTAGACCGAAGGGCTTGGCACGTGGACTAAACACAAATACATAAGTAGATTACTTAACAAATACAATCAAAGCTCTGATATAATGTTAGTAACCATTTGACCCAAAAGCTTAAGCTGATAGGAGATGACCCGACATTAGTATTTAAACATTCCAACATAATCAACCAAATTTCTTTGCATGCTCTATCAACCTCATTTTTGTCTTCAATAATCTGTTTATGTTATAGTTATTTGTATTAATTTTGGATTAAATTAAATCAATTATATATTTTAGATTGTATATTTTGTTAATTATTTGATTGGATATTGAAACAAAAGTTTGGTCCGATTGAATTCCGAATTCTAAATTCTAAATTCTAAATTTCGGATTTCATATTGAAAAATTTTAGGATTAGAAATAGGGGAAATGGGGGATGGGGATGGGGGCAGGGGAACCTCCCCTGCCCCCACCCCCATCCCCAGTTCCCCCAAATGGGGTTTAGGGGCGAGGGTGGGGGTAGGTTTTAGGAATGGGGGTGGGGGGGACCATCCCCTGCCCCATTGGGGCCCATTCCCATCCCTAGGTCACTCATGGTCATGAAAGTTGTCACTTTTCACTTATTACACACATATATATAGCAGTGTTCGAAAATACGTGCCTAGGCGGCCGCTGGTCGTCCCGATTAGGACAAAATGGGTTGTATTAGACGGCGGGTAAAAAAACAGGCAATTTGGTCAATTTGTCAGCCGATTTTGCCGATTAATCTGTCTAGGCAAAATCAAAGTCGTTTTTATATCCTAGACTCCTAGTAAACTGTTTAAATTTTGAATATTGATTTTTTTTTTCGAAGAGATTGAATATTGGTTTTGTATGTAGGAAAAATAATTATAAATAAATAAATTCTCGACCGTCTAGGTGTCGCCTAGGCGCCGCCCAATTAGCGCCTAGCGTTTATAAGAACACTAATATATAGTCTCCTCATCAACCATAAATTAGAGCCAATAACTGAGCTTTCAATATTTCTAGTATTTAGGCAACTTGACATACATCAGATACACCAGATGGATTAGTGCCAATCAATCTGAATAGCTCAATTCATCAAACTCAAGAGTTATTAACAGAACTCGTACATCATAATAATCTCGGGTTTCAATCCATCTTCCTGATCTCCATGGTTAATTGGTTTTGAGATCTCCATGGTTAATTGGTTTTGAGATAACAATTCTCAAGTCTCAACTAGTACCCATCTAGCTAATAAACAATTCTGAACATATTATGTACACGAATTGCGTTGGAAATCTGTTTGAACATTTATTATATATATATCACAAGTAATATCATCACTTGAAAAATGAAAAAAAAAAAATCATCTCTTGGGATAAATTAGTTCATAAGAAGACATAGAAACATTTTTCTCATACACAGTTCAAAACTAACGACATGGATATACTAACATTTTTCAGATTCAACGGCCTGCTATGAATCAGTGGTAGCAGACATGGTGTGAGAGCAGGAAGAGAGCCAAGATTTTTTTTTTTTTTTTTTTTGGGGTGGTGTGGTGGATGGGGGGGTGGTGGGTGAATAATAAGTTAAATAGACATATATCATAGAGGTTATGTTAAAGAAAACATTAATTAAAAATGTTATTTATATTTTTACAACATTAAAAAAAAAAATCAGTAATTGTTGAAAAACTTATATTTTTTTTTTATTGATATTAATGATCTTAATTTATGCATTTATGAAAAAACATTGAAGATGATTCTTGAATAATAATGAAAACACAATAAAAATAAGAACAATACTAGATATTCCAACTAATATCTCAACTTGTAACTTGGATAATTTAATCCATATAAATGTGACAAGTGAAATGGATCATAATTAATATGTATCCATTTGTCAATTGACATATCATTAGTTGAAATATAAGTGTAAATATAAAATTGGCGGAAGGTCTAGCATTACTCTAAAAGTAATATAGAATAAAATGTATGGTCATTAATTCAAGATTCAATAATAGAGTTTAAGAGTTAGAATATATATATATAATGATTTAGAAAAAAATTGTAATTCTAATGTTTCTCTAATATCCAAGAACTATTTTAATTGTTAAAAATTATAAAAGTTTGTCTGATAAAATTTATTAATAATTAAACATAAGTATATGCCTATGTTTATTATGTTTTAATTATATAACATGGGGTGCCAATAGCACTACTCTTATATAAATCAACACCTTTTTATATTATTTCAAACATAAATAAGAAAAAACTATGTAAATAAATAAATAGTTTTATGGTTTGTTCGAAAGTACAAATTTGAGCAAATAATTGGTTCTAATAATTGTGTTTATGACAAATTTTATATCTTGTTTACTTAATAGAGCCATGCCACCCTTTTATCTAACGTCCTACTGTTTTTTTTTTTTTTTTTCTTAATTATTATTATTATTTTTATTTATTTATTTAATGCTTTCGATATATATTTTTTCTCATATATTTTACTGTTTTCTATCAAGATTTTGTTTGTTTAGTTTTGTGATTTTTGTTTATCATTATTGTATTTTTCCTTTTTAATTTTATTCTTGATTAGTTTTATAACTTTTTTTTTAAGAGTGGTGCTATTGGCACTCCACTACTAAACTATTTATGCCCCACTTTTTAAAATTTTGATTTAATTATATTAAGAGAGCTTCTTTTGACAATCCAATTTTTTCTTTTTACACTTTTTTTCTAAAAACACTCCATTCTCAAAATTTAAATTTTAAAAAATTCTAAAAACACTTCATTTTGTTACAACATTATCCTTTTTATCTTTTTTGAATTAAATTATTAAAAAAAGAAATTATCTCTCCTAAATCATTAAATTAATTATTAAATATTAAATACTCTCTCCTAAATTTTTAATTACCATATTAAACTCTATCCTCCAATACATATCTCTAATTTTCTATCTTCATTCTTTCTTAAGCAAGACTAAGAGCATCTCCAATAGTAATGTGGCTTGCATTTAAAAAAATTGTGATATGTCAACATTGTCAAGCTAATTGCTTCATATGTGGCATGTAACTAAACTTGATAGACATCCAAATAAAAAAGTGGTCTCCAATGCTTCACTTGTAACATATATGTTTTTAATGACGTGTCAATTTATTATTGGTCTCCTTAAATATACTTTAGAATTGTTGAACAAAATAAGGTAAAAGACATGAGTGATTGCTGACTGGGCCAACAAGATGACCGTCCAACAGACCGTCTGAAATCAGAGAGTCATGTTGACAGCCTCTAAAAAAAAAGTTGCCACCTCATCTTGAAGTTGTACTAGAGATGTTGCATTGGAGATGGATTTTTTAACAAAATGGATGTCCATCCTACGTGGCAACTAATTTTTTCACAACCCACATTAGCATTGGAGATGCTCTAATAGTTAAGAAAAAAAAAAAAAAACTTACTAATAAGCTTGATTTTTAGGAACCATATGTACGAATATATTAAAAAAAAAAAAGTACCTTGTTTTTTTTTTTTAAAAAAAAAATCGAAATATGAAGAATGATTTTTGTTATTCTTGTAGGTATGTGATTGTCTAGAGAACTTTAATTATTTCAAGAAATTCTGAGTTTAATCGAATCTAGTTGAAATAATTCAAGCTTTCCTATATCTTTTTTTTTTTTTAATTTTTTTTTTTAGAAAATTGACTTTTTAATATATATATATATATATATATATATATATTTTTTTTTTTTTTTTGTTAGTAAAAAAATAAAATATTCAAAGGTTTTTTATTTCTTTAACTATTAATTAGAGATTGATCGAGAAAGTATGGAAATATAATAATAATTATTTATTTATTTTGAAAAATGGAGAGAGATTAATTAGGAGAGGGTGTTTAAAATGGTAATAATAGTTTTAGGAGGAAGAGTTTAATACGTAATATTTAATCTAATAATTTAGGAGAGAGATTTTTTTTAAAAAAATAATTTAATTAGTTTGGATTGTCTTTAATTTTTTTTTTTTTTTTTTGGTCTTGTTTAGTAATTTTAATTTAGGTTAAAATTGTCATTAACAAAAAAAATTAAATTGGAGTGTGAATAGATAATTTGTGGATTGTAAGGAGAAGCTCTCTTATATTAAATCAAATGGTTTTATTAATTTTTTGATTTAATTCCAAGACTACCCTTTTACTTATTTTTCAAACTTAATACACCCCATATGTTTTTCAATAAAAATAAAAATAAACTTCATCTCTAATATTTATATATAGTTTTTTCACATCTATTTGCATGACTTATTTTTTCTTCTTATTTCATGGTAAAACTATCTTTATTAGATGCGATTTTTTTTAGTCGATTGGATTGTTGGTAGTAGATTGTGAGTGTTATATTAATCACTTGATGATTTTTTTTTTTTTTTTTTTTTTTTTAGTGATTGAGTTAAGTTTTGGTGTGGTTTCGTTTCGTCAGAGATTAGGTTTTCTTGGTACAATTTCGTTGTTTTTTTTGTTGTTGTAAATAACATTAAACTAACTTTGGAAGATCTAAAATAAAATCTACAAAAGAATTGATACAAATTATAGTATATCTGGAAGATCTGAAAGAAAATAAATCGAGAGAAAAAAAAAAATGCAAACATGAATCTAGAATTTGAGAAGAAAAATTAAAAATAAAACCAACACGTGAAACAATAAAATCAATAAATACTAAACATGGAAAACATGAAATCTAGATCTGAAAAGAAAATATAAACAAAAATAGTAATAAATCAATAAATACTAAACATAAGAAACATGAGATCGAGATCTAAAAGAAAATATAAACAAAAATAAACATTCAGTGATTTGAAATAATTTATGTCATTAAAGCTTTTGTCATTAGGGTTTTGAAATAAGGAAAGTAGAGTTTTATTAGTTTTACTTTGTTCAAAGAAAAGAAAAAAAAATACTAAATAATTTAAAAAGTGGAGTGAAATAGGGAAAGTAAGGTTTTATTAGTTTTACTTTGTACAAAGAAAAACAAAAAAAGAATACTAAATAATTTAAAAAGCGGGGTATAAATAGTTTAATAGTGGGTGTGCCAATAACACCACTCTTTTTATTTATTTATTGTGTTTTTGTAGTTATGGAGAAACTTAGCAAGGGTATTCTCACATTCCTCAACTCTAATTGATATCTTTCTTTTATTATTATTATTATTATTATTCTGATTTTTTTTTCTTGAATTTTTAGACATGAAAGTTAATCTTGAATCTATATCCGAAAAGAAACTCCCTAAACGTGCTAAGATGCTAGTTTCTTCCTCTCAAGAGCCGCAACAAATTATTGAGGATGCATTGCCGACTAAAGAAGAAGTCATCAGAAAGGTAAATGAAAAACATGATATGAAGGCAAGAGATGAAAAGCAAGCGTCGGTAATTTAATCTTATTGAGACATACTTTGCATAATTTTTTACTAATTTATTTTTGATTTGACTCAGAAACTACTACAAATTATGACGAAGCATATGTGCTCAACTATGTTGAATCATACACAAACACAAAAGGTAGTTCTTTTGTCATTTAAAAAATGGTTATGCATTAATTAAGTTGATTATTTCTGATAGTTTTGATCACTTCTGACCTAATTACAGGAAGAAAAGAGAAGTCTCTCTGAAAAACTAGATAGAAAACATCAGCTAGAGTCGGAGATTGATAGCATGAAATTTGATTTACAGGAACACGGTTTTACGGTAGGAAAATTACAAGGCAATAATTTGGGACTTTCAGAAGTGATTAAAAAGAAGGAGGAAGAGATTGAGATGATTAAAACAGAGATTAAAAAGTTAATATTGAAGGTATGTATCATGAGTTTGATTTTGGAAAGTACGGAATATGCATATATATGATGTTAATTCTATAGAATGAATGAAGGGTTAAGATGTGATTAACACTTTATTAACAACTAATCACATATGAGGAAAATATGAGGATGGGATGAGGTGAGGTTAGGAAAGGATCTTGGTCCTAAGCGTTTATGCTTTCATGAAGTTTAATTGTTTGAAACGCATCCAATAATCAATCAACTTGACGACGATTAGCATGCATGAAATGATTAATGATTTGTATTAAACAGGTTAGGCCAACTTTTTTGGTTTCAAGATCCTGTCATGGATGCTGTAGATCATGCAGTGGATGTGTGAGCTTCAATGATTCTTGATGAGTTTTTTTGTTTGGTGGAGCTAAATGTTTGTCTTTCTTATGTTATTAGTGATAGTGATATACCCATACATGACTTTAAACATTTTTTTAAAAAAAAATTTGGATATCTTTGGGTGTTCGGGCCAGTTTATTGCACCTCGATTAATCCCATGGGGCCCTGAAGTTAACAACCGGGTAAACCTCCGGTGACCCCAAGATATTTCTCAGTAGAAAAACAGAATTTTTCCTCACTAAGGCAGTAAGGCAAAAGAAATACCAAGTTTGTATAATAACTTGGTTTTTTGTTTAACTCGAATAAAATTAGATCTAAATTGGATAAAATAATTCATGTTGATTTTTTATATTTTAATATAACTAATAAAATATAAATTATTTATTAGGGTTTTGATGAAACGGAGAAAGAAGTTGGTCTGCAAACCGACCAAAGTAAGCTAGCAGAGGCAGCTGAAGTTGAGAGAGCTCTGAAAGCTTCTGAGGACGAAGCCGCAAAGAAGGTAAAGGGGAAGCAGATAGTAGATGGGACTGAGTAGTCATGAGAATCACACAGCTTGTTCTTAGTCATGTTTTGTACTTTGTTTATTTCCTTTTAGCTTTTGAACTTTGTTTATTTCGGTTTAAATTAGTAGGATTGCTTAATTAGGTAATTGCCTAATCTTTTTAATTCTGTACTTTTTATTTTGCTCTATTCGTTGGATGTTCATTTTAGATTTCGTTTTATAGTTGTGATTTACATTTTTAATTCATTTATTTGGCTATAATTGCTTTTTATATTGCGTGTATTGTTGTTTGACTGTGAATGTGTGATCGTACCTTTAAAACAAAATTGTTGGTAGAGGTGTAAATAGGATTCGGATATCCAGATTCGATCCAATCCGAATTCGAATCCGATCTGAAAATCAAGTAAAAAAGTCCGTAACTGTATGTATCCGTATCCGAAATCGGATACAACATGTATATATTACTGTTTGGATTCGGATAATCTAAATCCGAAAAAAAATTCCAAATCTGAAACCGACATCGAAACCACTCCGGTTTAAAATCCGAAACTAGTTTTTCGGATAAATCCAATTTCAAAATTATTTCTAAACATTAATTTAAATCTTATTCGTATTTGAATATGTGTAGCTGTGTGGGAATTGGGAAATGCAAATATTATGGATTGAATGTGATGTTTGGGTGAGAAATGTAAATGATTGGTAGTTTAATTAGTGCCAACCTAGTTGGGCTATGGTGATGAAATAAAATCTCATTCAATTTATTGTTATATATATATATATATATATATCAGGTGGGAACTGATAATAGAAAAATTATATATATATATTTTATTAATTTTATAATAAATTACATTTTATGTACAAATAGATTTTTATTAATTAATTAGGTTGTTGCAATAAATAATTTTATTCCTCCAAACTAACAATTTGCAATAAATAATCTGTTTGTTTTTTTAGTTCAAAAATCTGAAAATCCAATTTAATAAGAATCCGGTTCGAATTTTTGTCTGAAAATTATCCGAAATCGAGCCCGAAACCTATTTGAATCTTACAACGAATCCGAACCGAATCTGTAAACATCCACATTCGGTCATATCCAAACATCGGATTGGAAGGATATTGAAATCCGATCTGTTTGACACCTCTAACTGTTGGTAATTTGGTAGTAGGAAAAGCTCTTTTAAATGATATCATTACCTAAATATTCAAAAATAAAATAAAAATTAAGCTCTTTTTTTAGTTTGGTTGATACATTGACATGCTAGATTAAACTTTGGTTCTACATTCTTGTGTTTAGTGGGTCTTTGGTTTAAGAGATAATTGCTCATCCCATGACTTTGGTTGAGTGATGAATTTATTTTGGTAATTTCCTTAATCAAAAGAATGAACCCTTTCCTTGAATTGAATGTAATTAATGTTTAACAATCAACTTGATGTGCATCGTTGTTTGATGAACTTATTTTTCTTTTAAGCCATTCATCTTAGGGATATTAGAGAGAAAAGAAGAGAGCTTTCTTATCTATGAGGGAGTTAGGCATTCAAGAAAATTGGAGACTCACCGTAATCGTCTAGTGGTCAAGATATCCGATTGACAACCGAGAAAACCCGGCATTTGAATCCTGGTAGCGAATGAGATCTTCTTTCTTTCACTTTTGTATTTCTTGTCTCTTATTTGATGTGTACTTTCTTCATTCATTAGGGATTTGATGTAAACCTAATATTGTTACCTCTTTTATTAAATATGTTTGTTGATGATTGAATAGTTATTTAAGTTCTTAATGCTTTTTAGTGATTATCCACCACTTGAATGAGCTTTGGTTGTGTGTGATGGACCGAGAGGGGAATCACACAACGTGCTTGATTAAATGTCCACTGCATGTAGAGAAAAGTAGAGATACACGAGGCTTTACATGTATAGTCACTAAATATGTCTCATTGTTCTTAATGAACTCGTGTGTATTTCGGATAACCATCCGTTGATAGGTTATTGGTGCATGTTGGTATAGCCTTTGTTGCTTGAAAGTAAGTGAACATCCTTAACCAATAATATTTAATTCAATCTTTAAAATTAACATCTTTATTATTTTTAATGATTAATTTAATTTCAAGGAAACCTATATTTTCGATTTCTATTATGAATAGCAGAGATAGTAAATTTGCTGCCTGGATTAATGAATTGTACACTGAAGGTTTCTTCAATGATTTTGTTTCCCATTCTTGACAGCTAAAAGAAAAGTGAGCGTCAAATTTCTGGGCCACTTTAGGAAATCCTATACTATTAAACCAACACCAGTAATATTCAACAAAGTTTGAGAAAACAAAATTGAATTTAACAATCTTGTCTAAAATAATGTGTTCAATATAAGAATTTGGAGAGCAGCTTTGCAAGACTACCCATTTTTTTTTCCCGCAGTTGGCCATAAATAACTCTGATGAAATCCCAACCTATCTCTCTTAGTAATGGCAATCACAATGATATATATTAAACTTTAAACTGATTCTACTTCAAAGGCTGTGTATCAATCAGTCAGCATACCAGATCAAGCTGTGATGATTATGTAGATCTTTCAAGCCGATAACGCTAGTTCAATTTTATGTTGTCTGGCACTTCAGCTTGGAGCAACACCTTTCTGGAATGGTCGCCCGTAAATCATGAAAATCCAACGCAACACTAAGTCTTGTCATTCACCACTAGCAGGGACTGGCTTCGAGGGCCTATAGCTCTCACAACCTGGACAATTGTGCAAGCTTTCGTGAATATAAATGTCACACTCGAGGCAAAAGTACTTTTTACATTTTGGGCAATCAACACTAAGGCCAGGTTTGTTTCCTGCATCAAAACCAACCATATAATGAGAGAGCAAGACAAAAGTCCAACCAACCATATAATGAGAGAGCAAGACAAAAGTCAGGAGTACATAAAATGGAGATGGGTTTTCATTCAGAAACTATTATAAGAAACGGATGGGAAATCAAGGATGCACATTTTTCTTCTTCTCTTGATTATTGTTTCTTTCTTTTTACCAGGAGAACGGGAAAAACAACAAAAAGTTATCACAGATAAAAACCCCTATGCACCGGTTAATAAGCATAAGTATGGTGAACATGCCCAATAAAATAGACGGCTAAATAATCAGATAAGCTTTTCACCGAGCAAAGAGCAAAACAACTATACAACAAATATGCAAACAATATCCTAGCTAATTGTAAATCCCTTATCTTGAGTAAAACCATGCATTCGCTTCTAACATCCATTTTGATTGATGTGTGCTTTGGAAATCGTAAGACTCGTCCTATAAACTAACCTACTCTCATGACTCCCCTTCACCAGCTGATGATAACATCTCCCACAGATGATTCAATCTGGTAGCCTGGCAAGGGAATCAGTAAAAATATCTCTAATACTTGGTTCAACTTGCAGTTCAAGGAGAGATTAAGACATTAAGGCTAAACTGTCTATGGCTATCTAGATATCTAGATCGGCAATAATATGTTCTACGAGAAGTCTACAATAAGTCCAAAAATAAATAAATCTATTTCTATATGGTGTTTGGTTTTGAGTTCCATATTTATAGGCGAAATTATTTCCTCTAATGCATTGCTTATATATTTATAGCAAATTGACCATCAGAGCACAGCAAATATAACTCAGCTACATGCCAATATAAGATCACCAAACACAAATTCAATATTTGTGAACTGAAGCCTATATTAAAAGGCAAGCTGCTTAGGAATTGCAAAACCTTCATATGTTTCTTGCCACGTAAATACATACCGAGATTAAGAAGACTTTGTTGGCAACCGAAACAAGTAGATGGTGATCTACTGTGTGAATTATTTAGACGTGATGAAGGCACCTCATTGAATGGTGCAATTGGAAACAGATGATGATATGACCTTGCCAGATGTGGTGAAGAAACAAGTTGCAACCCACAAATACGACATTCAGTTGGTAGCTCACAAACACGTGCTTTGCATCTTGGACAAGTGTATCCCACACCAACCTTAGCTTCTTTATGACATGAACAGATTGAGATGGATCCCTCTGCCGCTCTTTGAGGGAATCCCATCTTGATCAAATTGGAAATTGCGAATTCTGCTATTGCTGGAGGTGGGGGTGCATGCTCTAGTATCAATTCCTTAAAGTGGGACTGCAAGATTACAAGGAAATGTAAATCAAAAACATATTCATGAAGAATTAAGAAATGTCATTACAAGAGGTAAGGTGTGTGATCCTAGTATCAAAAAACACAGCAGAAATAATTTCTGTTTCTTAATTTTATCATTTATATCATTTAAGTAATTTTTGTAATGAAACTCTCCGTAGATGAAAGAGTTTACTCCAATTTTTAAGAGATTAAAATTAAATCGTTTCAACTTTGCCTAATCTTTAAATGCCAACCAGGCAGGGACTCACACTCACCTCATCCAATGCAACAGAGTATGTTCCACCAGTTTCTTGGCACAGATGTTTGCATATGAACATTTCCGCAGAGAGGCCAATAACTGAACACCTTAGTTTAGATTTCTTGCATTTCTGAATGGTCTCCATTATATCTCCTGGATCACAAGTACTGAGAGCTGAATATAAGATCAAAACTTCACGATGACCATACGTCGGAATTTGATCGAGAAACCCATGTACAAGATCTAAGCCATTCTGCAGGGAGGAATCCCCTGAACATGACAACTTGCCCATCAAGGCTTTGATATGAGACTCAGGACTTCCACCAAGATCAGTTAAGCAATGAGCAACCCCATCCTTTATAATTGCCAGACCAATTTGACTAAGAGGATTTTGGTCGAAGAACTCCCTAATAAAAGCTTCAACATGTTTTGCAACCACAACCATTCGGCTTGGTTTAAAATCCATCTCTGATGCTGCCTAATAAGAGAAACAAAGAAAAAAAAAAAAAGAAGCAATTCATATAAAGAATCACAAAAACCGCCTCAGTATTTCAGATCCACATATTTCATTATAGATTCTATATACTTCCTATCATATCCCGGTTTTGTAGAGCTCCAATCATATTTTTTTCTTAGATATTCTGAAAGTGTTTTTCAAGTTTCTGCATTGTATAACTCACAAGTCTTCAAAATTTCAGGAAAAAACAATATATCAGATTTGAAGCTCAATTAGTTGTACACTGCATAATTTTATTTCAAAAGTTTCAGTATCCGAAAGAATCTCAAAACATTTTCCCGAACTTCTTACTTATTGTATGCTATACCAATTGTACATCATATCTAATTTTTCAGTTAAGAAGCATTGTGAGCTTTAAATTGTCTCCCACCGATCACACTGATTAACAATTTATGTGCACACGCGTTCCCTCACTCAACAAAAACATATCCTGCCTGACCTATTAACAAGACATGAAATCTCTCTCAGAACATATATGACAATGCCATCTCACCAAACAAAACACAGACCCATGAATCCATGATTAAAGCATCCAAATTTCACCCCTAGAAAGCACACAAAATTTGAGCTTTAACAATCTAAACACAAGTCTTCACTAACTGAATCACACCCCACTTGTTCATTCCATCAACTACTTAAACATTCATCGAAAAAGCACACAAAATTTGAGCTTTACTAATCTAAACACAATTCTAACACTAACTGATCACACCCCACTTGTTCATTCCATCAACTACTAAAACATTCAACGAAAAAGCACTCAAAATTTGAACTTTACCAATCTAAACACAAGTCTAACACAAACTGATCACACCCCACTTGTTCATTCCATCAACTAATAAAACATTCATCGAAAAAGCACTCAAAATTTGAGCTTTACCAATCTAAACACACGTCTAACACTAACTGATCACATTGGTTGATTTCATCAACTGCTCATCAAAAAATGCAAAAAAGAAAGCAGCATACAATAATACATACCCGGGAGAGATCGATGACAACGTAGAGAAATCTAATGAGACCCTTTTGAATTCGTGAAGCAGCAGTGGAAGCCAAAGAGAGGGCACGGAGGCGGCGGCGGTACTGGGCATGGTAGATGGCGGAGTTGTCAATGGGTTGGAGGAGACCGGACTCGTCTTCCTGGAGAGCTTCCCATGATCTGTCCTCGGCATATCTTCGTTCCCAGGCTTCGAGACCACCTTCCAAGTCGTCCTCTTCTTCTTCATCATCCTCGCCGGCTTGTTTGTTCAATCTTCTTCCCTCTCCGTTCTTCATTTATTTATTTTAGCAGATTCTGCAAAACAGTGAAGAGTGTCTTGTCTCTGGAGTAAGTGAGTAACCTATATATACGCTAACAATCTAACAAAAATATGGAAATTGGTGGGTTTATTTAAACGAGAATAAATTGTGAGTCTATATAAATAATTTTCGTAATTCATGAAAAAAAAAAAAAAAACGAAAAAAAAAAGTCAAAATTCGCCCACCGTGGGGCTCGAACCCACGACCACAAGGTTAAGAGCCTTGCGCTCTACCAACTGAGCTAGACGGGCTTTGTTGATTCAGTACAACATTATAAATATAATAACGTAATAGTTTAATAGGTTCAGCTAAATATGTTGCAAGTTGAAGCAATTATTAGTACTAGGTTAAATTTGTAATTTTAAATAAGGGTATACTTGTAATTTATGTATTAGTATATAAGGGTCGTTTCGGGTCAAATGAGTCAAGACCTGACATGACCTATACAATAAACGTATTAGTCAAATCGTATCGTGTCATGTAAGTTATTTAATAAATGGATCATGTTCGGGTTAAGGGGATTGACCCATTTAATTAATCGTATCGTGATCAAACCCAACCCGTGAACCCTAGTTAATAATAATACCACAATAAATTTTAATTTTAAAGAATTAAAACTAATCAAGAGAAGGAGGTTGACTGTTGTATTCACAGAAGTTAGGGTTTGTAAGAAGTGTTAGTATCATAATTAGGGTTTTTGAATGTTTTTGCATTGCAATTTGCAATACTATGTGCCAAACTCCAAGTCCCATTCTGCTATAACACTTTACCCTTTCAGATCCCAGCTAACCAAACATGACTTAAAAGTAAAACAAAGCAATGAAGTTAAAAGTCAATAGCTTTTTTATAAGCTAGGAAAAATTAACCAGGAATGTCTTTGCAAACTGAGTACCATGCTTACAAAATTCCCCTAATTTGGTTCTAAAAATTTTACACCTATATTTGCTAACTAGAACCCTCAAGTAACCCAAACAATCATTTGAATGGTCCGGGAAGTTCTGTGTAATGAGCTTGATGAGATTAGCTCTGTAAGTCACTGGTTACCCAATGTCTGAAACCAGTAGGAATGTAGGATCTCCGCTAACAAATGTGCGCAAATGTGCAGGTGCTTAACAAAATAACAAGTACTCAGTCTTCGTTTTCTGAATCAATTACTGGGAGGATGTTCAAGGCTGAAGAACCAAGATGCATGCCACGAACTATGCCTCCATATCCAACCTTAATTCTGTGACACTGTAGCAAGATGGAATCCCAAAGTGCTGTTCTTCCCTGAAAATAAATACCAAAATTATTGATATTTCAAACGATATTGTATGTATCGTGTCCAAGGACCATGAACATCACACAACAAAAAAAGTATTATCATTTGTTTGCACGCACATAACATGGAAGGAGAAAAACAAAATGGGGATTTAAGTCAGCCAAGTTGCAAACCATCTATACTATGCTCTATGAAGTAAATTTCATCTTAAATGAGGTTTTCATCATCCTTATCATCTTAGGCTATCCACTTAGATGTGAAGTTGGCAACGATCATGGATATTTTCTCACACTGCTTTTGCCCTTCATTAATTTCTGTCGTTATTGTGTGTGCATGGGAGGATGTTTGTGTAAATCGAGGTCCAAGGCCTATTCATCACAGAAAAAATAATATCGTCGCAAACTATTTAGTTTAGTCACATAAATCCCCTGTTTTGTCCTCTACAGGTTATTATAAGGTTCTGTATGTCATTGAACACCAAGAAGTATACATATCTAATAAACTACCTACCTGTAGAGAAAACTGCAGCTTCTTATCCCAGTACAAGGCAAAGATTGGCGGGCTTTGCCTTCCAACAACCAGTACAGAAGCTCCTGGGTGATGAGTGGAAGGAATAGCATATGTGACGGCAATGTATTTCTCCGGAAAACTTTCTTTGGGAGGTAGAACCCCTAACAATAAGGGATTCTTGCTAGACTGTGCTCCAGCATAGGAGGTAGGATCCACATGAAGCATCCACTTCGGATGCTCCAGGAAAGCACAAAATAGATAAAGGAGCAAGTGAGAGTCAGTTGGAAGCTCAAGAGTCCACTTCTTGTTCTTTTTGTCGTAAACCTCCCCACTTCCAAGATACTCATAATTCTTCAAGCAGGTTCCTTCGGCAAGCTCTGTAAAATTCAACAAGCACAAGTAGACAACTCAAGGCTTAAAATTATATGGGGATAAGTAATTGTCAAAAATATAATTTTGGATGAGAGACTTGCAACAGGTGATCAGTACACAGAAAAATAGGGATCTTAAATACCTCTGATCCTTTGTACTGTATAATCTGCTCGAACACTGCTTTGTGGTAGCAAACCTTTAACCCATTCTCCTTTCATCAAAGCATGAAGCCTCTGGTGTTCGGTGATGGCATCCACACATTCCTGCATGACAGGGATCATAGGATTTTGCTGAGGAGACTGCTGTGGATTGGCTAAAGGAAACTTTGCTGCATGTGATAAGATGAACCAAAAGAACCTTAGCAGATAAACACAATCAAACCCATTGCCGCCTATGTAAAATTGTAAAAATGGAAAACGATAACTGTAGAGAATAATAGTAGAGCAGGAGCAACTTACGCGTTGAAGCATCAAGAGACTGAACAAGACTAGCACGTAACTGATAAAGAAGGCCATCTTCATCAAGAGCAAATGCTGGTTGCCATTCCTTAGTCCTATCAATTGGAGACACAGAAGCAGGACTTCCACTTGTTTGCAAATCGCTTCCCACAGGACTGATAGTGATTGAGATACCAAGTTTAGAAGCAGCATTCATTACCTATGAACATGGAAGTTGAGAACAATTAGACACTACAGTGGAGACTGTAGAAATAGATGCAATGGTCATATCACAGATTTTATCTCTTGTGATCTCAAAGAAGAGATCTACCACATGAAAAGGGCCTAAAGGACACGCATCAAAGTTTAGATAAACTTTTCTCAGATTTCTGAATATCAACTGAGTTCAGAGATACACCAACTTCTTGACTTACATGTCTAACCAATACTTAGCAAAGCCAAAAAAATTTTGCAAAGCAAGCAGAAGCAATGTTGAATATCAATGGAGTTCTAACATTTAACATAATCTCTGTATGCTAACAAAATATTCTTCTTCATGTCCTTCTCTAAACTTTCATCATTGGACATTTTAGAAAAATGATGTTTTTCAAAATATTTTCGGGACTAAATATTACTCTTTACATTAATCTTAGATGTCATAACAAAAATAAGTTAATCAAGATAAATATTCTCAAACACAACATCGTCACAAGTTATACTAAAAAGTAAATGTAAATCTAAGTTTTACTAAAAGTAAGGTGGACAGAGCAAAATTCAATTTCAAAGCACTGGAAAAATAACCAATTTTAAGAAGAAGAGAGGGAAGCAGAAGAAGGAGATAACAATCATACAAACCTGAATATGACTGGTTTCAATCTTGTTAAGTAGGGGATTTAACAAAACTGAAGAAAACCACTGCCTGAGGCGGTCACGCCACTGCTCAATTTGAGGATAGATGCCTAAGTGTTCAAAGGCTTCAATAGACTCTTCCATGGACATGGGTGGAGGAAGGTCACCCTCTCCTTTCTTTGGGGGAGTGGTAAATTTCTGGGAACCAGGAGACATCCTCACAGGCCTCAAAGGTGTGCTCCTCGTAGCTCCAGATGTATTAGCTGAACTTGCAACAGTAGTTGGACTGGCTATGCCAAAACTACTAACAGTGGGTGGTGGAGTTGCCAGTTTCCCTGCTGATTCGGTGATTTTCTCATCCATTTTTGCCAAGAACTGTTCAAGTTGTTCTTCTGTCATTATCTCTTTAGCATGGGAGGCTCGCTTGCTTGACCAAGGGGTAGAGGTCACTTGATCCCGTCCTGGAGAAGTTTGAACAGAAGGCATTGGTGAAGTAGAAGCAGGGACAAGATATAAAGAAGATGGTGAACCCTGTGATCTGGATGCAGAGCCAAAAGAATTCATCTTATTCCCACCACTGGTGTTTGGTTTATCAGAGCCAACTCGGGATTTACGATTTGAACTGGTAATTGATTGATGAAGCGGAACAAGCACATCCGGAGATGATGCCATGTGGGGTCTGGACTTGGGGGGTTTCTTTGCAGATTCAGATGCAGAATTTTCAACCTTGGGCTTTATACCCAAAAGCCCTAGTTGGTGTTGTGTTAGTTGTGGTTGATCCTTAGTTCCTTTTGAGGGAGATATAACAGGAACACTGACAGTAGTACTTGTTTTACGCAGAGAGATGACTCTAAGAAGGGCAACAACACTTCCTGTGAAAAGCAAACCCACAATAGTTTGTATTGCCTTTGCACACAAATCTGAAACACAATAACAAAATATTCAAACATAGCTAAAAAAAATTAAAAAAAAAAAAGAGTAGTTAATTTTAAAAAGCATGAATTTTATTCAAAATATACAACTTACAAGCTGCCTCTTGGGGTACACATTTGAATCTCATCTTGTCAATTAACCCATTCTCCCTTATTAATTTGAAACAAGTAACTGTGTTAGCCACATGATTAAAATTCAGATCAAAGCACTCTAAACCAACAGATATTAAGATAGATCTTTACAGTAATATGCAAAAAGAAATGGGAAGATTCAAATTGCGTTTTCTATTTGGTAGTTAGGAAACCAAAAGAAATGAATAGGACAATAAAAATGTTGGATTTTCTTTGTTTCATTAAATAGACAACAAGAAAATTTCCCCCAAGACAATTTCCCTTTCAATATTTCTTTTTTGTTGTTTCTTTGGCAAAAAATTAGTAAAAAAAAACGTTTTTTTAATGAAAACTTCAGATCACACATATGTCCTAACACATTAGAAAGCATTAATTTTTATTTTATTTTTGCGCCTTTCTAACTCAATCTCAAAGATGAGCACCACTATCCTTCAAGACTGCATACACAAAACTCTTTCCGCTAACATCTCTTTCCACATAAACAATCAAAGCCTACAACCCTCACAAAAAACTAAGTCACTTGAGGGAGCACAAAAGAAAACATCAAGGAGACAAGGACACCTATCTCAACCCTAGTTTGTTTCTGAAACCAAGCTCCAGCAGCCAAAATTCTTAAGCTAGCACTACACATATTATTCAAATTTTTAATTCATTTTCTTTTACAAGCATTTTCTTTCAGCAACCAAAAACTTCCAAGAAAACACAAACCACTAAAATCTACTAAATGAATCCCTATAAACAGTCGAAAACAATCAGAACAGATATTAAAAACCATGTCAAACTTCAAATCTAATACTGCAAGAGTAACACTCAATGATCAAAACCACTGGAAGCAGTAAAAATACAATCCTGACCCCTTATTTCTCTTATTTAACTTTGAAAAACACATTTCAGATTCTAATGTTTATACACTGCTGTAAATATCCATACTACATACATACATGTGTACACACATTGTTCATAAAGAAAAGGCTGAACTTTTGCATGTTCAAAGAATCGGTTCAAGAGTATCATGTCTTAAATAAGTGCAAAGATTTTCATACCTTTGAATGTACATATAAATATACATTTATAGGCTTTGTAAGTGTTATAGTAAAGGTACTAACAATATAAATTATAAAGTGTGAATGATGAAACACCACAAACCACCACTAAGATTCCGAAAAAAGATGAAGTTCTGCTCCCTCAAAATTCCAATTTCTCTCCTTTACAGTACACTTTTCATCAACCAAGAAAATTAAATCAAATTCAACCAAAAAAGAGTGATAAAAATTAAAAACCCCAAACCCTCACTAAAACCCTCATCAGACTCAAAGTACCACCTAAACTAGCAAACCCCATCAAAGAATTTCTCTACAAAACCCACATTCAAAAATCTACCCACACTTAACACAAATACATAATAAAGTCAAAAACTTGCAGCATTTAAAATTATACAAATACATACATGTATGCAAATAAGTATAGACATACCTGGAGATGATAGAGAGAAGAGCAAAGGCGGAGGCGGAGGAGATAGCGAAGAAGCAGATAAGGGTCGATTTAGAGGGTTGGAGGCTGTTGGCTGTTAGAGCAGCTGAGAGAAGTGGGTTCTGGTACACCGTGAACTTGCTCGGCTTTAGTGGCGGTGCTGCCGGCGACGACCCCACCTTGTTGTCCCTCGCGGCTCCTCCTCCTGTTGTTTCCATCGTCAATGGAGAGAGGTTTTCAAGTCATCAAGTGGAGGCTATGGCGGAGAAGGAGCTGCAACTGTGTTCTGTGTCTGTGTGCGTGTCTCGATTATTTGAAGCTCTGGATTCAAATTTCAGTCTTGGCAAGTGTTTGTGTTTATTTCAAAAGAGCCCTTCTTTTTGTATTGTATTTATAAATTTCATCAAATTAAAATTCTTTTAGACAATTTTAGACTAGGAATAATAATATTACCGCATTATCTAATGATAAAAATCATAAAATTAAATAAAAACTAATACATTTCCTCTAATATATATATATATATATATATATATCTGATGATGATGATGATGAGATGAGTTTGGTTTGATGGTAAACCCCTCACATCTACCTCACGAGGTTGAGAGTTCGAGTCCTTCCCTCCTAAAAAAACATCTAATTTATGTAATAGTGTAATAATTCAAATTCAAATTTTTAAATAAAATATTTAGCACTTGCCTCCTTTATTGACAATAATAGTTACTTATCTTTATTTTTGATGATATTTTTATATTATTGACGGGAAAAAAGTGGTTCGTTCGTTAACTAATATGCTATTTTTTTTTGCCGAGAAAAAGTTTGAGTTCCGGCAAATTCTTGGCAGGAACAAAGTGGCTCATTCATTAACTAAATATGCTATTTTTTCCACGGAAAAAAGGTTTGGGTTGTTGTTTGCCCATCCTTTATCTCGTTCACTTGTTATTGCATAACATAAATAGTAAAGTTCTTGGTTGTCTTGCCTTGTTTATAAAACAAAAACAAGACTCATTTCTAAAACATGATTCTCAAATTCCATGTCAAATGCATATTTTGTACATTAAAAAAAAAAATTGCGAAATAGGAAAAATAAAAACAAAAATTAGCACTTGTGAATTTGTGATTACACATTACACTAATAATAAAAGATAGTCAATATATAAAAAGAGTTGAAAACAAATACAAATTTTCCCTACTTTCTCAACTATAACTAACTAAGTGTTTTTTTTCCTGTCCCAAAAAAAAAAAAAAAAAAAAAAAAAAAAAAAACTAACTAGGTTTGGCCCCTATTTATATTGATATTCATGTTTGTAGGTGGGTGCACTTATGAATTTAATGTAAACATTAATTTGTGAGGTGGCAATATTAGTACCTCTTACATATATATATATATATATATAAGAGGTAAATAATATTTATAAAAAAAAAAAAAAAAAAAAAAAAAAACTCAAATGATACATCTACCTTCTTCCCTCAATTTTTCTCTCATGAGCACACAACTGTAAGCATACTAATTAATATACATGGCAAAAGTGTAATGACATATATTAGTACGCTCAAAGTATGCCCAAAGTGTATGCTCATGAGAGAAAAACTATTTCTTCCCTAATAATTCACACAATTTTTATTCAAATAATTTTAAAACATAAAATGATCTAACTGAATTGCCAACCGATCTTTCCTCCAATATTGGCATGATATCATGGAGCAAAATATCTTCATTTTATGTTTGAGAATCCCAGATATTTGAACTACATAAACTTATCTGTTATGTGAATTGTACACAATGATTTGGTCAAACTTTGGAACCTTTTGAACTCATATTGGGCCCGGCTTAAAAAAAAATTGGACCTGACTATGCTTGGGTTTTGATATCAGCTGATTGCTTGGCTCCTCATTTGGATTTCCAAAACTGGGCATTAATATTTGTTGCGTTATTTTTGGCTACCTCATTTACCACAAAAAAATAATTAATCAAAGTTGGTTAGCACAATTAATGTTAGATATAAATTTGCTCAGTAATCACTCTTGGAGGTGTTCTGTTGTTTTAATGCAAAGCTTGGAATCCTTGACAGAATCAAAAGTAGCTAGAATGAAAATACCTATATATGAATTCATGGATATCGTGATATAAGAGAATATATAGAGCCATTAGTAATTGACCATCTTTATTAATTTTTAATTATGAAATATTTTACCTGTGCTACTGATCAATTATTCTATCTTGTTGCTTTCTTAATTATTATAATCAAATTAGATAGAGTAGTAGTTCTAGCACCCACCTTGGTACAAAATTACACGATTGTCCCCCCTCCTATGTTCTTAGTTACATCAAAATAGAATTCAAAGCTCATACATAAACTGGGCATTGCTCGAGAATATAACACTGCCTACCCATAAAGAAAAAGAGGTGGTGATTCTCCAATCATTTGCAAATTACAGGAAGAGGAATGTATATGTATGTGGTTATGATTCATTAATAACCCCAAAAAGCACATCTCTAATATCACTTGTTTAATTTTTTATGTCAAGTGAGGAGTGCTAAAGAGCAATCTCCCACCCACCCTCTAAAATTATGTCTCCAAGAAATTTTAGATGATAGGTTGCTCCTACCCACACTTTAAAATATTGTCTCTAAGCAATTTTTTAGAGTCTCTACACTTGATTCTCTAAATTTAGAGAACTATATCTCTATCTTCTAAATTCACTTTTCAACATTTTTTTATTCTATTTATATAATTTTACCTTTTTGCACTAATGTATAATAAATTTTAATTTATACATTTTATTAACATAAAAATTATTCCATTAGAAATGTCTCATCTAGATCTTTAAAATGAGTCTAATATTGAATAATAATTAATAATTTTTTATTTACCATACTTTATCATTTGTTCTTCATTTTATTATTTTGTTATAATTTTCTCTAAAAAAATTATTTTATGTTATTAAAAAAATCTCTTATTACATATATTTTTTTGACACTATCAGTTAGGCAACCTCTTATTACATATTGATAATTATAAGTTAGTAATAAAATAAAAACCGAAACATAGTATTAAAATAATAAATATTAACATTAAAAATTACAATAACATAAAATATATTAAAATAAGGATAGAAAACAAAAAACTTAAATAATAATAGCATAACATATGATAATGTCGAGATACATTAATATTTTGGAAAGCCATCCAAATGACTTCCATATCCACCCGAAAATGATCCACCTTGTATTTGGGAATTGTGAGTGTTTTTTTTCTAAAATTTCCATCTTTTTCCTTCGAAAAAATTCACGTTCATTGGGATTTTTAATGGAGTCCAAATCTATCATTATAATTTTATTCTCTTCACGTTCATGTTAAATCGCTTCACGTTCACATATGTATTTATATGTATTTATATAGCAACAAAGTTTGATACAGCAAGATTAAAAAATTAGACTCAAAAAAGTTGATTGAAAAAGTTAGAAAAGAAATAAGCAGGTTGGGAAAATTAGTTGATAAATGTTAGAAAAGAAATAAGTAGGTTGAGAAAATTAGTTGAAAAATGTTTTAGAACCTAAAAATTAGGTATTATAAATTCATGCATTAATAAAACATTATATTTTATAAAAAAAAAAGTAAAAAAAAAAATACAAATGTTATTATAAATAATATTTGTTAAAATTTAATTAAACAATAATTTATTAAAGAAACTAAAAAATAATAATGAAAATATAAGTTATTTGAAGATATAAAAGAGATAGTGACAGCGATTGAGAATGTGGTGGGAGTGAAAAAAATTTAGAGATAGAATCTAGGAAGAATATTCCCTTTTGGAACTCTATTTTAGAGATAGAGATAAAGAATGGGTGGGAGATGCTCTAATTAAACACAAGAAAAAGTCATGATGAGGGTCTCTCTTAACTACTCATTATATTTTGATGGCTGAGTGACATAATTCATTCAACATGTACATGTGTAAAAGTTGAAATCATATGCATCATATGCATGTTCCATACTCTCCAAAACCAAACTCAAGATACATACATTTTTAGTCTCTCTGTTTCCTCTTTCATGATTTAGCTGTTTTGAGATTCTTTAATACATGTGATGCTCCCTCGATCAATGTCGCCTTCCTATTTTCACCAAAGTTCCATAGTTATTGTACCATAGACCTATCAGTGGAGTTGTACCCATTCAGCTCATTTAAGGCAACGGTCAAAGCTCTATAAGCTCATTCCTCATGCTTGTTCTTTGGAATTTTTAGTTGTTCATCATCTGCATCAATAACTTCATGTACAATATGGTAGTATAAAATTAAAACATCAATATATTGAGCAAGAAAAGAAAAAGAGAGAGAGTTCTTAACTAAAATGATTAATAAAAATACACACCTTATTATTTCCTTCATCATCAATTATTTTCAAAAGGATGCTAGACAAGATTCCTAAGATTTTCTTACCATTGCAAGGTAAGCAACCGTCTACCGAATGTCAAGTCAAGTTGTCTCATTGAATTCACCCCAATATGGTCATGTGTTGAGACCGAGGTCAAGCTTACAATCTGGGACAAAAAAAAAAAAAAAAAAAACCTTAAGTAAAAACTTGCAAGTAGTATCGATTCAGCAATGCAAAAGCAGTCCATGAGTCCCAGAAAAGAAAAAAGACAATGTCCTAATCGAACAGTATAATATTTATTTAATTACCCCTTAACAATTCATAGACATTAGTGATAATAAAATCATTAAGATGGAAAAATTGGCAGTGCTTACATCGATTAACACTTTGTGAAGTGTCAGCGTGTTGTCAAGTTTTCCAACTCCTTCTAACAACTCGTCAAGTTTTCCAACTCTTTCCAATTCCTTTTCCTTTTTGTTAGAACATTCTAAGCTCTGCTTCATAAACATTCTAAGTTCTTTTTCCTTCTCCATGAGACTATTCTCCATCACCTGGATATATCTTCAAATCCTACATTTTATAAATAATCATCATGTTCGTTTAACAATTCCTTTGTCTCTGTTAAAGTTGCTTTAATTCCATCAATTTCAAGCTGAAGATTGTGTGTATGTTCTTGGGTTGAAATTAGGAACTTTCTATCCTGCTTCCATTTAGTAAGGTAAGATATTAATCTATCTAAAGATGTAATGAAAAATGACAAAGAAAATGAAGAAAAAAAAAAAAAAATCCTTTTGTTTTTTTAAACGTTCCAACTTGGTTTTGAATCGGGCTCCCAATGAGAATTTCATGGCAAAAACCATGGAGAAATAAAAATTCATTAGAAGAGTATATACAAATTAATATTAGATTATTAGGAGATGTTACATTTTGTTGTTTAAGGGAGAATGACCGATGCTCTTGTATTCTATTCAATTCCCTTTAAATATAAAGTCTGTAACAATGAATGAATATCAATCATTTCCTGATTTAGTTGTTTTAAGATTCTCCAATACATGTGATTCTCCCTCGATCAATGTCGCCTTCCTATTTTCACCAAAGTTCCATAGTTCTTGTACCATAGACCTATCGATGGGGTTGTACTCATTCAGCTCATTTAAGGCAACGGTCAAAGCTCTATAAACTTCTTCCTCATGCTTGTTCTTTAGATTTTTTAGTTGTTCATCATCTGCATCAATAACTTCATGTACAATATGGTAGTATAAAGTTAAAACATCAATATATTGAGTAAGAAAAGAAAAAGAGAGAGAGTTCTTAATTGAAATGATTAATAAAAATACACACCTTATTATTTCCCTCATCATCAATTATTTTTGAAAAGATGCTAGGCAAGATTCCTAAGAGTGTACCGAATGTCAAGTCAAGTTCTCTCATTGAATTCACCCCAATATGGTCATGTGTTGAGACTGAGGTCAAGCTTACAATCAATCTGGGACAAAAGAAAAAAAAAAAAAAAAACCTTAAGTAAAAACTTGCAAGTGGTATCGATTCAGCAACGCAAAAATCAGTCCATGAGTCTCAGAAAAGAAAAAAGACAATGTCCTAATCGAAAAATTGGAAAAATTGGCATTAGTGATAATAAAATCATTAAGATGGAAAAATTGGCAGTGCTTACATCGATTAACATTTTGCGAAGTGTCAGCGTGTTGTCAAGTTTTCCATCTCCTTCTAACAACTCATCAAGTTTTCCAGCTCTTTCCAATTCCTTTTCCTTTTTGTTAAAACATTCTAAGCTTTGCTTCATAAACATTCTAAGTTCTTTTTCCTTCTCCATGAGACTATTCTCCATCACCTATATATAATCTTCAAATCCTACATTTTATAAATAATCACCATGTTCGTTTAACAATTCCTTCGTCTCTGTTAAAGTTGCTTTAATTCCATCAATTTCAAGCTGAAGATTGTGTGTATGTTCTTGGGTTGAAATTAGGAACTCTCTCTCCTCCTGCCATTTGGTAAGGTAAGATATTAATCTATCTAAAGATGTAATGAAAAATGACAAAGAAAATGAAAAGAAAAAAAAAAACCTTTTGTTTTTATAAACGTTCCAACTTGGTTTTGAATCGGGCTCCCAATGAGAATTTCATGGTAAAAACCATGGAGAAATAAAAATTCATTAGACGAGTATATACAAATTAATATTAGATTATTAGGAGACGTTACCTTTTGTTGTTTAAGGGAGAATGACCGATGTTCTTGTATTCTGTTCAATTCCCTTAAAAAATAAAGTTTGTAACAATGAATGAATATCAATCATTTCCTGATTTAGTTGTTTTAAGATTCTCCGATACATGTGATTCTCTCTCGATCTATGTCGCCTTCCTATTTTCACCAAAGTTCCATAGTTCTTGTACCATAGACCTATCGGTGGGGTTGTACTCATTCAGCTCATTTAAGGCAACGGTCAAAACTCTATAAACTCCTTCCTCATGCTTGTTCTTTAGATTTTTTAGTTGTTCATCATCTGCATCAATAACTTCCTTCCATCACCTGTATATAATCTTCAAATCCTACATTTTTTAAATAATCACCATGTTTGTTTAACAATTCCTTCATCTCGGTTAAAGTTGTTTTAATTCCATCAATTTCAAGCTGAAGATTGTGTCTATGTTCTTGGGTTGAAATTAACTCTCTCTCCTCATGCCATTTGGTAAGGTAAAATATCAATCTATCTAAAGATGTAATCAAAAATGGCAAAACAAATGAAAAGAAAAGAAAAGAAAACCTTTTGTTTTTTTAATTGTTCCAACTTGGTTTTGAATCGAGCTCTCAATGAGAATCTCATGGCAAAAACCATGGAGAAATCAAAACTCATTAGAAGAGTATACACAAATTAATATTAGATTATTAGGAGAAATTACCTTTTGTTGTTTACGGGAGAATGACCGATGCTCTTGTATTTAATGCAATTGACTCTATTTTTAAAAATCAAAACAACGTGTTCTAGCCAAGATTTACAATTTGTAACAACTAAACCCGACCCGTGACCTGAACATCTATCAGGTTCGGGTGAAGTGCGATCCCTAGATTGAAGTCGGACTAACCTCAACTTGAGTTAGGGTTCCGTTTTAATTCATTTGCTTACTTATCACGCCTCTTGTTTCATTTTTCATTTACCAAAACATTTTCTCTCCTTTCCTTGAGAAATTGAGAAATTAGTTAGGAAAATATTTGTTGTATTGATTGATATTCATTCATTGTTACAGTCTCTATATTTAAAGGGAATTGAATAGTACAACTACAATAAGGACTCTGCACATAATATGACTCTTGGGAAATGATTCCCTACAACTGACTTATACTAACTATCATAGACTCTCAGGGGATAATTCCCTACAACAGACTGACACTAATTAGGATAGGATTGTATGGGAAATGATTCCCTACAATGAGACACACACTAATTGTTGGAAATTTTGTGATGAACTCCTAATTTGAGAGCACAATTTGAGTATGATAGATTCCATGAAAATGGAAGATTAAAGTGGATACGAATTCTCCTCCGTGAGAGCTTCGAAATGGTATACTCAAATTCACAAAATGGTTAATGGGTGAATGAGAAATTGAGTCTCAAAGTGAACCCATTGTGTAGGGATCAAAGTGAATCCCACATTGCTTAGGGAAGTCACTTATGTGTAATATATAAGTGAATGTGTAATATGAGGTATCAACAATGTGTGGCATAGAGGCTCTCGAACCTTCGAATGCACGACTCGTGTGTGGGCACGTATGCCGCTCCGATTGGTCCATGAGAGTCGAGTTGTCTTTTTGCCACTTCCCTAAGTCAACGTTTTTGATAAGGAAAGAATTAATTGTTTGGATTCTGATTTCTTACTTGATCACTAAGAATAAAGAATCGATTTTAATTAGAAATAAATCTCTTTAAATGGAAATTATTCTCTAATTAATTGGATTTCCTTATTAAAATCAAAACGTATTAACCAAGGAATTTCCACATTAATCCCGAAACCCTAGTGGTTCATTATTATCTATAAAACCCTAGGTAGTCTACATATATTATTCGTTCCGAAAAATACAGTCTTACAGCAGTCGAATACTTTCTTCTCTTCTCTGTTTTCTTGGTAAGTTTAAGCTCGGTTTGAGTTCGCTGAGAGTGGTTGTGCTTCGTACTTCCACTGTGAAACTGTTGTATCCTAGGAGACGATCGCTATACACATACGGTGTTATATACGGCGAAATCGTCTTAAGGACACCGTGTAAAACACGGGCCTCGGTTCTCCCTAATCGGTTTTCTAACGTGTTGGTTGTGGTGTTTTGCTTTCCGTTTCTACAGGTTATTACCAGATTGTTGATTTACAAATAACACTAATTAATATGGAACAAGCATATGAATACAACCCCACCGATAGGTCTATAATTGCATTAAATGAGCTGAATGAGTACAACCCTACCGATAGGTCTATAGTACAAGAACAATGGAACTTTGGTGAAAATATGAAGGCGATATTGATCGAGGAAGCATCACATGTATTGGAGAATCTCAAAACAACTAAATGATTGATATTCATTCGTTGTTACAGACTCTATATTTAAATGGAATCGAACAGTACAACTACAATAAGGACTCTACATATAATAGGACTCTTGAGAAATGATTCCCTACAATTGAGTTATACTAACTATCAGAGACTCAAAGGGGATAATTACTTACAACAGAGTCACACTAATTAGGATAGGACCGTATGGGAAATGATTCCCTACAGTGAAACACACACTAATTAATATGGATTCGCACTAAATCCCTAACATTAATCCCTAATTTTTCAATCCTTATAGCTTCTGACAAAATACAAGAGCATCAGTCATTCTCCCTTAAACAATAAAAGGTAATTTCTCCTAATAATCTAATATTAATTTGTGCATACTCTTCTAATGGATTTTTATTTCTCCAAAGTTTTTGCCATGAAATTCTCATTGGGAGCCCAATTCAAAACCAAGTTGGAACGTTTAAAAAAACAAAAGGTTTTTTTTTTTTTTTTTTCATTTTCTTTGTCATTTTTCATTACATCTTTAGATAGATTAATATCTTACCTTACTAAATGGAAGCAGGATAGAAAGTTCCTAATTTCAACCCAAGAACATACACACAATCTTCAGCTTGAAATTGATGGAATTAAAGCAACTTTAACTGGGACGAAGGAATTGTTAAACGAACATGGTGATTATTTAAAAAATGTAGGATTTGAAGATTATATACAAGTGATGGAGAATAGTCTCATGGAGAAGGAAAAAGAACTTAGAATGTTTATGAAGCAGAGCTTAGAATGTTCTAACAAAAAGGAAAAGGAATTGGAAAGAGCTGGAAAACTTGATGAGTTGTTAGAAGAAGGTGGAAAACTTGACAATGCGCTGACACCTCGCAAAGTGTTAATCGATGTAAGCACTACCGAATTTTTCATTAATTATTTTATTATCACTAATGTCTATGAATTGTTAAGGGAATAATTAGATAAATATTATACTGTTCAATTAGGACATTATCTTTTTTCTTTTATGGGACTCATGGACTGATTTTTGCGTTGCTGAATCGAAACTACTTGCAAGTTTTTACTTAAGGTTTTTTTTTTTTTTTTTTGTCCTAGATTGTAAGCTTGACCTCGGTCTCAACACATGACCATATTTGGGTGAAGTAAATGAGACAACTTGACTTGACATTTGATACATGGTCACTTACCTTGCAATGGCAAGAAAATCTTAGGAATCTTGCCTGGCATCCTTTCAAAATAATTGATGATGAAGGTAATAACAAGGTGTATATTTTTATTAATCATTTTAGTTAAGAACTCTCTCTCCTTTTCTTTTCTTACTCAATATATCGATGTTTTAATTTTATACTACCATATTGTACAAGAAGTTATTGATGTAGATGATGAACAACTAAAAAATATGAAGAACAAGCATGGGGAAGAAGTTTATAGAGCTTTGACCGTTGCCTTAAAGGAGTTGAATGAGTACAACCTTACCGATAGGTCTATGGTACAAGAACTATGGAACTTTGGTGAAAATAGGAAGGCGACAATGATCGAGGGAGCATTACATGTATTGGAGAATCTCAAAACAACTAAATCAGGAAATGATTGATATTGATTCGTTGTTATAGACTCTATATTTAAAGGGAATTGAACAGTACAACTACAATAAGGACTTTGCACATAATCAAACTCTTGAGAAATGATTCCCTACAATTGAGTTATACTAACTATCAGAGACTCAAAGGGGATAATTACCTATAACATAGTCACATTAATTAGGATAGGACCGTATGGGAAATGATTCCCTACAATTAGACACATACTAATTAATAAGGATTCGCACTAAATCCCTAACATTAATCCCTAATTTTTCAATCCTTATAGCTTCTGACAAAATACAAGAGCGTCAGTCATTCTCCCTTAAACAACAAAATGTAATTTCTCATAATAATCTAATATTAATTTGTGTATACTCTTCTAATGAATTTTTATTTCTCCAAGGTTTTTACCATGAAATTCTCATTGGGAGTCCGATTCAAAACCAAGTTGGAACATTTATAAAAACAAAAGGTTTTTTTTTTTTTTTTTTTCATTTTCTTTGTCATTTTTCATTACATTTTTAGATAGAATAATATATTACCTTACCAAATGGCAGGAGGAGAGAGAGTTCCTAATTTCAACCCAAGAACATACACACAATCTTCAGCTTGAAATTGATAGAATTAAAACAACTTTAACAGAGACGAAGGAATTGTTAAACGAACATGGTGATTATTTAAAAAATGTAGGATTTGAAGATTATATACAAGTGATGGAGAATAGTCTCATGGAGAAGGAAAAAGAACTTAGAATGTTTATGAAGCAGAGCTTAGAATGTTCTAACAAAAAGGAAAAGGAATTGGAAAGAGCTGGAAAACTTGATGAGTTGTTAGAAGGAGATGGAAAACTTGACACCTCGCAAAGTGTTAATTGATGTAAGCACTACCGATTTTTCCATCTTAATTATTTTATTCTCACTAATGTCTATGAATTGTTAAGGGTATAATTAGATAAATATTATACTGTTCAATTAGGACATTGTCTTTTTTCTTTTATGGGACTCATGGACTGATTTTTGCGTTGTTGAATCGAAACTACTTGCAAGTTTTTACTTAAGGTTTTTTTTTTTTTTTTTTTTTGTCCTAGATTGTAAGCTTGACATCACTCTTAACACATGACCATATTGGGGTGAAGTAAATGAGACAACTTGACTTGACATTCGGTACATGGTCGCTTACCTTGCAATGGCAAGAAAATCTTAGGAATCTTGCCTGGCATCATTTCAAAATAATTGATGATGAAGGTAATAATAAGGTGTATATTTTTATTAATCATTTTAGTTCAGAACTCTCTCTCCTTTTCTTTTCTTACTCAATATATCGATGTTTTAATTTTATACTACCATATTGTACAAGAAGTTATTGATGCAGATGATGAACAACTAAAAAATCTAAGAACAAGCAAGGGGAAGAAGTTTATAGAGCTTTGACTGTCACCGATAGGTCTATGGTACAAGAATTATGGAACTTTGGTGAAAATAGGAAGGCGACATTGATCGAGGGAGCATCACATGTATTGGAGAATCTCAAAACAACTAAATCAGTAAATGATTGATATTCATTCATTGTTATAGACTCTATATTTAAAGGGAATTGAACAATACAACTACAATAAGGACTCTATACATAATAAGACTCTTGGGAAATGATTCCTTACAACTGACTTATACTAACTATCATAGACTCTAGGAGGATAATTCCCTACAATAGACTCACACTAATTATGATAGGACCGTATGGGAAATGATTCCCTACAGTGAGACACACACTAATTAAAGGCTCTCAGGGGATAATTCCCTACAATAGACTCACACTTATTAGGATAGGACCGTATGGGAAATGATTTTCTACAGTGAGACACACACTAATTAATATGGATTCGCACTAAATCCCTAATTTTTCAATACTTATAGGCTTATAGCTTCGGATGTGGTGGTTTGGGGTTAAAATATTTGTATATAAAAATAATAATAATAATAAAGATATTCATGGCTTGTAATAGTGTCTCGATTATTTGAAGCTCTGGATTCAAATTTCAGTCTTGGCAAGTGATTGTGTTTATTTCAAAAGAGCCCTTCTTTTGTATTGTATTTATAAATTTCATCAAATTAAAATTCTTTTGGATAATTTTAGGCTAGGACTAATAATATTACCGCATTATATAATGATAAAAATCATAAAATTAAATAAAAATTTATACATTTCGAATGCATTCAAGTATTGTTTTATGATTGAATAAAAAATTGTTGCAGCGTAGTCTTGTAGAACTTTTAAAAAAAAAAAAAATGTAGAACTCGATCAAGTCTTTACAGATCTCAACACAACTCACTCACTCACTTTAATTTAATTCAAATACAAATTCTTATCAATTAAATATTTTTAATTGGTTTGTAAACCGCTAAAACTTGGTGGATAGAGTTTTAAAAAATCAAATTTTTAAATGAAAAAAATTGGTTTGGTTGGTCATTGAATTTATTTATTTATTTATTTGTTTTTTTTTTTTTTTTTAAGACAAAAGAAGCTAGATATTAATACTACATATGTAGACAGGTAGAAGAATTTTTATTTTTCAATTGCGGATGTATTTGGAAGAGTTCATGCAGGAGGACCAAGAAATCAAGAAGATTTTGTTGCAACGAACTTTTATCTGCAACTAACAACTTAAAAGGCCTCTCCAATTCTTTTAAAAAAAAAACACCTTTTTTTTCATCGTTTCATTGTATGATTTTTTTAATATTGAATTAAAAGTTTAAAATAATATTAAATCAAAATAACAGTAAGATCATCATACAAAATCTGAAACTTGTTCTTACAAATTCTGAAATTATGGGTATAATGAGAAAAATGGGTGTAATGAGAAAAAATATATATTTAAAAAAAAAAAAAAAAAAAAAAACTTGAAGGATAGTTTTGTATTTTAAAGAGTGTAGGGATAAAATTAATAATTTTAATTTATTAGTATGGGTGTAAGAAGAAAAATGGGTGTAGAAAAATATTTTATGGGTGTCATATATATATATATATAGAGAGAGAGAGAGAGAGAGAGAGAGAGAGAGAGAGAGGTTATTTTTTGTCTTTGTAAATATCTTACTATGAAAATAGTTTTTTTTAACAATAATATAACAAGAAAAACTAAAATGATTTAACAGTCACTTTCAAAATAAAAAAGATTCTTCAAAAAAAAAAAGAAGGTTATATCTTTTAAAATATTTATATTTTTTATTTATTTAAAAGGTATAATTAACCTTTCAATTTTTTTTATGATAATTTTGGTATTTTTGGTGGGAATAAAGTGGCTCATTCGTTAACTAAATATACTATTTTTCCTACGGAGAAAAAGTTTGGGTTGGGCAAATTATTGGCATATTTATAATAGAGTACTTGTTATCTTCTCTATAAAACAAAAGCAATACTCATTTTTAAAACATGATTCTCAAATTCCATGTCAAATGCATATTATGTATATTTAAAAAAAAAAAAAATTGCAAAATAGGAGGAAAAAAATTAACACTTGTGAATTTGTGATTACACATTACACTAATAAATTAATAATAAAATATAGTCTATATATAAAACGATTCGAAGCAAATACAAATTTTCCCTATTTTCTCGACTATAACTAACTAGGTTTATCTGAACAATCAATTTATATTTCAATAATGTTACTTTGTCCAAATTTAGTGTCCAAATGATGTGGCAATACTCCAACCCAATTATTTAAATTGTATTATATTTGCATGATTTAAATGAATGGATTAGAGTGTTACCACATCATTTGGGTATCAAATTTGGGCAACGTAACATTACTCTTTATATTTATATTCATATCCATGTTTATAAGTGGGTGCAATTATGAATTGAATGCACAAATTAATATGTGAGGTGGCAATATTAGTACCTTTAAAAAAGAAGTAAATAATATATATATATATATATATATATATATATATATATATATATATAAACTCAAATTATATGTCTACCTTCTTCCCTAATAATTCACACATTTTTTTCAAATAATTTTAAAACATGAAATGGTACAAAAAGTCATTTTACTTTCAGAAAAAAAAAAAAAAAAAATGGAAAGAGTCTACAATTAACGAACTATGCATATGTTCACAAGCCATTTTTATATAAATAATCCATAATTTTACTTTCTCACTAGGCTATATAGTCCAATTATTTGATCAGCCCATAATTTGAAGTCTTCCATTTCTAGAACTAAAAGGTATTACAGTAAATTGATTTTTTTTTTTTAACATTTTTTTATTAAATAATTTTGCAAACCATTATAAAAAAAAATGATATCAATCAATACATTATCATTGTTAATATTGTTGAGTTTTTTTTATTTTTTATTTTTATTCCCGAATCTTGAATATAAAACTAAATGATTTCATAATAATAATAATAATAATTCTAATTCAACCATTTAGAATAGTGTTAAAAAAATTTACACTAATTCCAATCAGTTGGAATTTCAAGAATCTGACAAAAAATTCCAAGATCAACCTGAATAGAGAATGATATAAATATATAATATATGGGTAATGTTACTATATAATTACTATAAAAAATAAAGTATTTATTACACAAATATATTTATTGTATCAATTGAGTTAAAAAGTACTATAAATACTTTCCTTTTATGGTACTTATGTAGTTATAGGGTACAATTTAACACTACCCATAATATATATATATATATATATATATAATTATTATCAAGTACGGAATCCCGCACAAAACCTTGATTATATACGAAAAAATTGTACGGAATCTTGTATCAAAAAGTGAATATATATATATTAAGATTAAGTTGTGGTAAAGTTTGTATTTACCTTTAAGAGTAGTGTTAATATGTATCCTCAGATTAACAACCACTTTATTACCTATTTTATTACAATGGGAAATAGTAACTGCGTTTATTTATTTATATAATAAGATAATAATATAATATATACAGTCTTATCAAACACTGGCACACTGCCCTTATTTTAATCGGAAAATGGAGAGCCAGAGAGGGATAGATATAAGCTGACTCAACTCTGAAGGCATATATCCAAAGTCCAATAAATGAAACTGTCCTAAATTCCTAATCTCATGATAATCTTTACACGTCATTGAACTCCTGTTCGGCACGGCTCATTCTTCCTGTAATCTTATAATGCCACATAGAATACATAGAATTTGATTGGATCAAAAATTCAAAATATACTAAACTATCAAGAGCTTGCCACATGGCGCATTCTTAATGGCTCACCCCACTGATTTTTTTTTTTTGTTAATTATTATTATTTTTCTTTATGTGAGCTTGTTAATTTGTTACACGCCACTTTACACATGTCAAAGCCTATCGAGCTTGAACGAGTCGTGTACAAAAGATATAGAAAGCTCATTTATTTATTTATTTATTTATTATTAACAAGAGTTTTTTTTTTTTTTTTTTTTTTTTTAAGAACAATAAAGAAACAACCAGAATACAAAGGAAACTGGCAATCACCTAGGACCAGACTTTCCACTGCCAGCGGGCAATACCCAACCCAAACCGAACGACCCTCATAATCAAGAGCCAACTTGGCTAAACCAAGCGCCACACTATTATTAACGAGAGCTTGAATAAGCAGTATACTTCAGGTTTTTTTTTTTTTTTTTTTTTTTTTAATATTTTTTTTTTACGTCTTTTAAAATAAATGCAAATCTTTACCTAAATAAATAATATGGAATCTAAAATCATATAAATCATGATATTATACGGTGAGTAATAAGATTTTGACGATTCATATGCCTTGCTGCATCATTTGAATATTAATCTGTGTAAATTATCTGGGTTTATTTTATATATATATATATATATATACAGTTTTTCTATTATCGGTTGCCACTGATATATTTCTCTCATTATTTATATAAAGGTGACAACCTTCACTATCTCCTTCATTTAGAAGATAAAATTAAAAATTAAAAAAAATATGCAGAGGCTCTTGGCGGCTCGGTCTCTCTGTGCATCGGCTTTTACCAAGAACAAACACTCTGCTTCTTTCTCCACTGCTCTGCTCTTCGATGAAACCCAAATACAGGTCTCTTTCGTTAAACCCCACAACAGAAATCTGTGTGTTTTTTTTTTTTTTTTTTTTTTGTTATGAATGGTAGATTAAACTTTGAATATCGAATTTTGAAGAAGCAAATAGTTTGTGCTGGTGGGTATTTCTTAATTAAGTGTAGTTTATCTTCTTTGTCAATTTTAATGATATGTTTGTTTGAATATACAAAGTGAATCTCATATCAATTGCCAATGAAAAAATTTCCCATGTTGTGTAGTAATTAATTGAATGGAAGACATGTTGTTGATATATATCTATATATATATATATATGTATGTATGTATATGATATAGAATAGATAAGAAAGAATGTGATTTATATTATGAAGAACCTTAAATTTTAAAAGCAAAATAGTTTCCATTTCAAATGGCAGTGTTCTATTATTGGAAATCTACAAAGGTATAAGAAGGATGATATGATTTTAGTTACTGTTTCGTTTTTTTAATATTTCTATCTGACAGTTGTTTTTCATTTATTTTTATTTTTTCGCTTTTTGGAAATTGATCACAGTTTAAAGAAAGTGTTGGTCAATTTGCTCAAGAAAACATTGCTCCTCATGCATCAAAAATAGACCAAACAAATTCCTTCCCGAAGGTTGGATGATATGATCGATTACCAATTTTTTTTTTTTTTTCTCTGTAGGCTATGATACCAAATTGTGTTTTTGATTGCAATTCATATTCTTGATTCAGGAGGCTAACCTATGGAAACTAATGGGAGATTTTAATCTCCATGGAATAACTGTACCGGGTAAAGTTATGTTTGGGCTCTTACATTCTAATAAATTATTTACTACCCCGATTTCTGGAGTACGCGGTGTGCCTTGATATTGGTAGCACATTTGTCTTACTATATGATCTTAAAAACTAAAGGTGGATTTCTCTTGCAGAGGAATATGGAGGACTTGGTCTTGGTTATCTGTATCACTGTATAGCAATGGAACAAATTAGCCATGCTTCGGCATCTGTCGGCCTCTCTTATGGAACCCATTCTAATTTGTGCATCAATCAATTGGTAATCTAGAAAACCAAGAGTCAATGAGTTATAATATCTGTATAATCTCCCAACAAGAGGCTTAAGATATGTTTATGCTTTTGTAGGCAAGGAATGGAAACCCTGACCAGAAACAGAAGTACTTACCAAAGGTTCAGTTTTCATGTTCCTCATTTCTACTGAATTCCTGCTGTAATATTTGCATACATGCTTTATAAAAAGATGACATGTTCTGGTTGAATGTCTTTCTGCTATGTTACTGTTTCTCAGTTTCCGTGCAAAATGATCATGCATTCTAATAATACAGATTTTCCCGTCTACAATTTGTGGTTGCTGTGATCAGAGATGTAGAGGATTTTTATGTTATTTCAATGGTCAGGCTGATGTTATTTTTTTTTTTAACATGCTGTTACCCTTACTTTCAAGGGGTTTCCCTCAGTTTCCTGCTATTTACATTCATGAAAATATGTTAATATCGCTTGCTTTTCCCCCCTCTTATAGTTGGACCAAAGCAGGTAGAACAATAGCCTGAAATCGTCTCCTTTCTTTGGCACTGATCAAGATGTTTTTCTTCTTTTTCTTTTTAAAAGTTTGTTAATCCCTTTTGACTTCTTTTCAACTAACCAATTGTCTCGTTGTAAAGCTTATCAGTGGAGAGCATGTAGGAGCTCTTTCCATGAGTGAACCCAATGGTAACTTTCCTGCAGTTCTTCTTAGGGCTGTGTTGGTTATTGTCAGGTAATTTGGCTGATGTATTTTGTTCACTGCAGCTGGCTCTGATGTTGTTAGCATGAAATGCAAAGCTGAACGTGTAGATGGGGGCTATATTATGAATGGGAACAAGATGTGGTGCACTAATGGTCCAATTGCTCAGACATTGGTATTTTGCTAAATTTTCGTGATACGTGTGGATTTTGGGATGTAATATAAAGCATAAGAATTCTTGACTGCGAGTAATGCTTTTTTTTTTTTTTTTCTATAAAAGTGTCTTTCACTTTTTATAATTATCTTCATTTTGGACCAGGTTGTTTATGCAAAAACAGACATCACGGCTGGCTCAAAGGGAATCACAGCATTTATCATTGAGAAGGGAATGCCTGGGTACTTGCATGAAAACTGATTATCCATTTGAATTGACAAATTCATAAAACCTTTTTTGGAAAGTTTCAGGAAATTTGTGAAGTCTTTTGGTGGTTTTGGACCAGAGTCAGTTTAACTATGAGCTGTTGGTCATCTGGGCTGTTTGGACCGGTTTCATAAGCAATTCTATTAATGAATGGGACAGGCAAACAGTTCTTGTGACGGAGCTCAAAAAGTTGAATAATCGCTATTATTTGATCACATTTACTGAATGCTATGTCCTATGCTAATTGGAATTTGTAAAATAATGTTTGCTCAACTCAACTAAGCCTTAACACTGAGTAAACGAGGTTTGTGACATAAGAAAGGTAGCATAATTGAGATAAAGAAAAGAGGTGGACTTTGGACACCTAATTGTGATGAAAGCATTCGGTTTCGTTTTTCTATCAGAATAGCAGGCAGAAATCCTTTTTTAAAGAATGTTGTTCTTAGAAAAACATCCATTTAAATAGTGTGTCTTGAACCAATTGGAATGATAGCCTTATTTTTATTGATCTATATTCATAAGACCCTAAACATTTTCAAATACTTATTGATATAAACAAAGTAATAGCATGTGAATGATTGAAATTTATATAAAACAAAAGAATGACTTTGAAATTATTGATCCCTAGAATGTTTCTTGTGGTTCTGCAGATTCAGCACCGCCCAGAAATTAGACAAGCTTGGAATGCGAGGAAGTGATACGTACATCTCAATTCTTTGAAGTGAACTTTGGTATTTTGGAGTCCTCTACTACACTTCTTGCCTGCTGTTCTATTAATCATGTTGATGGTTTGTGCAGATGTGAGCTTGTCTTCGATAATTGCTTTGTTCCAGAGGAAAATGTTCTCGGGAAGGAAGGAAAAGGTTGTTACTCTGAACCTAATATTTTTATTATAGTAACAAATACATTGAAATCTGATGTCTAGTTATGATGAACAGCATGTTTCATAATATTAAATATATTACTCTAGTATTTTAGGGTTGATTCGAACCATTCTGATTTTTTTTTTTTACAAAGAATGAAGATGTCGAAGCTTATTATTTGAAGGTTAGAAGTGTCTCATTTTTGAGTGCTGTTATAGCGCACTTCCGGTTCTTGATATAGCATTCTAGGATCTTTTCTTTTTATTTGAGCAAACATGAGAAGATTTGGGGAGATTAAAGGATCTGCTCGACTAAAAGTTTAGATATTAATATTCCAATGATGCCACATTATTTGGGGTCTAGATTTGAGATTTTTTTAGATGTTTAGCATGACACTATCTAATAATAACACTGCTTTCTCTTACCCAACAAGTTGCCTTGTAAACATGACCACATGTTATTTGGAGGAACTGCTCATGAGTTCTGCCTTTTTGTTACTTTAATATTTCTTAATCGTCATAAGCAACATTGATGTGTTTATGATTGCACTTCCAACTGTAGCAGAAAACCACAGTTTAAATCATGCAATACGCCAATACTTGCATAATATTCTAATTTAAGGTTTTCCTTTCTTTCAGGGGTTTATGTTATGATGTCAGGACTAGATTTGGAGAGGCTTGTTCTTGCAGCTGGGCCACTTGGTATCATGCAGGCATGCCTTGATGTTGTTCTTCCTTATGTTAGAGAGCGAGAGCAGTTTGGTCGTCCAATTGGGGAATTTCAATTTATACAGGTTTTTATTATTATTATTATTATTATTATTATTATTGATATTCTTCTAATCACAAACAGTATAAGTTTTGTTGTCTTCATTTGCTATCATCCTGATGTTTCTCTGCTGATGGCATATGTCGGGATCTTTCTCTCGTGCTGTTATTTAACCTGCATAACATTACAGGGAAAAGTTGCTGATATGTATACGTCTTTACAATCTTCTAGGTAATGGATTCTGATTTCATGGCAGGTTGATCTTCTTTAAATTATAATTTTCATGTACAGCAATTAACAATTGTCATTATACCAGGTCCTATCTTTATTCCGTTGCGAGGAACTGTGACAATGGAAATATCGACTCTAAGGTGTCATGAAATCTACTTTTCTTTTTTTATTATTGAAAGAAATAAAATGCGTAGTTTTTGTCTAGCAGCATAAGATAGTTGTACTTGAGCTTATTATAATAAAGTTTTTTCATACCGTTTCAGGACTGCGCTGGAGCTATACTTTGTGCAGCTGAAAGAGCCACCCAAGTTGCTCTGCAGGTGAAAAAACAATACAACTTTTGTTACTCTTAGCTCTTATTTTTTCTTTCGTTTAATAACTGAATTTGGCGCTTTTTGTGCCTGCTCTAAAATTTGCAAAGATCTTGTTTTCCCAACCTCCCAAGGGCTATGTTTCTTTAATGCCCTTTTTCAAGCTTGTAAGAACAATATCTTGGTGATACCAATAGTGTAAACAAAGTACGAGTATCTTCTTCCACATTGTAGAACTAGGACATGCCATTGAAATGGTTAAAATCCTGAAAATATTATTTTTGTTGAATTGATGTTTGAGTTCGTTTTGAACTTTCCAGGCTATACAATGTTTGGGCGGTAATGGGTATGTAAATGAGTACGCAACTGGTCGTCTTCTTCGAGATGCCAAACTATATGAAATCGGGGCAGGCACTAGTGAGATCAGAAGAATGATCATTGGCCGCGAGCTTTTTAAGCAGCAGTGAGAGACGAAATGGTCATATTCGGGGTAGATGTCATTGCGCATAGATTTTCACTTGTGCACAATTGTTATACTATCTGGAATGTGAAAATTTCTCAATTCAAAGAAAGAAATGTATCAATATGCACGAACTAGTCAATAAAACTTACACCAGCGGTGTACTGACGTTATAGAAAACGAAATTTTTACATGTTCTTGTTCAAGAAATTTCTGTTTATGCAATATCTTTCTGTTTCTAATAGCTTTTGAACACCAACAGATATAAGATTAGAAACAATCGACAAAACGACCGGTTAAGGTCAGTACTAGAAATGGAAGGCAGACATAGCAGATTATGTAGCTAAGTTATAACAGACACTTTATTTAGCTTCATAGAACATGTTCCCGATCATGAAGAAGCACTTGCTAGAAACAGTAACAGTTGTCGATAATTTAAGGCTAATAGACCGATTAAGGTACACACACTCAAGCAACATAATACAACATTTAACTAGGTTCAAGTTTCACAAAGTTGTACATAGAAAACATATCAATCAGAACTCTGAACTTCAAATCCTTATTACCGTTGGAGAAGAATCCGGCTGACCTACTGATGATGACTTGGAAGCTTCTGTTATCACCTGAGCTTGGTCCAAACAGCTTTGAGTGTCTTCAGTGATTGTTCCAATGGTCATCTTTTCCACTTCTTCTTTGGTGTATATATGAATCTTGGACACTACATTACAGAAGTCACTGCTACCAAAAAAGTTATCATGTAAGGATTGTGGGAAAGTGTCGGAATTAGTAATCAATGATAATACAAAACGGAAACCACAGATGCCAAGGTACAAACTGCTATTTTTTTTTTTTAAAGTAGCAGGGCAGTGACTGTATGGCCAAAGGTGCCAAGTCTTTTAACATTTTCTTAAATGTGCTGTTTCGTTTTCTTTTTTCATCATCAAAATGAAAAAGAGAAAAAAAAAAAAGAACTAATCAAAGCCATCAAATACAAATTGACAATCACACTAACCGAAAGGACGATCCTCATTAGCTATATGAAAATATGGTGTCACTTATTATATATAACCGATTGGTACTCAACGAAAACTTAGTAGTAAACTTCTTGCACATAAAATTTCCCAACACCATACCAAAATTTCCGTAAAAGAAACAGCATATACTTATTTATTAATACAGCTACTTCATTCTTGTATTTTATGAAATATTGCCTCTCCATAACTAGTATAAACTTAAAACTCAGGGCCAGATGTTTCCTTTACACTTATGTCCTCCGGCGCAAGCATTCCATAGGCTCTACTGTCTTAGTATATATATAGATCTTGTTAATTGAATAAAAATAACGAAATAGGGATTCATTTCGGAACACTGTTACTACGACAATAGTCATGAAGTTGAACAATATTACCGTCATCTAATTAACCGAGTCATGATAAGAGAAAATCATTTAATGTTAGAAATACTTACTGCCAAGGGTCATCTCCAACAACCATCACATCATTCTCACTATCGGTGTACAAGATCCGCCATCCTTTATTAGGATCCCGTAAAAGGCCTTCCATGCTAAATAGTTGTTCTAGTTCAGTCAGCAAGTCGTTGTAACCACTCAGTCTTGAGAGATCAATAGCTCTTCCAACCATGCTGCCTTGCTTGTGAACCTTCAGACAATTAATGTAAGATCAGCAATATAGAATTTAAATATGGAAAAAGTTTCACTCTAACTTTGATGCTACTGGTTAAATATGGAAAAAGTTTCACTCTTAACTTTGATGCTACTACAGCTTACCTTTGTACAACTTCTCTTACCAGAGTTTTGCGAGCTTGGACTAGGTGTTTCTCCGGTCAATGAGAATCCAAAAAGTTTACATCCAGCCACAGTTCCACTAAAGGTGTCATCTTTTTGATTTCTCATATTTGTCTTGAAAGCTGGAGTAGGAATACTGTCTGCTGCTTTATGCTCATTCAGTAGATTCGACTTTCTAACTTCATCCACGACAATAGAAGATGAGTTGAGTTGGACATTTTCTCTCTGGAAGTTAGTAGCATAAGCAGGCATTGTGGGATCTTGGCCAGCTTTGTACATGTCACCATAAGGAAAATACATATTTCGAAGGTTTTCTGATGGTAGTGAGTAGAAATTGGGCTTGGCTGCTGGATACATGTTGAAAGAGTTGGAACCAAGATGGGGTTTTCCCCAAGTGCCTAGGTTGAGATCAACTTTTCCGGTAAGGGATCTCAATGGGCATATTTCTTGACCTTGCAAGACCTTCGGAAACCTATCCGATTCCATAAAGCCTGTGTAAGTAGTGGGGCGAGCCATAAACTTAGCAACATTACCTTTTCCAAATCCAGTTAATGCAAGATTTTGATGCATGGGGGCTCGCATCTCAAAATCTAGCGGGCGGTTAACGGTATCACACCCATAAAGGGGTGATACGAAACCTACATTTTCTTGACCTTGCAAGACCTTAGAGGATCTTATAGAATCCTCAAAGTCCAAAAACCCACCGCCTCCTGCTGCAAGAAAACACAAACATGCCCAAATTATTAAAGAGTGAAGGATGGTGATATTGTTATCAAAATAGTAGGATTAGTACCAGCGACGGGGTAATCAGGTGGGGTAGCCTGCAGACTTGTCCGCAGTTTCTTCAGCCTTGGAGACGACTGAATGTTCAAGGGCGGGAGAGAAACAGACCGATCAATTTCCCATGGTGAAACTCTTTCTTGATGGTCACTCCCAATATCTTCATCCCATCTGACCTGTCCAAACATATACAAATGTGTATAAATGATCATGTATGAAAGATAAAAAGTAGCACATACATGAATACAGAAACAAGTGGTCCACCAAACATATTAAAATTATCTAAGTAGTAATGGTAGCACAAATTTAAGAGTACTAGGTGCTGTAGTCATGCATAATTTAAAAAGCTCACCATTAAGCACCTCCATTTTGAGTTTGGCCATCGATAGGGATCCAAGTCACTCATTCCAGTTACTACACCATTACACCTGCAACAAAGCAGAAATGATATCAAACTTTGAGAACTCTTTATCTGTAAAATTTGATAATAGTCATTCTATATGATCAACTTGTAGAATACCTCCTGTCAGGTGAATCATCCACTTCAAATCTCATTTTGAATCTCGTGCCAATGCATACTGGATTCATGATGCTTTTCATATACTTTTGGTAAGGTATGACAAACTCTGCATGACTGGCCCTGCATTCATTTCAATATTTTCAAAATTTAAAATCTCCTCTCATTAAGCATACACCTGACTTTCAGAACACTAATCAAGGTGAAAATGCTTCATTCAACATTCAACATACAAGCTCTTACTATGAACTTTCAGAACACTCATCGAGATGAAAATGCTTCATATTATTGTGCAATTTTTCAAACTAGAAGAAAACTTATAATCTAAAATTTCCATGTTCTATTATTTCAGTAGTTTTAAAAAATTGACATTTTAAATCATTCAGTACTATTTTTGTACATGTTGAGAATTTCTGTGAAGTCTAGATAAAACATCCTAAGGGCTAGTGCTTTCAAGCTCCATACCAGGAGTTACTACAGTAAGGAGATACTACAGTAAGGAACAATAGGCATAGATCACACCAGGAGTTCACAAAGGGTGCAGTGCCACATGTTTTTACACTAGTTAGATAATTAGACTTGGTTACCGGTCTAAAAATTACTAGCTTTTAATTGCATCACATACTTTCCGAAGAGAAATGCTTGTCAAGAGGCATCAAAATCAATAAAGACATTATATATTCAAATCACGCTCTTAAGCTCGATTTTAAGCTATCCAAGTCCTTAAATTTCCAGGCCATGGCTTCATCACCTTAAATAGAGATGTATGCACTAGTTTCATTCAAATGAAAGATATTAATTCTATTATTGAAACCCTTTTCCTCGGAATGTGTGCACTCAAATCAGCAAATGGCATAAACAAGATAAAGTTTAGGATGACAGTCAAGTTTGTAAGCAATTATGGAATTAGAATATTGTAACATTGAATGTGATTATTCTTTCGGTATGCATGGGGGTTTAAAGTGTACTATTAATGAATGGTCAATATGATTTACTTTCTCTACAGATTTATTCATAATATCTGACAAGCTTGCCTAAATCTTTCACATTAAGACTTTAATAAAAAAAATATTCTTGGAACTCATTCACATTGTAAATAGGCCCAAAACATTAATGTTCCTCCAATATTTACCAAGTGACTGGCCATGGACCATCTGAGATAGTTTTCAAAATAGTTTGAAAGTGTATTGAGAAGTGTAAGATGCCTTACGCAAGCACTGAACTCATAATAAATGTCTAGGCGTCTAGCAGTGTAACACTAAGAATAAAATCCCGACAACACGACAAATGTAAATATCAGTAAGTTGACTAAACTAATTAAGCTGCATCAAGATATGACAGATGGTTTTCCTTTCAGAAAGCCCCGTCTAAACGAATTGGGAGACACCCTCGAGAAACTAGAAATGAACATAATTAAGAAGTGTGATTCACGTGCTTGTGCTAAACTTAACTCGCTAGTATATAATCTGTCCTGTAAATGTGTGCTCTAGGGGGACATCTAATGTTCTAATCGCTAGACTGTGCAATATTATTTTATCTAATTCGGAACATTAGATATCACCCCTTAACTTGTGCTCTAGGACCCACACTAACACAACCCATATATAATTTAGCTTCATTCACCATGAGTGGGTAGCTAGCTATCCACGGACTTTTATCAAATTGAAATTGAAACTAATGCTAGAGGGTCAATTTCAGTCCATTGAATTACATTCGCTACAAATCTCACTGGCAAACGACTTCCTCCTAGGAGTTGCAACATAAAGTCAAAAGGCATATAATAATATGTCAGGACTAACAGAGTAAAGGTATCCTTGTGAATTTCATTTCCTTCAATTAAAAAGATAGTGGTCATTTACCTTGGACTATAGAAAACATGAAACATGCTCTTGGTTGATATAGCATTAACCACTAGCGAAAGAGCATTTGGATAGGAACTCTGCTTTGCAAGAATTGAATCAGGAAGACCGTTTCTAGGTCGAACAACTCTTCTAATTCCCAACCTCAGCTCTCCATCGTCACCCCTGCAAGGATCACAGTTAAACGATTGGATAATTTCAAATAATCAGACGGAAGAAACACTTAAGACATTTATATATGGATTGAAAAATGGAACATTTCAAGTTTTGTATGCACACACTTGGAAATTTGTCCATTTCTTCTCATGCATTTGACATATGAGTAATTTTGAGGCATAAAGTGTTTCCATTTATTGTCAAGTGGTGATGATTATTTCCTGTTATAATTTTTTTCTCCTCTCGGCCATTTACCATATCCAAATTCCAGAGGCAAGAGCTCCATCGATGACAAAATGGGACAATTACGTTACATCAATATAATTTCAATCATATATACCTCAAAAACAGCACTGCATCTCCTGAAACAAGATTCTTTTGGCTCACAAAGATACTCCATCCTGTAGTAAGCAGATGTCTCCTTGGCTGACCTATAAAACATATTAAGGAAGGACTTGTATCAGTTTTCCTTCGGTTAAAACCAAAACTGAGAAATTTATCAACATTACCTCTATAAATATGCCGAAATCTCCACTCCACTCCATGTAGGTCCTTGGCAACAAGCTCTTGAGAAGGCCTCTGCTGTTTATAATCCTGAAACAAAAGAAAGACCATTATTTTCACAAAGAACTCTCAACTAAAATTTGTTAACTAATCAGCCATAGAACGGCAAACGACATAACACCGCACCAGAGGAGGAAAACAATCTTCAGCAGCTCTACGAGGAACAGAGAACCCTCCATGAGTGCTGGTATCAGAAGCTGTAAGTGTTTTGCAGAACATATGAGGGGTTGATTTTGTTGGTGATCCTCCATTCCCCTCCTCATCCACACACAATTCTTCAAGTTCTTTGGCCTCTGAATTTGGTCCTAACAACTATACACAATAACCAAAATTGGCACCAGAAGATGAATTTTGAGCAACCAATTCTCAAACTCAACACACTAAAAATCCTAGAAGTCACATAATACAACTAGTTCTTGCTAACAACTTACTAATTTAAACAAATAAAAAGTTCAATTTCTTCAACATGTAATACAACTAGTACTAGCTAGTAGCTACAACGAAGATGAAGAAGCAAAACCGCTACAATTTGAATTGAAAATTCTTACCTCTGGTTGAGGAAGCAAAGCAAGCTGTGTGTAGACCTCATCATTCTCCTTATTAGCCTGTTACAATCAAGCAAAATCCAAATTAAGAGGAAGCAAAAAATGGGGAAATTGCATGGCCTTGTAAGTTGAATACAAATATGAAAATGCACACAGAATCCAACAATTTCAAAAGGGAGAAAAGCCGGTACTTACAAGTAGTTGGACATCCACAACTTTGCAAAAGATTTGAGGTTGAAGATCAAAGTTGGGAACTTGAATAGGAGGAAAAGGGGAGGATGATGAGGCCAGTTGTTCCAAGTGGCCTTGAGGGAAGTAGGCAACTACATTCCCTTTCTTGGGGAGTGAAGTGAGAGGACCAGCACAGGCATGCCATAGCTCAAAATAGATTGAAGAAGACAAAGGAGAAGAACCTGAATTATTTGAAGAGCAAGAAGAAGATGAAGAGGACAAGCAACAACAAACACACCCACTGTTCTTCTCACAATCCCCATTGCAAAATGCATGGTTCAGATCAATTTCCATGAACACACACCCCTGTATAGAGAGAAAATACAAAGTGTTGTTTCTTCTTTCCCCCCAAATAGTATTATATCAACAACAACAACAACAACCACATAACCAAAAATCCCAGAGTACAAAAAGGAAAAAAGAAAAAAAAAGAAAAAAAAAGAAAAAAGAGGAAAAACAAAAGAGGGTGTGTGTGTGTGTGGAGGGGATAAGAGTAATCAAGTGGTGTTAACAAGAGTACCCACAAAGCTAAAAACTATAGAAAATGTGAAATGAGGTCAAATCATGGCAAAAAAGAAAAAAAAAATCATATTTTTGAAGAGTCTAACCATAAAAGCTAAAACAGGAAGAGTGCAAGAAGATGAATAGAAAAGAACAAGAAAGTCATGTTAAGATGAGATGATGATGGAGAGAGAGAGAGTAAGAGAGAGAAGGCATCAAATAATAACAAGGAATTCAAAGTATGATTCCTCTCCCATTTGCAGGTACTGAGAAGAGGGAGCAGGAGAAACAGGAGACATAGACAATTGCATATAGAAAGAAGAGGAAAAACAAAAGTCGAAAAAAGCCAGTGTGGGTGGTGGTGGTGGCTTTTTGGACTTAAGACTGTTGTTAGAAAGAGAAAGAATGACTGTGTTGGGTGGGGGGACAGGCTAAAGACACTTAACACTAACCCACCATCTCTCTCTCTCTCTCTTTGCCTTCTCAACTTTACCTTTCTTTCTTTTTTTTTCTTTTTTTTTTCCTTTTCTTTTCTTTCTTCTTCTTCACTTTTTTATTACTATTAAACAATAATGTTCTTCACTGTTAACAAAGGTGAGGAGGAGGTCCTCCTCAACCTCCACAAAGACAAAATGGGTGCTTTCATTACATACACTACTGCACAGCAACAAAAAAATCAAATTTTGTTAACTTCACTTTTAGAACTTCCTCTATTTCCTCCAAATTGGAAAACTTCAACAGTAGAAACAAACAAACAAACAAACAAACCCCCATTTGCAGCCTTAAAAATCATATCTTTGGAGGCCGAATTTGTCACTATTTTACTACTAGTTTGTTCATGGGAGACGTGTTGTGTGTGTGTGTGTGTTACTGACTTACTGTTACATGTACATGTAATACTGATAAAAGATGTTAACTTAAATTAGATAAATGAAGAAAGAATGGTCCAAAAAGAATGGACAAACTTTTGTGGGTAAAATCCTTTTCAGGTCGATGTTTTTATTCAGTTTTTTTTTTTTTTTTTTGAGTTGAAACGTGCAGACAAGGCCATGGAAACACTGTGGAGTGTGGGGATTCCATTGATTAATTGATTAATTAATTAATTAATTTTAAAAAAATGACTGAAAAGAGAGAGAAGGGAGTTGTCAATGTAAAAATGGGGCCTGGAGAGTATTTTTTGGCAGCAAGTATCGTGGGCGTGTTGTTAGTTGTTGAGAGGACTCAGTGAGTCAGAGAAGCAGCAAGCAGCAGCCAGCAGTCCACTCTTTTACTATCTCAAGTCTCATCACTCTTTGTTCCTTTTTATTCAATCCTTTCATTCCCTCTGCGCGTGACCTTCTCTCAACCACTAGGGTTTATTTAACCTAAAAAGAAAGAAAAATAAAAGAATAAAATAAGGTCTTTAGAATTTAAATAAATATTATAAGTATGGTCCGAAAGAATACTTTTCATAACACTTATAAAGTATTTATGGTTAATTAACCACAAATATAAAAGGGAATGTGTATATCGCTTTGAGGAAGAGGGTTATTCTGCTCAACTACATATATAAAGCAGACAAAACTACAAGGCAAGAAAAATAATATAAATTGTTTTTTATATTTTTAAATTGAAAAAAAAAATGTTTAATATGTATAATGTCTTCAATTCAAATCTTGTTAAATAGCCAGCCAATTATATATAACCACGTGTTATAGTGTGATGTGAACGGAAAAGCACTATAGTAACGGTAGTTGGGAAACATAGAACACTGAAACGTGAAGGGGGTTAATTGATGTCTCATCAAACCTTATGATGGAAAATAATAATATGATAATATCCATTTTATTTGTTTTTTCATTTTGGAAGATATTGTGAGAAGAAAAAAAAAAAGGCGCGTGGGATGGACGGAGAAGAATGGAGAGTGAAAAATGGGAAGAGGTGTGAGATAAACAGAGAAAGTTGATGGCATAAGTTGGCCTGCGCCTTTGGCGCTGCTGAATAGGCCCCACAACATACATTCCTCTCTCACACTCACGCCTCGGTTTTCCCAATCCTGTTTACCTCTCTCTTTTTCACTTTTTTTACTGACCTGCCCTCTTATTTTTTACCTCTGACCGGTCAGGACTCGGAGCCCGATTGGATACGAGTATCCAACACGTACGATCCAGATATCTATCTTCATACCAACCACAGTATTCATGTTCGGGAAATTTTAACCTGTTGGTGTATGTGTGAACATATAAATTAGGTTTTTTTATAAAAAAATTGATATCATTGAAGGCCAAAGTCCATCGAGACATGGTAAGATTAAGTGAGTTCTACAACTACGAACCACAATTTTCGGTTTAATAGGTGAATGTGAAACCATATTTATAAATTGTAATACAGAGTTTGAATCCCGATGAAATTTTTTATTTTGGAGTCTTCGACCACCAAGACAATGACACTCGGTTAGATTGGGTTAGTTAGTAACAGTAGTATTCCCCACGCTCCAGAGCTGCACGTGGGAAAAGAAAAGAAAAAAGTTGCAAAAACACAAAAATGAAACAGCAACTGAGATGTCACACCAAACAAAAACATGATAAGACTCACTTTATTAAAGCCATTACTGTCTTCTTATGCAAACTGAGTCTGTTTAAAAACCCCCCCTGCAAATTCAATAAATATCCAAATAAATAAAACTAACTTTTTTTTTTATTTCTTTTTATAAAATTATTGAAGATCGGTATCATTAGGTGCACCGGGGCACTAGGACATCTCAGCTAATCTAGCACCTCCTTACCGGTTTTATACTCTTATTATCTACCCAATCTTAACATATTATTAAAATAAATAATATATAGTCAATACAGGAAAAAATATATATATATAGTCTCTCCGATCACGATCACTGATATCATGCCACGTGATATGGAAAACAAATTTGATTAACAATCCATACCATGTACCATGCTGCACGATATTACCGGTTAGTCGGCTTTAATTGGGGGCATTCATAGTACAGACTTTTATGATACATTGACATGTCAATGTCTATCTAAAACGACCTCACTTTACCTTCCACTTTCTCTATGCCATGCCTCAATTTTTTCTTTTCTTTTTCTATTTATTATATTATTATTTTCTTTAATTCTTTTAAGACTCTGTTTGTTCGTGCAATTCTATTTTGACATGATTTTCTAATGTTAGATATTATTTCTAAACACATACTCTTATGACATATTGTATATTTTTCTATACTACTTTTTGATTTTCCATGTTGGTGTATTAAAAATATATTCACCGAGTAGATGAAAATTAGCTTTCTCTGTTGTCCCAACTCCTAATATTATACTATTTATTTGTTTGTTTTTTTTCCCTGTAAAATACTATATACTGTGGTGACGATTTGAACTTGAAAATTATCAAATTGAATGTCTGCTTTTATTACCTCAACTGTGGTTATTGCTTGTGGGTGATATTAGTAGAAAGCTCTTTTGCTTATTAGGTCTCTAATGAACAAATTTGATAGAGTTTAATGGAAAGATACTCATTAAATATATCCGATAAATGATTTAATTATTAATTAGTTTTATAAGGGAATTTGTCTATTTCAATTCAACAATAAAAATCCCAATTGTGTTAATTGTATATAGCAATACGCATTCTCAAAATTGATCTTAAATAGATACACATTGCGTATAAAATTATTCACTAAAAAAATATGTATAAAATTATAACAATACTTTTCTCTATTAATCAATTGTTTTTTTAATAATTACAAATAATTTGTAATGTAGGAGAGTGGAACACGACTCAAACCTATACTTCAATAAAGTAGGTGTGAGGGATATACATTAGACAAACCTTATCTTGTAACTGATAGTTAATAATAGAAAGTATTGAACTCATCCAAATGCAAGAAGAAGAAGAAAGAAAAAAAAAAAAAAAAAGGGACCCTAAATCAAACATATATGGAGCTAAAACTTTTAGCATAGGTAGAGGAGATCATGGTTTGATTTGGATGTATGTGACTATGTGCCTCAAGAAAGAGCTAGTGGGTCCAAATTTTGGAGACAATTTTTTTCTTTTCTTTTTCTATTTATTTTTCATTTTTTATTTTTTTTTGAAGTATTATAAAAACTATTACAAATTTTTTTTTTTTTTTAGTATTATAAAAACTATTACAATATAACTATCGGGACCTGCCGAGATCAAAGAATACATGTGTGGCCCGGATAACTACTCCTACAATCCAGGAAGAAAACTCCTCACAAATGTTTATAAAATATGTATGGTGGGATTTGAACCCCGTACCACTTATGTGGAAGTGAAGTTTAAGAGGTGATGTGCTTCTTTAATTATTTTAAGAATCTATTTGTTCGTGCAATTCTATTTTGACATGATTTTCTAATGTTAGATATTATTTCTAAACATATACTCTTATGACATATTGTATAATTTTATATACTACTTTTTATTTTCCATGTTGATGTATTAAAAATATATTCACCGAGTAGACGGAAATTAGCTTTCTCTGTTGTCCCAACTCCCAATATTTTACTGCTTTTTTTTCCTGTAAAATACTACATATGGTGATGACGATTCGAACTTGAACATTATCAAATTGAATCGGCGCTTTTATCACCTCAATGGTGGTTATTGCTTGTGAGTGATATTTGTAGAAAGCTCCTTTGCTAATTAGGTCTCTAATAAACACATTTGATAGAGTTTAATGGAAAGATACTCATTAAATATTTCCAATAAATGATTTAATTATTAATTAGTTTTAAAAGGGGATTTATCTATTTCAGTTCAACACTGAAAATATGTATAAAATTATAACAATATTGTTTTCTACTAATCGATTGTTTTTTAAATAATTACAAATAATTCGAAAAATGGGAGAACAGAACACGACTCAAACCTATAACATCAATAAGGTAGGTGTGAGGAACATACATTAGACAAACCTTATCTCGTAACCGATAGTTAATGATAAAAAGTATTGAAATCATCCGAATACAAGACTTAAAACAAAAAACAAAACAAAGCAAAGAGATAAGATTCTAAAGAACACAACTCATAAATATGAACCCTAAATCAAACATATATGGAACCAAAACTTTTAGCATAGGTAGAGGAGATCATGTTTTAATTTGGATGTATGTGACTATATGCCTCAAGGAAAGAGCTAGTGGGTCCAAATTTTGGAGACAAATGGTATCCCCGCAATAACTGCCCTCCAATTGGAGCATAACAGAACTGCCATAATAACATGGGAATCCAAAAAAAAAAAAAAAAAAATTAAAGCATAATTGGTTACTTTTTTCTTAGGAAATTTTTTTGTGAAAGAAAGTTTTTAGGGCCAGATTGTCATGATTTTATATGGATAATATCACACCTTAAGAACACAATTATAGACAGTAGATATTGTGATTTGAAGCTAAGATTTTGTTTTTAGAGCTTTCATTGTCTCTTAATTATGACAAGGAAAAAGATTGAGCATGACACAACTCACAATTTCAATGAAAAGGGAGAATATTTATCACAAAATTATTAAACCAAATCTACAAATTTGTTTTAAGTTATAAGTAAACTTCAAACTAGGATAGAATCTAAATCTAATGTATACATATAATTTCAAAGAAATGTATTCAGAATTTAATGAGTGTTTTATAGACTACATGAGTTTTAGATAAGACGGTAAAATATCATAAAGGATCAAATCAATAATTTATTTTATTCCTTCACCGTCTCTTAAAAACGATAATATTTAAGTGGTTGTTTGGTATAAATTCTCTAACTGCCTAAATAGATTTTTTTTAATGCAAAATCTTTTTTGATTTTTTGTTTGATTATTTAACATCAACTTGAGAAGAGCTTATTAAAAAAAATAAAAAATAAAAAATAAAATAAAATAAACTATTGGAAGGAGCTCAAATTCAAAGCTTCTTCAAAAAGCTTCGATGCCAACTCATCAACTGATTGATACATTGTTATCCTACCAACGACGGTTTCTGTCACGAGAAAAACATAACAAGACTTTGATACCGCTATTAGTTCAATGTACTTGCAAAACTTCATAGAAAAGTCACCTATCTTTAGATTTCTCCCATTTAAGCACATTTAATCATAAAGTTCCGAACTAAAGGTTGCCATATATCCATGAAAGTCGGTTGTTGACAACAGAATAAACATTAAACATTTTATTTCATGTATACATAACACATAGTTCAAGTGATCGGTGTTGGTTCCCCATAAAGCCAACACTATCTATCAATTCAAAAAACACAATTTTATATGACGACCAAACAACAATATATATTTTTCTAAATCAACTCCCAAAATATCTGTGGATAAATGCTCAACTTGAAATGTCATCTTAAACGCACTATAACCATATAATGTTATAGACAAGATCAGATATCAATTAATGATGATGTAAAATTCATACAAAAAGTCTTTGAATGGAGAAGACACATATACATATTTTTTTTTGGGTGGTAGTTGAGAGATAAAAGAGATAAAGGGTCAATTTGTGAGGAGACAATTTGGGTTGCAGCAATTGAAAGGTGTTGGGAGAGTAATAGTGTCAATTTAGACACCCACTTCTACCATAATTAACCTCCACAAAAAAAATAAAAAATGTTTTTGTATTTTGCTCCCCTCCCATGCTGCCTAAACCCTACATTGCTAATTGTTTGGTCTACACTTGTTTCCCCCATAAGTCAAGAAATATTTTTTTTTATATATATATGTCTACATTAACAATTCCAGACAGATTGGACACTGTGATCCCTCTTTGAATATGTCACCATTGTTGATTTGTTGTGTCTTGGTGAGATTTTGTAGAATCATTTAATTTTCAAAAACTGTTTTTTTGTAAAATTAAAAAATAATAATTCATCAATGGTTTCTTGAAAATTACTGTTTCATGGAATGAAAATTGAAAATGAAAGCTTTCAACTTTGAATTTTCAAGAGTTGAGAACTTGTTTAGTAGAGGGTATTTTGAAAATATTGTTTGGAAGAACAAATATGTGAATACCTTAGATACTAATATACTTTTTGAATTTTTTTCCCATTCATGTAACAAAATAGATATTTGAAAATATTCTCACAATATTGAACATGTATATTTAACATTCGTTTACTCAAATTCTAATTATATCATGAATCATGAAACAGAAAATGCTTCTAAAAAGAGAGAATTACGAATAACATTGACTTTTGATGAAATGTCAAGTCAAACCCGTTTGGTTTTATAAAATAAATAATTATTATTTATCATTAATTTAAGTATATCTTCACTATAAATGATAACTAACTAGTCCTAAATTCTAATTTCCTTTTACTTATCATTATTATTCTTGTATATTCTCAACATCTCTTCCAAAAGGAGGGTTGTTATAACATCATCTCCAACTTTTTAGTCTCATAGAATTTCTATGCCATCTTATCTTTAATATCAAGTTGTTATCATTATATTTTACACTGTTTTTTCAATCACTCATATTACCTAAAAATAGGTAGCATTATATCTTGGAAACAGGTGACATACCAACAATTTTACACCTTGTTGATTTATCTATTTGTATGGTTCCCAAAACCCTAATTCTTTGGGCCCCCAAGTGGACCACAAATGTTATGAGAGATAACCATCTTTTGTCAATTTTTGTTGAGAGTAGTGAAATTGGTGGCACCCCTCTTATTTTGTACCTACACGGCTAACACTCCATATTTTATTAATAAAAAATAAAATAAAAAAAAAAGACCATAACTATAAAGTCTACGTGTATCTGCTTTTCGCAGTGTGGTTGTGCAATTCCCCTTAACTTATGATATATAAAGGGTTTGAGTTTCATATTTACCCATTAAATCGTAAAGTGTGAGGAGACATCTCTCTTGAAGTGAAAGTTACACTCTGGGTCATACTTGTAGCGACAGCGATTGATTTCGTCAGGTTCCGACAAACCCCTGACCCGATTGGAGTGTACATACAAAATGTTAAGCCATATCGATATCATTATTACCGGCCACTCTTTGATTGAATGGGCCAGGTCTAACCACTCAAGAAAGAAAATGGGCCGACATGTTTCTTGATAACAAGTGGAGAAGTGGTTGTCCTACTGTCCTACTTGAAACTGTGTTTTGTCCCACATGTTGCCTGCTTTGATTCCATATACAAGTTGTTGGTGTGTGTCAGTGTGTATGTGTTTTATATATATATGTGATTTGGGCCTGATTTTCTATGTTGCCGTGGGCCTTCCCTTTTGTATGATGCAACTTGCTTGGACTTTTGTCTCTGTCTCATGTCTAGGGTTTAGTCCTCCTTGCTTTGTTTCTTGCTAGGTTGTCACCACAAAAACTCCTTGCTAGCTATGTAATTTTTCTATAAAATAATAATAATAATGATACTAACGTCTTCTTCTTCTTCTGAGTTGTTCCGGTGTCAATGAGATTCGAATTCGAATTCTATTATACAGTTATAAGAATTGTTACGAACTAAGTTAGTTAGTACCTGTAGTAACATTCGATTTCGGGAAATCGGAAATCGAGTTTGGTAAGAAGAGATACAGCCCAGCCCACTAAGCTAAATGGGCCATTTGCTAGTTTGGACTCAATTCTCTTTGTCATGAGTAGGTGGCTTTGACATTTAGGTTGACTAAAGTGTCTCAAAGAGGTCCAATTGAACAATTTCATCGCAAGTACCTGGCTAGTTTTTTTTTTTTTTTCAAAAAAAAGTATTATTTTTATTTATTATTTTATTTTATTTATCAAACTAAAGTAACGATATTTACAACCCTGTAAAAATGTATATATACCTCGTTAATTTTTTTAAAAAATTATATAGCTTGTAATTACACCTCATCAATTATAAGTATAAGCTCATAATGTTCTATTTTAAATGATTTCATACTATTATATATGATGATTATTTTGTAAGATTATTATTATTATTATATATTTGATTTGACACATGGCAGCTTCGGTTAAAAAAGTTGTTATTATATCATTATATATATATATATATATATATGATTATATATGATATTATAAGCATATAATATTCTATATTAAACAATATATAAAAATTAATTTCATTATTCCATTAATTATAGGATTGACTTTTGATTTTATATGATTAGTCAATGAATATATAGAATTTAATACAAAAACTTCCTCACACCGTGCCTTGAGATTAAGCTTTAGTGTATATTTGGTATGACTTTTGAAATGATCAAAAGCGCTTTTTTAATGCTAGAAGTTATTTTGAAGTTTTTTTTAGTTGTTTGGCAAAACTCAAAACAGTTTTTTTAATATATGAATTTTCTCAATTACCTTTTAAAAAAACAATTTTATGTCTACTTGGAGAAGCCCACGAGAAACTCAAATTTTGGGCTTTTCCAAGAAGCTTTTTTTGAGTTTTTTTAAAACATGTGAATTGTCTCAACTACCCTGTATAAATATTTGATATTTCACCATAACTCTTTCATTATAAATACATTGTCAACACCTTTTTTGTAATTCACTCAACCAAAAACTATTTCTAAAATTATATTGTCAACACTTTTTTTGTAATTTACACAACCAAAAGCCTTTTTTGTTAGAAGTTCTACTCATTAGAAGCTCTAATACAAATAGATCTACTTTAGAAGCTCAAATTGAAAAGTCATACCAAACACACTCTTAGTATATTATGGTATGTAGCTCGCACGATATGCGGCATTGTAAAATATAAATTGAAAACTCATAAAAAATAGGCGTGATTCAAAATTTATATTTGTTATATTTTCAATAAAATTAAAATTTCCACCATTATTGATTGAAAAACAATAATCACCACTCTTATTTATAAATAAAGGTATGAAAAAGTATATCAAATCATCACTTTTTTATTGTTCAGAATATATTAAATATGCATTAAATACATGATGATCTGTTTTTTTATTTATGGAATTAATGATAAATTTTAAAAACATATCTATGGTAATGTATTAATGTTTTTTTTTCATAACCCAAAATTAAAATAATAATATTTAATCAAATTTATAAAAAAGATACAATTAATAACTAATTAATAAAAATTTAAGCACTTTATATCATATATATATTAATTGAATGTTGAGACTCTCCATCTCAGGGAAAAACACAAATCTCTAATAATATAAAAATGTTTCAAAATTAAAATATTTAACACGATCAACCGTTAACACAATCAATTACTAGTCCTTTTAAAATTTTCAAATAAAATTGTTAACAATTAACACTAAAGAATAGAATACACAATTAAAATCCATTTATTTCCTATTAAAAAAAATTAAAACAAAACAAAATCCTCACAGTTTATATAAATATTGAGAAACTGGTCTGGCCAGGCTTATCCCATTATATTTGAAAATCTAAAGTTTGATTAGCTGCTTAGCATGCATGAATTAGTGAAGATAATACTAAAACTGTGGATTCAAGCAACACTTTTTTTTTTTTTTTTTTTTTTCTTCATAACTTTCATACTTAAGAAAATAATTAATTTAAAAAGTAAACAAATTTACTGTCTTTGCCTTTAAGAATTGTAATAAATTTTAATATATATTTATACTTTTACTAAAGAGATAGAGAGCAGTCAAATTTCAATTAATGCAATAAATAATTTTCAATTTACTTATATACTAAATTAAACAACCCTCTAATTCTAAATCAAGAGGCAATCAGTTAATCACAAAATCAATAGGTAATTAAGAGAAAATTTCATAATTAATGAGATAATGTTGATTTTTAACAATTAATATTCATAATTGCAATCAAAGTGTCAATTCACATGCTTTGTTGATATGTACAGAAATAAATACGTTTAGATTTTTCTATATAGTATGTTTTTTAATTTGTTTAGAAAAATATTTAGTTATTACCATTTATATAAAAAAAGGTATTTTCGAGTAAATTGGGGCTGTATTTAGAGGTTTTATAATAATTATTTTTTAATATAAAAATATTTATTCTAGAAATACTTGTAGAAGTATTCAATTTTTTTATTTTTTATTTTTAAACTCCATGGAGGTTATTTTCAAGCCTAGTAATAAATTAATTTATTTTTCCACTTATTTTCTAAGGGCATTCCATTTTTTTTTATTTTTAATAAACTCACTTATATATTTTTTTTCACATGTCCTATTATGGAGATGTAAATAGTAGTGAAGTTATTTATTTTTATTACAAAAAAAATTATTTATTACCATTTATAAAATATATTATGAGTGAATTTCATATATTTAGGAAAAGAATCAATTGAATTGAATGCAATAATTAATGTTTTTAATATCTTATCATTAATATTTGATTAAAAATTATTATTTTAAATTTTTGTTATATTATCATTAATATATTACTATTGATATTTTTTAAAAATTTACCACTAATTCCATATAAAACGGACTACTTTCTTATATTTAGGAAAATAATCAATTGAATTGAATGCAATAATTAATGTTTTTAATATCGTATCATTTATTTGATTAAAAATTATTATTTTAAATTTTTGTTATATTATCATTAATATATTACTATTGATTTTTTAAAAAAAAAATTTTACCACTAATTCCATATAAAACCGATTACCTTGAATTTGGTATTTACAATTGATATTTTAATTTGTTTTGGAAAATATTTATTGATTATCATTTAATGTATTTAATACATATTTAATACATAAAAAAAAAAAAAAAAAAAACCAAAAAGAAAAGAAAACAAAAAGGTTAAAAATAGAAAGAAAAAAAAACTGTAAAAAAATGTTTACGATTTTTTTTTTTTTTTTTCTCTTTTCAAAGAGGCAATATATTGTTAAATTTAGAACCAAAGACTATAACCCTAATATTTATCTGTAGTAGTCTATCTATCGAACCCATCATCCATAAGTTCCATTAATTTTCTACATTGGTGGTGATAAGAGGGATGCTAGCCTTACCGGAGGGTTACATAACGAACAACATCTAATTGAAAATCCAAGGCCGCCGAAGTTAAAATTCCTTGTTTCAAGTTTTGTTAACCAAAACAAACATGACAAAGATACCAAAATATGTCACAACAATAATCAACCCAAAATTACCTTTTTAACTACTAAAATGTTTCCTAAAAATTAAAAAAGAAAAGAAAAAAGATTAAGATTAAAATTATTCAACCAAATATTAAAAAAATCTATAGAAATTACTCTCACCTCCAAATGCCATCCAATACCCCACTTTTTGGGTATTTTTGAGTTTATCTGTGGGGAAGAGTCATTGGAATGAGATGGGAAAAATGTGAGATTTTTGGTGGTTTTTATAGAGAAAATTGAGGAAGATGAGAGAGCTTTTGGTTATTATAACTATGTGGTTTAATTGAATAAACTTAAAGTCTAATTTAAAAGAGAATATGATGGGGTTTTGATGTTTTGTGATCATGATAATAACCATTAAGAGAATATATTTTTAAAAAGTTTAAATAATTGAATTATTGTTTTTATTAATAACCATTTGTGTAGCATTTAAATCCAAATATCTCTCACGGTGACATGTGGCTTTGTGAAAGTCTATTATTATTATTATTATTATTATTATTATTATTATTATTATTATTATTATAATATATATATAAAGTTTAAATAATTGAATTATTGTTTTTATTAATAACCATTTGTGTAGCATTTAAATCCAAAGCTATCTTACTGCGACATGTGGTTCTATGAAAGTATATATTATATATATATATATATATATATACAATTTTTCTATTATCAGTTCGAACTGATATATTATATATATATAAAATCCAATGACCCACATGCAAGGAACTAATATATTTTATATCAGTTCAAACTCATATTAGAAATAATATATATATATATATATATATATATATATATATATTATATGATATATGATAGAGAGCTTCTCTTTACAATCCACAAATTATCTATTTACACTTTTTTTTTTCTTTATATTATTAATGACAATTTTAACCTGAATTAAAATTACTAAACAAGATATTAAAAAAAAAAAATCTAAAGACACTCCAAACTAATTAAATTATTATATAAAAAAAAATTCTCTCCCCTAAATCATTAGATTAAATATTTCGTATTAAACTCTCTCTATTTTTCAAAAAAAAAAAAAAAAAAAAAAAATCATATCTCCATACTTTCTTGATCAATATATGATTAATAGTTAAAGAAAAAAAAAACTTATGAATATTTTAGTTTTTTACTAACATTAATATATATATTAAAAAGTCAATAAAAATACCTTGTTTTTCAAAAAAAAAAAAAAAAAAAAAGATATATGAAAACTTGATTTAGTGCAACTAGATTTGATTAAACTCGGAATTTCTAAGACTAATGAAAGAATTAAAGTTTTCTAGGCAATCACATACAAGTAACAAAAAACATGTTCATATTTCGATTTAAAAAAAAAAAAAAAAAAAACAGGGTACTTGTTTTTTGAGTTTTTATTTTTATTTTTAATATACATATATACGATTCCTAAAAATCAAGCTTATTCATAAGTTTATTTTTATTTTTATTTTCTTAAGTTTAATATGGTAATTAAAATGTTAGGAGAGAGTATTTAGTATGTAATATTTAATGTAATGATTTAGAAGAGAGTATTTAATATGTAATATTTAAAGTAATGATTTAGGAGACATAATTTCTTTTCTTAATAATTTAATTAAAAAAAGATTACTCTTTGGATGAATCTAAATGCTACAATGGTTTGTCCTAACTTTTATTAAAATAAAATGGAATATCTTTGGAAATTTATTTTTTTTAATTTAGAATAGAAACGCCAAAAAATAAAAAGGATAATCTTGGAACAAAAGTAAGTGTCTTTAGATTTTTTTAAAAATTTTAATTTTGAGAATAGAGTGTCTTTAGAAAAAAAAAAACGTAAAAAGAAAAAAATTAGATTATCAAAAGAAGCTCTTTATATGATATATGATTTGATCACCTTTTGACTTTGACCCTCTACATTATTTGAATTTAATAATGACCATTTCATACAAAGATTTTTGACTTCGCCCCTGATGGTAACTACTAACGTGTGTGTGGGGCCCCCAACACAAATTGATACAAATGTTCTAGTGAATGCTCCTATGTAATATATCCAATGAAACCTTATATTATTTCTTAATTAAAAGCACAATCATTAGTCTAGAACATAAATATTACAATAAATAAATAAATACCAAATTTGTGTATGTGATCCACATAATCTATTTCTAACTAATCTTAATAAACACGGTAATTACAACTAAGGAATTAAGTTTATTTTCCCTCATCTGGATTCCTAATCAGTAAACCTGCACATAAGGTAGGAGTGAAAATCTATTCTTTTTTTAGGATTTGGTTTCCAATACATCATGAACTATATATATATCTAACTAATCTTAATAAACACGGTAATTACAACTAAGGAATTAAGTTTATTTTCCCTCATCAGGATTCCTAATCAGTAAACCCGCACTTAAGGTAGGAGTGAAAATCTACCCTTTTCAGGATTTGGTTTCCAACACATCATGAAATATATATATATATATATATATATATATATATATATATATATATATATATATCAATCCCGTTCTCATGCGGACGTCCTCATTTGAAATATATATATATATATATATGAATTATTAATTTAGGGATCCCGTACAAAAAATCATGCAGCATCCCGCACTTTATAACTGCAATATATATATATATATATATATATATATATATATAGTATTAAAACAAAATAAAAACGCGTTAGTATTTCTTTGATCTTCGAATTCGTATGAGAAAGTCATCGACAATTGATGGATTTTACAAAAGAATTAAAACATCGGTTCATTTTCGTCACCATCTAAACAATATTACATTTGTTTTCTTTTTGTGAAGAAATATTACATTTGTTTATAATATATGAATCATTTTTTTTTTAAAAGTTTATAATATAATGAACAATTTATCTTAGCACTAGTATTGTTTGCTCCAACTACGTAAGTATATTATTTAATGTTAAAAAACTTACTGTTTTGTCTCTGTCCATATAGATGTTTTCCAAAGGTTTATATTTTTACAAAATATCTTTTTTTCTTCCTAAATATACCATAAACTTATTATATATCATGATCAAATCAAATCGAACATCTTTAAAATATTAGTTATTTGTTTGTTATCATCAAAATCCTAGCCAATTACTCTACTAACCATTTTATAAATTTTACCAAGCTACTCAATGTGTCTACTCATGATCATATGATGTATTGTTAGATTTAAAAAAAACTAATAATATTTAATTGTAGTTATAATAAAAAAGAAAAAGATTTTTGTAAAATTTAATAAAATGTGATGTTCACTTATCATTTTTTTTTTAATAATTTGTACCTTTTTTTTAATTTTAATTATATTATCTCTTAAAAAAATTAAAGTTTTTATTTTTTATTAGAAGGTTTTCTAACTCCAATGGACAAGGATCATTTCCTCACCTCAACTCATCCTCATCTCACTTAATCTTATGACACATAAGCATTGCAATGAATGAATGGTTAAGATGTAATTGACACTTTATTAACAACCAATCACATGCTTTTAAAATGTGAGGTGAGGAGAGGATTCTTGTCCAACTCGAATATCGATCTTCCTTATGCGCAAAATACAGAGCTTGCTTTGTTCAATGAAATAGTTCACGAGGACTTGTTTAATGAGAAACACATAAAAGAGATAATTGCAAAAAAAGGTCCTTATTCTTTAACTAATTATCAATTTAATGCATGATATGTTTTTTTTTTTTTTTTTTTTTTTTTTTTTTTTTTTAAGTTCTTATAGTAGTTTCAATTTGCTATAAAATGTTTACTTTCAAAAGACTTTGTTAAGTTTTGTGCTAATGAATGGTAAGTCCATTTTTTTTTTTTTCAGATTTAAATGTATAATTAATGTTCTATGGCGGTGATTTTTCAATCTAACGATATAATTTTCATAGTATTTGTAATTATATCATACTAGTTAGTTAGGATAAAAGGATCCTTATTTTAATGCTAAATGGTAATATGATGGAAAGCATGTCCGGATCTGGTTGTATTTTAATAAAAAGAATAATGATATACAACTCGATAAAAATTAGTCCGAAACAAATAAAATTATGTAATGATGTGACAAGTGGAGGTGTACCCAGAATTTTTTGTTAGGGTGGACTAAAACAAAATTATATATAAATGAAAAATTCACATAGATAAAGAGACATAATGAGTCTTATCCTTAAAAGTACATAAACTTAAAAAAAAAATAAAAAATGCATATATAAATAAGCACTATTTCAACTTTGTTTTATGAGGTTTTACATCATCAAACCTAACTTAAAATTGTAGTCGGAAAATGATACTTTATAAATTATAATATAACCCTAGAAATAATAAATTGTAGTTGGAAAGTAAATTCATAAAAAAAAAATAATAACAAAACACTAACTTAAAATTACAAAAAACAAACGAAAAATAAATAGAAACTAAGAAAAATGCCTAAAGAACCAAATATGAATATTTTTGTAATTGAAAATTTCAAGAGACAAAGATAATTATTAATTGAGAAGAGGGAATTAGGATTTGGGATGTGAGAGAGAGAGGTTTCGTATTCATAAGTGCGTGTGATAGGATAATTGGATGTTGATTGTCGATGCAATGCAATTATTAATGGATAAATAATAATAATTTATTGATGTCACTATGTCGGTTTGAGGTGTCCTTTAAGGAAAAGAAGTGATATTGCGTGTGGGAGAAGAGAGCTGCTCTTATTAATAGAATAAAATATTAAATTATTTTATTTTATTTTTCGAAAAAGGCTGACTTGGAGCCGGGTCAACCCCTTTAACTGTCCGTCTCTGGTGACAAGTGATTTGTTTTATCATATAAATCATGGGACGATGCAGTGAATGACATAATAAATTGAAATTGGACTGACCTAAGGGGGAAAAACATCACAAGAGATCATGTGCTGAAAAACCTCTAGGCATTATCCATGAATGTGTAAAGAAAAGAAAAAAAGAAACAAAAGAATCCAAAAAACAAAACAGAACAAATGACACAACCCCAAAAAACCCAAAGGCACGCAGGCCAAACAAGAAAAGATAAAACTAGGAAAACCTGAAGGAATCTCTACCCATACGATAATTACCAACTAACCGAGAACAGAACGAAGGAGTGGAGGACCACCATAAATCAGAAGGCACACACAAAGCGTGCCTTCTGATTTTTGGACTATTTTTTTGGGTTTCGTAGAATTAATATTGAAATAAAAAAAATTCAAGGGATATAATATATATATATATATATATATATATATATATATATATATATATATATATGTATATGTATAATATTTTTTTATAAAAAGTAATAGAAAATTAAAGGGACACCATTTTTTATAGTAAATGAAACAATAAATAATAATAATAAAAGAAATAATGCAACTGAATACATTATGTTTTAGAATAAAAACACATACTCACATAAGTGTGATTCGTATGGGAAATAGTTTAATGACAAAAAGGACAAAAAAAAAAAAAAAAAATCTTCAAAGTAAACCACTGATTAGGTACACGTTGTATGCACATGCTAGTTGCTGCTGCGTGCACTTGAATGGCATTAAATGAAGTCATATTAAATTACCATAAACTTACACTATCATGTTAATCTAAAATGCAGCTCCCACCGGAATGTGAGATTATATTTATAATACTAGTTTTGAGCAACGAGATTAGATAATCGAAGACTCGGACCCACAACCTCACAGTCTAGGTGTGAGGGATTTAATATCTGACCAACCTCATCTCGTCCGGTAGCTAGATTATATAATTAATAGGATTGAATCTTGACAACGTAACACAACTATTAATTGATTTATACGTACAAAGGTGATAAACTTCACCAACTCCTCCTTCATTTCCTGCAGAAACCTAAAGAAGAAAAAAAATTGTGAATATGCAGAGGCTCTTCGCAGCTCGTTCTCTCTTCACCAAGAACAACAAGCACTCTGCTGCTTCTTTCACTACTTCTTCTCTACTCTTCGATGAAACTCAATTACAGGTTTTTTTTTTTTTTTTCTTCTTCTTCTACTTCAAGAAAATAATAATAATAATATTATTATGTGTTTGTCGTTTGCTTTTTTGATTTCATCATTTATGGCTGCTTATAATGGTGTTTTTGTGAAATTATATATATATTTTCTTCTGTTTTTATTGTTTGTGAAAGTAACTAAAAAGTTTCAAATGCTTGCCATTTGAATTATATATACTCGGTGAATTCATAAAGAGCTAAACTTTGAATGGAAAACATTTTAATTTTTCTAATTTTGAAGAGATCTGGATAGATTTCCAGATATCTTCAACGTTATTTTATTTTATTTTGTATTTAAATCCGGAGAGAGAGAGAGAATGAGTGGGAAAATTTTGGATACCCATAAATATTTTGTTCTCATTTCCTTATATATATATATATATACAATCTTTCTATTATCAATTCGAACTGACAAAAGTTATATCAGTTCATTGTATGTGGGCCACTGGATTTAAATACTTTGACTGACAAGTGCATACAGCCAAGTCAAAGTATTTAAATCCAGTGGCTCACATGCGAGGAACTGATATAACTTTTGTCAGTTCGAACTGATAATAGAATTTCTATATATATATATATATATATATTCTTATAAAATACGGTAAAATCACAAGAAACTAAAATATATTAGGAATATATAAGTCATCATTAATTAGAGTTAAAATTAGTTTTATAAAAAATAAAATACAAAAATGAGAGTGAAGTATTATGTATCTTGAAAGAAAATAAAGAAAAAGAGAATAAATATTTAACTTGACCAAAATGCAGAAATAAAAAACATTCTTTCTTTATTAATTTTTTTTTAATTGAAATTGTTTTTTTTTTTTTTTTTTTTTTTTTTTTTCAACTTTCTGGCTTGAGTGTTTAGGCAATCCAAAATCTTTAACTAAAAGTCTAATAAAACTTTTTAAAGATTTTTTTGAATCCTTTATTTTCAAAAACAAAAACTTGTATCCGGATATTGATCCAACACCGTAAACCTACTAAAACAAACATAAAATCAATGGAGTAAATCGTAATGAAAACAAAAATTGTATCCGGATCTTAATCCAATACCGTAAACTTACAAAAACAAATATAAAATCAATAGAGTAAATATAGATAATATTCTTGATATATTTTAGATATTTTTCATATTTTAAGATTATCTATTTTTTTATTCAACATTCCGATTTTTTAAGGATATTACCTTTATTTTCAATATTTCTATCAAGATTTTAAAATATTGGACCATTAATATTTTTCACCTAAATCAATAGTTACTTCCTTAAAAAGCCAGCCACAATTTACGGAAAGTAATTAAATATATAAAATGACAAATGTATCCTTAGCCTTAAGTCCTATGGGGATTGGGGAGGTCACTACTCACTAGTAGGGAAGGTTTGTATCATAAAATACAAACTTTGTCTCCTACTATAATTACAGAAAACCTTTGGGCTGGTATTGTAATTTTTTTTAATTACTTAATTTATTTCACTTCAATCTTTTTAGGATTTTTTTTGGATTAGTTTAAAAAGAGAATTGCAAAAACCTTGTGGTTTGTGTCTCCTCTCTTAGCTTAGTGGTGTGCATATATATTTCTGCTGTTTCTCGCTGTTTCGTTTGCAGCTATAAAAAAAAAAAAAAAAATGTTAGAGAACATTTGAGTGATTTTTGCAGTCAATTAAAAAAATTGGAAATGTCATAGAAATATAGAAAATGTTTATAAAGTTTCTGAACAATTTTTTTCTTTTGAGAGAGAAAAAAAGAAGAAGCTGGGATTTTACTATGCATTTGTAATTTCCATTTAATTAATCAGTATATTGAGTTCATGATTTCTAGCTCCTGCAATTGAAAAAAAAAAAAGCATTTGGTTAATTAGCAAGTACATTCTAACATTCTTGTTTTTGGGAAATGATCACAGTTTAAACAAAGTGTTGAACAATTTGCACAAGAAAACATTGCTCCTCATGCTGCAAAAATAGACAGAACAGATTCATTTCCAAAGGTACTTGTATTGTATTGTATGATGAATTATTTATGATCCCAATTTGTGTTTTCTGATTGCATTTCATGTTCTGTTCTTCCTCCAGGGGATTAACTTATGGAAACTCATGGGAGATTTCAATCTCCATGGAATCACTGCACCAGGTAGAATTATAAATTAACTTATTTTGTATTGTGTCACTCTATAAAAATCTAATCAAGCTTGGTTCTCTCTCTCTTGTAGAGGAATATGGAGGACTAAATCTCGGTTACTTGTATCACACGTTAGCTATGGAAGAAATTAGTCGCGCTTCAGGTGCTGTTGGCCTGTCTTACGCAGTCCATTCTAACGTCTGCCTCAATCAATTTGTAAGCTAGCTAGCTAGAAATCCAATGGTAATTTTTTTGTGTGATGATCATCATCTGCTAGCAGGACTTGAGATTATAATGTTTTGGTTTTCGGTTTTGTAGGTGAGGCATGGAAACCCTGATCAGAGACAAAAGTACTTGCCAAAGGTACATATTTCTGGTGCAACATTTTCGACTACTTCTCTTCGACTAATCATTCGTGTGTTAATGTTGTCATTGTTGCTGTTGTGAAGCTTATCAGTGGAGAACATGTAGGAGCTCTTGCAATGAGTGAATCTAATGGTAAATCTAACTCAGCCCTGCAAATCTTCCAAGGCCGCCTTTGTTGTTGTGGTATTTTCAGGTAATTGATGTCTTTAATTTGTTGTCTGCAGCTGGCTCCGACGTTGTTAGCATGAAATGCAAAGCTGACCGCGTAGCTGGGGGTTATGTTCTTAATGGGAACAAGATGTGGTGCACTAATGGTCCATTTGCTCAGGCCTTGGTAATTTGTTAATATTGCTCTCTACATCTCTTTTGTTTTGTTTTGTTATACTAATCTACAATTTACATCAGATCGTTTATGCAAAAACCGACATCACAGCTGGCTCCAAAGGAATCACAGCATTTATCGTTGAGAAGGGAATGCCCGGGTACTTGCACAGAAACTAATCAGTACTTTTAACTGTTTAAATGATGTTGTTTGCATTTATATATATATATATATATATAATCATACTGATCACAGAATAGAGTGACATATATACTAACAAAAGTTTTAGCATTTGAATGATTGAAATTCAGATATGGAACAAAAGAAATGTACAATTGAATTAAAAGTTTCTTTTGGTTCTGCAGATTCAGCACTGCCCAGAAATTAGACAAGCTCGGGATGCGAGGAAGTGAAACGTAAGAGTCTTAATTATTTCCTATCGGCTTAAGCTTTTAGGTTGGTAACTGACATGGTATCAGAGCCTTTGTTGTCTCGGGAGTACTGGGTTCACCTAAGCTTTTAGGTCTTATAGTTACTTACAATTTGGAGGGAACTTATTTTTGAGTCCACCCCCTAATCATTCCTGGTCATTTTTGCAGATGTGAGCTTGTCTTTGAGAATTGCTTTGTTCCAGAGGAGAACATACTTGGGGAGGAAGGAAAAGGTTTTCAGTTTTTTTTTTTTTTTTTTTGGTTGTTGTCAAAATCTGATGTCTAGTTATATAGTAAACAATGAACATGTTTGCATATATATAATCTGAGATCATGATCAACAATCTGATTGAAGAGTTTTTGTTTTTCCTTCCTTTCAGGAGTGTATGTTCTGATGTCAGGACTAGACTTGGAGAGGGTTGTTTTCGCTGGCGCGCCCCTCGGTTTCATGCAAGCAGCTCTTGATGTTGTTCTTCCATACATCAAGGAGAGAAAACAGTTCGGTCGATCAATCGGGGAATTTCAATTTATACAGGGGAAAGTTGCAGACATGTACACTTCTTTACAATCTTCAAGGTACAGCCCTTCAGGATTCAGATTACATGCATATAGCACATTTTGATGATCTTTCTCAATTACACTTTTTTATTTTATATTTTTTTTTAAATGTTTTCAATTAACAAAATTTGTCATCATGTCAGGGCCTTTGTTTATACTGTTGCAAGGGATTGTGACAACGGAAAAATTGACCCCAAGGTTGTCATCAGAAATCTATATCCATTTTTTTTCTGATCTAGCTTCTTTTTATCTTGTTTATTAATAATAAAATAAAATGTTCGAATTTTCCAGGACTGTGCTGCAGTGATACTTTGTGCAGCTGAGAAAGCCACCCAATGTGCTCTGGAGGTGATACAATAAACATATTTAAACTCTTTAATTAGCTGCAAAAATTCTCTTGACCGATTGATGTTGATCACTTAATTTTTCGAATTTTCGACAGGCTATACAATGTTTAGGAGCTAACGGGTACATAAACGAGTACCCGACTGGTCGGATTCTTAGAGATGCAAAACTGTATGAAATCGGAGCAGGCACTTGTGAGATCAGACGAATGATCATTGGTCGCGAGCTTTTCAAGCAGCAGTGAGTGTGTGATAAGGAATAAGTTTTGTATAATTTTGTTGGACTGAAAGGTTTATTATTGAACTTGTCACATTATACCAATTTGCACTTACTTGTACTTGCGTTTTTTTTTTTTTTTTTTTTTTTTGTCAACATATTATGAGAAAATTCTCTCAATTCAAAGAAAGGAATGTATCAATAAGCACCAACTTTGTGTAAAAAAAAATCAAAAAAAAAAATCGTAACAACAAAATCTTCTTGTGTTCCTAACCAATTGAATCAAACCATCGCTCAATGTGGCATGATGGTAAAGGGAGCTCATTCAGGAATAACTGAAACCCTAGAAGTTGTTTGTCTATTAGCTAGGTTGCATATTCATGAATCTCACTTCCTGTTACACACTCATAGTCATCAGGTTTGCTTAATTTTAAATATGGTAGAGATGGAGGACTCGGATATTTTTTTTTTAATAAATGATAATCGAGTCAAGACATCTCGATCACCGCAGTGTGAGTCGACTCAGTCACTCCCCTAGTTGACTCGTGACATGCCTGGGAATGTCATGAGTTGACTTAGATCGTCATTTATCAAGCATTGAGTTGACTCGTGATGTGTCCTCGTGACTCTATGACCCATGCAGCTCGAGAGTCAACATTATGGGCTTGTTCATGTTTTTAATAGGCCCAATAGCCTGGATTCATTTGGGCACAGCCCGAAAAACTGATTTTGGGCTGAGTCATAATCAAAAGTAGTCATTTTTTTGGGCTCAGTTGAATCAGTTACCAAACCGAAACCCATATATATATATATATATGAGTAATGTTAGATATCCCAATTTTTTTTTCCCAAATGATGTGGCATATAAGGTGTCAACATCATATCAGTTACCATATAATCTCATGATTTATAAGATTCTGACACCTCACGTGCCACATAATTTGTGACATAATTTTGGAAAAAAAATTGGGATGTCTAGCATTACTCTATATATGTATATATTTAACAATATTTATTAATTCGGGATTAGGTATTTTTTTGAAAACTTTAGTCATTGGTAAGATTCGAACTGCTGACCTGAGAGTCATTTGCCGAAGTCCTAAGCTCATCTATCTACCAGCTGAGATATGCCCCTGTTGGCAATTGAAACCCATATCTAAAAGACAGATTTTTTTTACTTTTTTTTTTTGAAAATGAAAAAAAAAAAAAAGAAAAAAAAAAAGACAGAAATTCATCTTCCGATTATGTGAAGTGGAGACAATTGACCACTATCAATTTAGTGGTGAAGTTAGATGGCGACCATATTATTTTGATGCGTACATCCAAATTTTAATTTCGTGAAACGTCAAACTTCAAACTATTAGATAAATATGATCTATCTACAACATATCATATCGGGTATTTGTAAGTGTTTGAACTGTGGAAATAATAATAAATTATACAAGTATGACAAAATTTTTACATTACAAGATTAATTTCTTCACTAGTATCAAATTCATCTCACTGAAAATTAATTCTCATTTACAAGGTGTCCCGGTAACTATATGACTAATGTATTTGCAGTGGTTTATTTAAACTCAGGAATTTCTATTTGTACTTCATTATTGGATGTACCAACACTAGTACTTCCATGATGATCATCTTCTGTAATCTCAGATTTTTCTGGAAAAGTAGTGATTTCTCCGAGAGTTGGCGTTCGACAATGAGAAGATAAATCTTGGGAAGTACTTGTTCTGTTGCTGGTCCAGAGAGGAGTAGTACTAGTGGAAGAAATGTCATGGACAGATTTTGAATTGTCTTTCCGTTTCTTCATTCTATTCTTTGCACCAGCATGCCATTGTTTTAGGGCATGTGATGTTTTCTCATTTAACATAGCTCTCTTGAAAGTTGATCCCATCTGTAAATTGCAAAATAAAATCCAATTCTCATCCAAGCTTTAATATTAATAATTGGATTTCAATTTCATTGGACGTATATATACCGATTGAGAATGAAAATTAAAGCGAATCAAATTCCATTGGAAAGGGAATCAAGAAGGAAATGGAACTTTAATTTCTTGGGAGGGACAAGGGAATTAAGTTCCCTTTCTAGCATGATCTTAATTCCTGATCCGTGTGGGATTCATGTAATTTGATTCCCATAATGTAATCACAGATCTGGAATTAAGTTCTCTTTCCTTTATTAGATTCTCATTTAGTAAACGCGTTAGTATTAAGTTCGGCCTAGTTTGACATTTTTTTCACTTTAATGTAGATCTGTTTTTTTTTATTTTTTTTATTACAAGTTAAAGTTGAGAGACATGCATGCATACCTGAGTTACAAGAGCATAGAGTGGAAGTGTAATGTAGCTGCACATCACTTGAACTGTCACCCTATACAAATTTACATTGATAATGTTCAAGTTATTAGTGAAGATGAATCAACAATCAAAGCTAGCTAGATTGAAGAATAAATTAAACTAATTAAGTCCAGGATTATCAGAATGAAAAAATTAAAAAAATAAAAACATCCATCGACACTTACGCTAGGACCAGCCTGACAACGATAATGTCTGTTCTTTCATGGTAACAAGAGTGTATTCCATATTGAAGCTGAAAAATTAGAATTGATAATCAACATCAGAACATGTTAATTAATTAAGCTGAGCTAAAAAATTTCTATGAAAATGGCATGCAGTTCAATCAACAATTTTAACAGCTAAGATATCTTGACTGCTTTTTTTAATACCGTCAAAAAGTTTTTTTTTTTTTTTTTTTTTTGAAGTATTACAATAAATCTTTCTAATTCTAACACTGAACGTTCTAGTGATAATTATGTTTTGTTTTATTGAGAAAAAAACAATGAGAAACACTTACCGTGGCCCAAACAAAGAAAGCCAGCTCAAATGCATTCTGGAAAATGAAAACAAATCATGCATGAGAGTTGATCATCATCAATTGCAGGAATTAATCAACCAAAAAAATATATAAATGATTCATTTTTGGAATTGATGAAGAGAAGGGATGATATATAATTATAATTAATTAATTACCATAAACAAAGTGTAGTGTAAAAGTGTCAAGACATATTTAGGGTGATTGAACCAGAAAAGATTGTCATTGGGCTGCACTGTGGGAGCTCCTTTGGTCACACTATTTTGGTTTTGGAGTTCAAGAGCCATTCTTGCTACAATTACTTGCAGCTTTGTTCCAAGAACTAGCACTATCTACACACATTTGCAAATTATCATGAAAAAAAGACCCAAAAAATAAAGTGAAAATGAAAATTAGTGGGTGCAGGATTCCAGACGTTTTTCTGAATGTTTCATATATACTTACAGTCAGTGGGACAAATGATACCCATAGAAACACATGCCAGCCTGTCAATGTTCATGTAACACATTTAACTTGGTCAATTTTTTTTTTTAATTAAAAGGTACTTGAAAAAATTAATGGATATAATATAATACTCACCTTGCACGTCCACAAGCATCAAGATGACCATCAAAAGCCACATGAAAGGGCTGTCCATGAAATGCAAAAACATTAATGGATTGAATTGTAATTTTTTTTCCTTTGTTATTAAAAGTGTCCAACCGGTTTGAAGTTTATATCAATTTATTGAAACCTTGTTGGTAACCGATGGACCCTAAAATTTAAGATGTCGGGCAATGGCCCGAACAATGATACAAGTGGTGGCGAACCACTTGGAGACTTGAAGGGGACATGACCCAATTGTTTTTAAAAAATATAGTTATATTTTTTGTTACATTTTGCCACATATTTTTTGATATTTACAATTATTTTAAAAAAATTCTTGTCATAACCCCTCAGTCTCCCCAAATTTAAGGAAGCCGGTTTCACCTTTAGATATAAAGCACTCTTACAAAAAAAAAAAAACCACATACAACCATTGCTGGTGTGCTAGTTGGTTAATTTGATCAACATTACGAAAAATTATAAAAATGATGGATTTGATTGGAACCTGATGCCAACTACAAGTTTGAAATCATCCTCCACAGATCGTTGTATGTAATTCTGGAAATTGAAATCATTGTTTGTCGACAAATGAGTCTGAAATTTTTTTGGAATATTAAAGATCAGCTTGAAATAATCAAAGACAATATATTATTTATAAAAATATAATAAAAAGTACAAAAACTTTAAATTGTATGTGTATATGCATATATTATTAATACTAACCGTGATGAAACCATGCCGTAGAGTAAGATAATCAACTTTGGCCACTGAATTGAAGAATTGTCGGAAGAAGCATTTCTATAATATTGGTTGACGAACAAAATAGAATTATGTTAACATGTGTCCTTAACAATACTATTATTGTTGACTATATAGATAAAAATGAAACAAGTTTCATTTATTTATGTTTGTCAAAACTATAACTTACTTTCTTTTCTTTTCTTTTTTTTCTTGAAAAGAAAGCTATCACTTAATTACTTACTCCTCCATGAGAGGACCCATTAACAAAAGTTGATCATATGCTAATATATATAAAGGAAAAATGAACTTACAATCCATAGATAAATAGACAAGTCTGTACAAGAAGTCATGTGGCGACGTGCAAACGTTGTTTGTCTCGTAAATCTAAATCGATCAGGATCTATATAAATAAAAATAAGTAGAATCATATATTATTTAATGTGGACCAAAAGATATATATATATATATATATAAATGTTTATTTATTTATTTATTTAACGGCAAATTTATTCCGATTATATGTATAACTATATAAAAATCAAGGAAAAAGTCATAATAACCCTCACTATCGATCCCTTTAGCTGTTAGTAAGGGGGAGTAGTTTTATCTAACAAAGATAGACAAACTAGTAGTTTTATATATCTAACCCCTTTGACGGGAAAATAGAACCAAAATCCAAGTTTCAACACAATTAAATTTTACATACTCTTAAATATCTTCTAATTTCCTTCCACAAGTTGCTAAAAAAAATACCCTTTAAAAAGGGTCGGTCACTTTTTCCAAATTGAAATCAACTTTGGAGTCCACTTCAACTCTAAATTTTTATTGTCCAAAAAAAAAAAAAAAAACTCTAAACTTTCATTTAGGGTTAGAATTTATTGCATCCCCGGTATTGATACCTAACAGGTTGTGACCAAGTCAAAAAGTTTTTAATATTCTATCCAAAACTCATTAAGAAAAAAAATATCATAAAAATATGTTCAAAACTTGAAAATATTTTAATTTTATATAAAAAAATTTACCGTTGGCAGCCATATATTCTATGGTTTGAGTCTCTTTCTCCCAAGCTTTCCATCTCTTCATCTGTCCAAAAATTATTCGAAAAATGTAAAACATGTTTTTCATTTCATGTAATAGTAAATGTAAAACATATTGTTGCAGAAATTTGTTCTTTGATACCAATGCAATTCTATATAGTGAAAATGTACACACACAATATTCAAATAGTACTGATTCTTATTATATATATATATATATATATATATATGGTTAATCTCGAAATATAAGCTTTTTACTTAGAAAAAATATATATATAAACAATGAAATTAAAATAATTAGACTATAGATGGTATATTTCTTCAAAGTTACTCAAAAAAGTCAAATCTGTATGGACTTGATAGTTTTTATTATAAGGGATTTGCTGTCTTCGATAACCCTAAACAAATTTTATCAAACCTTGAATAATTGAGATATAGAACCATCTCAGATCACATGTGCTCAACAACTAAAATTCCAATGCAAATAAAATAATAATAACAAACTATTAAAAAAATTAATGCTTGGTCCTCATGCTCAGTTAATGGTTAGAGAGTTACTTGTGATCAAATAGTCAAATACTAACAGCATGAAATATAATCATCAATTTTCAAAAAAGTTGTTTGCTTGCGAACAGGGGCGGAGGGAGAGGAGGGTTGGTAGGGGCTATGGCCTCTCTCCCATAAAAAAAAACTCTAAAATCTACATATAAAAATTGTAAAATTATTACGAAGTTTCAATTTGTTTTCACTTTGGTCCCTCTAAATTTGTTTGTTTTTATATAATGACCCCTTCAATTTGAATTTTCGGCTTCATCCCTGCTTGCGAATAAGCAAACCTCAGATAGATTATGTGTAATTACTACGACAAAAAAAGTAGCAATATTTAAATGTTGTTACCTTGGCTCTTCCTAGAGCCATTGTGAGAACACAATAGACAATCTGCATAACTGCTAACACGAAGATGAAGATGCTTAATTGGGTCATCCCTTTTTCTGATATAAGAGAAGTCATTCCCTGCAAAAAAAGAAGAAGAAGATATTATTAACAAATTAATCAGTAAAACATGCAGAGAATTACACCTTTAAAAGGGTTATATATATGTTAATTAATTAATGAATTAATGAGAGAGAGAGAGAGAGAGAGAAATTTGAGACCTTAGATTGACAATAATCAGTAGAAGATAAATGTTTAGTTGCATCATCATCATCAGAAGCCAAGTTTCTTTGGTGTATGAAATCGGCAGAAAAAGCTTTGGTGGTTTTGATGGTGTCTGAGCTTTGACGACAAGGAAGCATGGTGTTGGCAACTTTGGTGGGTACACAGATTTTGGAAATGGATTTCTGAGTTACTGTTAGAATCAGAGACATGAATCCCAACACTATCAGCACTGCATGCACCAACAAAAATTAACAAGTTAAATAGTCAATTATGATCAACAAATTATTAAATCATATCAGTATATATCATGTTTTAAAGACGCTTTTATTATTTGAGAATGAAAGCAAAAGGGAATCAAGTTTCGTCAAAAAGGAAACAATTGATTCCTAGGTGAGAGATACTAGCACACCATACAGTGGTGTACAAAATATGATTTAATTTCCAGCAAGAATTTAATTACTAATTTGATTTCCAACAATTTCGATCTATAGTAATCACAAATCAGGATTCAGGAATTAAATTCTCTTTCTCTCGTTACCTGATTTAAGCTTCTCCACAGCCTCAAGCAAGGAAGTTTTCCTGTGTTTTTTGAGCCACTGCACACACCAAATTAAAACACAAATGGGTCAAAAAAATTTGTAAGAAATTCATTAATAAACCAAATAATGGAAAACAAATTAATGTGATCGAGTGTATATATATGAACTTACTTTGGAAAGTAGATGAATCAAGTACTCAATGAAAATGGAGATGGAGATGAAAACAAAGCAAACAGTTGCCAGAGCCCAAGTTGGTGTATCCTCCAAAGTCCGAGTTGCACCACCACTACTGCTAGTGGCTGCTCCTCCTTCAGACGCCATCTAAATTTCTCAATCCGTACCTTTTTTCGAAGAAGATCAGATGGATATATAAGCATAGATTTATATTAGACCGATATGATCATGCAAAAGATGGAAAGAAGACCAAAGAACACGAACTGTTCAAGTCTTTTTTTTTGAACTACCATTAATACAAAGTCTTGGTCCATTGAAAGATATAAACGGAGTCTCTACTCCTCAAGTTGTAGACTTGCTCTGGTGGAGGTCGTATTTGGAATAGTTGACAAATTAAAACCAGGTTAATATATATATATATATATATATATATATAAATTCTATTATCAGTTCGAACTGATAAAAGTTATATCAGTTCCAATGGCGGTTAATGAAAAATTGAAATTAATGGCCATAAAAGATTGGGCCCGATAGTACAATTTAGAGTTGTCGTATGGGACCTCAAAATGCCTTTGAAAATTAATAGTGTCTGAGAACTCCACCTACGGAGCAAAAGAAGAGTCATTTATCTAAATTTATGCAAGATTTTTTTTTTTTTTTTTTTAAGTATTAAAACAACTATTATATATAATAGTACTGTCGAGATCTGTCAAGATCAGACAATACATGTGCAGTTTAGGAATCTACTTCCACATTCGAAAGAAAACTCTCCACTCATGCATACTTGTTAAATAAATATAGTGGGACTCGAATCCCTCACTACCGTTGTGGAAGAAAGATGTACTACCATATGTGCACTCAGAGGTTATGTGCAATTTATGCGAGAGTTAACAGTTGGAAAGGTACCTTTAATAACAACATACAGCCACCTTGTTTGTCAACCAAAAAAAAAAAAAAAAAAACATACAACCACTTTGAATGGATCAATAATGGTGCATCTTCTGTTGATGAGTTAATTGTATATGAATGGTTCTTTGACTTACAGATATAGGTTTTGTGTGTAGTAATTTCTTGGTAGTGGGTGAGTTAATTGTATATGAATGATTCTTTAACATAAAGATATTATATTGTGTGTAGTAATTTCTTGGCGGTTGATGAGTTAATTATATATTAATGGAATTTTTACTTAAAGATATAGGTTTTGCTAGAGTACACGTTTCAAATTTGAAAATTAATTACTATAGTTAACAAAATATTATAAGGAGCCGCCGCAGAAAAGAGGTCTACTGAGGTCACGGATTAAAATTTTTTTTTTTAAGTATTACATAAATTTTAGGTTTTTTTATTTTATATTTTTTTAATACGTGGAGTTGTCGAACCCACAACCTCATAGTACATGTGTGATAGCTTTTACCACCAGACCAACCTTCTCACAACACTTAAAAGAAAACTCTTATGGCGCGTTTACTAATTAGTAATCAAACTCAGGAAAGGGAATTAAGTTACTGATTTATTAATTTCAATGTACTAAAATTTTAGAGAATTAAGTTACATGGACCTCACTCTCAAATCAATAATTTAGTTACTGATGGAAAAAGAATTTGATTCCTCCCAACCACTATAGGAGTTAAGTTCCCTTTCCTAATTGAAAAAGAGAATCCATGTATTTTTACTCAAATATCCTCACTTATAATAAATCTTACTACAGGTACTTTTTTTAATCTTAGATTTCATGAAACTATGTTGATGAATGATGTTAGCACCGAAAAAATGATGTTGATGAAAGCTTTGACTTATTGATTTACAAATTATACTTGGTGTTTTCTTTCTCCCACGACAGTTTTTTTTTTTTTTTTTGAGTGGTAAAGCATGTATTGCTTATTCAAACACACACACACACACATATATATATATATATATATATATATATATATATATATATATTCTATTACCAGTTTGTCCTGACAATAAATATATCAAGACGAAGAATGTGGACCACTAGATTTACATACTTTAACTCAAAGTGTATGCACTTGTTAAAACTTCTCTATAATCTGTGGTTCACATTCTTCGTCCTGATATATTTATTGTCAGAATGAACTGATAATATAAAGACTGTATATATATATCTTCAACTTTTTTTTAATGAAGTTATCTTAATAGTTAATAATGAATCAAGTAATGGTTGTAGATGTTGAGTTATTTTGTGTTTTTATTTTTGCATTCAAGAGAAAAGGAAAAAAAAGCAACTAAATATGATAAATTAATTCAACATCAAATTAATTATGTTTTCAAAACTAAATTAATCCTCAATTTTTAATTATTATTAACTAATTAGTTGAAAGTTTTTAATTATTATAATTATGGTGTTATGAGCAGTATAAAATAAAATTCATAATAAAAAAAAATACTTCAACATGTTATATACACAAGGGTATTTTTGTAATCAATTGTATATTATTTTGATTCCTTAGTTTAAGTAAACACTGCAAATGGAATAAATTTGATTATATTTCTAATTCCTAAATTGTTAGTAAACACGGGGGAATTGAATTTAGTAACTTAATTCTGATTCCCCTCCATTCCCTTTCCGGTGGAACTTGAGTCCGATTCCCTCAATTCCTAATTAGTAAACGCGTCCTTAGGGTGAATTTGGTAGGGAGGAAAGAAAATATGAATGATAGAAAAATTTGGAGAGATATAAAACATGAGGCCAAGAAAGAAAGGAAAATAATTTTCCCTTGAGCTGTTTGGTAAACAAGAAGAAAAGAAGAGATCTTTCCTTTCCTTTGTTTGGTATTGTTGAGGAAAAGACAAGGGATGAAAAATCTTCTTTATCAATTTTACTATTTTACCCTTACATTATAGTTTATATATTATATATTTTTATATTTATTCTTGTTTTTATATTTTAAAATTTTCTTTATAGGATGGAAAATCTTTTTTATATTTGATGCAGTTCAAAAAAAAAAAAAAATCTGTTTAATAAATAAATATAATTTAAATAATATTGAATCCAACCTTTTTTTTACAAAATAACTTCAAAAATTTTAACCTATTATATATAAAAATTAATACATTATGCTTTATAAGTTATTTTAAAAAAATAAAAAAGGGCAAATTCGTAATTTCAATTAAACCAAACATCATTCCCTCCTTTCTCTCCCTTTCCTCCAAAAAAAAGGGTAAATTCGTAATTTCCATTAAACCAAACACCATTCCCTCCTTTCTCTCCCTTTTCCTCCCACTTTTGGGAGGATTAAAATTGGTGGGTCCCACCCATAAATTTTTCCTCCCATCTTTCCCTTCCTTCCATTTTTCTCTCCATGCCAAACATATACTTCCCCATTTTCTTCTCCATTTTCCCTCCACCCCTTTCTTTCCTCTCCCTTTTCATCCATACCAAACACACCTTTAAAGCATTTCCAAAAGACTCTTCAAATACGATATTTGTTAAAGTCAAACGAGTCACATCAGCATATCTGGCTTCAACAGACTCTTCAAATGAGATTATTCGAATACGATTTTGATTCTCTCTCTTCAATACAGAAGAGAAACTTCTCCCTCTTCAATTATTATTATATTATTTTTTATATCACATCATATTTGACATCTATATCATTTTCATCTTTTTAATTAAATTTAATTAATATATAACAAGTTTTAATTTATAAATTTTATCATTATAAAAATTAGACCATTAGAAAGGTCTCATCTAGATCTTTAAAATGAGATTAATATTAAATATTTAATAATAACATATTAATAATTTAGAAGGTCATTCAAATGAATTTTATATCCGCTTAAAAATAATACTAGTTTCACATGTATGAGACTAGTGAATTTGAAAAGTTATTATTTCAAACTTGAAAAAAATGGAGGGTAATTAGATTTGTGGGTGGGGAGAGGGAATTTAAGTGCTTTTATTAAAATAATATAAACTTATTTCTAATTGAAGAGTCTTTTGGAATGATTTTTTTTTTTTTTTTCACTTATCAAATTGTCACATAGGTAATCAAATTTGAGGAGTGAAAATGGAATAGTCTTTTATAAATACTCTTATATCAAATTATTATGCGACAACCGACAATTTTTAATTTGGTGGTCCCAACGAGATCCGCGCGTCAAGTAAATAATCGGTGAAGCACCGGTGTTTGAGTATAATTAATGAGTTTTGAGTCTTTTGACATTTATGTGTTTTGATCATACTGAATTCATGTAATTAGGGCCCAACATCAACCAATCAACTCTTAATTGTTTTTCCTTGACCCTTTTTTATAAGTACAATTTTGAGATTCAAGAGTGGAGAGAGCTGAGGAACAACTTGATCTCACCGCCTCAGAGCATCTATAACCATACTCCCTAAAGCTACTCTTTAGCTAAAATAGTTAGTGGGGATGGTTTTTTTACACTCCAACCACTCTCTATTATGGCTTCCTATTTTAGAGAATTACCAAAGCACTCTCCAAATGTAGAGAGTCATTCCTTACTAGCTATTTTCTCTCTCCTATTATTATATTATTTTTAAACTAATTTTCTTATTAAAAAAATGATGTCAATTTTGAAATAAAATAATCTATTTATATTTTAAATTTAAAAAATATTAAAATATTAATGATTAGCTATAAGTCTATAATAGAGAGGATAGTTGGAGTAACCCATAAAAGGTTACTAGCTAAAATAGCTAAAATTTAGAGAGCTTGGTTGGAGATGCTCTTAATAAGTGGGTTGAGGGGCTTATTACTGAGCCTCCTTCAACATGCTCTATTTAATAAAAATTGAAATGATCTACCAAATAAATTTGTCATATTTAAATCAGTAAGAGTGTCGGATCGTATATCACATTTGGCATTTCCCTTTCTTATCTTCTAAATTTATAATAGTTAAAAAAAATTACCTGATTTAAGTTTTCAAAGAAATAGAATAAAGATCATAAATACAAAAATGAATGACACAGATGGGGTTGGTTAATGGTATACCCTTCACATTTACACCATTGAGATTATAGATACAAGTGATAATGTGACTCATGTACTGTTTACCTTCTTAAACCCTGATCAATTAATTGTAATAGTAAAAAATATATATATGAAAATGAATATTCTTTGAACAAAATTGTCAACATGATGAGATTCATCTATTATATTGATATGTTCTTTTTTTTTTCCTTCACTTTTCTTCTTGTTGAAAATTCATATGTCTCTACACCAGATAACTTCTCTCTAAACCCAAATTACTATTCAGTAATTGAATAGCTGCCCAGAAAGCGATCAAATTATATGATATTAAATGTAGTGATGTGTAAACAAAACAGCAAATTTCTTGTCCAAAACTAGAACTATCAGTTTGTCACGGTGTCACAGCCGAATTGATTATAAATTTTTTTTAATCTGTCAAGCTTTAATAATTTTGTTTATATTAATTACAAATGATCAGTTTTAATCATTCATTAACAATCACGGTCCATGTCTTCATTTATTATCTTTTTATTAATTCTTAAAGATAACATAACAATCTATATTTCAAAAAAAAAAAAAAAAAAAAGGAAAAAAAAAAAAAAAGATGACAAAACAATCTAACCTTTTCATTAAGTAATTAAAATTTATGACTTAGTCATCAGTTGTTGAATCACATTTATTATTCAAAATACGTACTTGTGAGGGAAAGCATTATTAATTCCAAACTTCCAAGTCAATGAGTCATAATTGGGTTAGGTTTTATCGGGGGAAGTTAAGGATTGCTAATTTATTAATGGCTACTTGAATTAGAGAAGTCAAGAATTTGAATCACATCATATATATATATATATATATATATATATATATATATATATAAAATAGAGTTTCACCAGCACCACATGTCGTGATGAGAGAAGTTTGATATTAAATATGGTTAATATATAATACATTATTAACAAAACAAGAATGCCTTTTTTATTAAAAAATATAATATTCAATAATAATATCGATAAATGCCTTAATCATCAACATCATAATTATGAATTGTTACCGATTCTTGTTACTGATTCAATGCATTGATTTTTCATCTCCTTATAATTACTATGAGTTTTTAGTAACCAGTTATATTCCTTTACTCATTTCCTTAAGGTACGGATATTGACACCTATAAATATGATAAACGCACCCATATTTATAAGTAAACCCATGTCTAAAATTTAAAATTAAAACATTACTATAAACACCCATCTTAATGCCAATAATACCCTTATTTAAATGAATGTTTTCATTTTAATACAGTTTATTTATAAACCCTCATAAATTATTAACACACCCGATTTTACAAATGATAAATTTTTAAGTTCACCAAACTCAGAAATACATGCAGTCTCTGGAATTAATGTTACAATCCAGAACAGACATAAAACAAGGAAAACTATTATGTACAAGATGGCAATTCAAAAAAAAAAAAAAAAAAAAAAACCTGGAATAGGCTGGAGTGGTGGCCTATCAGCATAATCATTATCATTTATGCAGAAACATCGACAATACAGCGCACCACGAACTGCAAGATACCATAAGGATCGTTGGTTCATTTTCTCCATCATATTGTGATAAATGTAGGGAAGAAAACGGACATCATCTGCAGCTGCTCGGACCATCAGTTCAGTTAGTGATCTATATGTCCAAAACTGTGGGTCCTGTATATGACAGATAGCACACATCTCAGTGGATACTAGTTTGAAGATACTGAAAAAAAAAAAAAAAAAATTACTATATGCATATTGCAGAAAATTCAAATTGAGTTTTCACTAGTAATATACAAACTCCTCTTAACCTTTGCAATGAATATTAAAATTTTCATGTTTAATTTAAGTGTCTGCACTGATTTTAATGGCAAGTGTTATATCTGCTTTTGTACATTGTTTTTCAAGGTTATATAATCTCACAGCTCATCATCCTGCATGCTTCTGTAATACACTATCAGCCATCAGCAAAAATATTTGAAAGAAATCATCTATGCTTCTGTTCTTCCCATTCTTAAAAAAAAAGAAAAAAGAATTAAGGCTGAATTAGGGGTTGGTTTTTTTTTTTTTTTTTTAATGAAATGATATAGTTGAAGATATGGGTATAATTAATGGGTGTAAATAGTATATTGTTTATTTTTAATTAAACTATTTTGTCCTTATTGGTAAATTCCTATTGAGATATTTTTGTAATTAATTTTTTTGTTAAAATATGGGCGTACTTATCATATTTATGGGTGTCAATATCGGCTCTCATTTCCTTATTAATGAGTTTTTATTGTCTTTTTATCTTTTAAATATTATTACTATTTATTTATCTTTTGGAATTCTTTCAATTAAACCTATTTAATAAATGATTAAATATATTTAAGAATATTATTAATAAATATTTATCTTTTGGTATTCTTCCTATTAAATCAATTGAATATATAATTAAATATATTTTTATTAAATATTTAAAATTATTTTTTTTTGACATTCCTCCAAAAAATTTACCAACTCTACATCTATATATACATGTAAGTATGTAACCCTCGATCCAATCTCTCAAACCAAATCATTGTAAACACTTTTTCTATTGTTTTGTGTGGTCTATCTCTCTAAAATTTTTCCATGTTTAAACATCTCAAGTACAACCTTTAATTTTTTTTTTCCTTTTAATCTTTTATGTACAATCTTTTTTTTTCTTTTTAATCTTTTATGTTCATAATCTATATTTTTTATAATTGTAAACTATTTGTGTTTATTTTAAATGATTATTTCTTTCATTCGATCATGAATTTCATGTGGTCATACATCTTTTTATATATGTACCACTAATTTTGTTTAATTCCCCCTATGTTTTTTAGGAGATTTCTATGGTTTTTACTACAACCATTGTTATCACTTAAAAGGTACAACATTCAAACCTTAATCATGATTGTAAATTTCTCTCACTATATATATATATAATTTTTTAGAATTCATTCATATATTTTTAACCAATTTTTTTTTATCCGCTACTAATTTAGTTAAATTCCTAATTCGTAGGGTGTGTTGTTAAAGTTTTCTTACTTTTTTGTCTCTAGCCATTATTATTATTATTTTTTGTGAATTGTCTTCCTTCGTTTATAGCCCATATTTTATCTTTTATGTATCTAATATATTATTTAAAATTGAAAAGTTTAAACAAATGTGGAATAAAAAATATAATCACAAAATTAAAACAATCAGTGTAAAAAATAATAATAATAAGTTTTCAGATTTTGTTTTTTAAAAACAAATCTGGAAAATTAAAAAAGTATTCAAAAAATCAAAATAATCTGAGTAAACAAATAATTATAACAATATGGATTAAAAAGAAAAAGGCTAATTTCACCTTTTCCTTTACAACAACAATAATAAATTAAATCAAGTGAATAACGTTATCTGAAAATTAAAAAAACGTGGAATAAAAGTAATCAAATAATTTTAAAAAACAATCTGCCAAAAACACTATCAGAAAATTTAAAAAATTAATGAGTTACAATATTTGTAATTATATTCTTATTACTAATTAATGTAATAATGTTTTTTTCATGGCTAAATAGATAGAGAGCCATGACCTTTATAATTATGTTAAACATAACTACCAAAAACATTTTAGGAAAATTTAAAAAATTAAAGAGTCACACTATTTGTAATTATATTCTTATTAATTACTAATTAATAATAACATAATTAAAAAGATATAGAGACACAACCATTGTAATAATATTAATAATGATTATTATGTTCTTATCATTAGATTTGTTTTAAATATTAGTAAACCACTATCTATATTATGAGTTTTAATTTAAATAATATCATTTAATATGATTAATTCGAATTTAATATTTGAACTTTAGGTTCAAATTTGTTTTTGACTTTTACTTTTCCCAATTGACATGTGACTCTTATTAAATAAAATCATAAATATAGGTGACTTTTGTATTTGTGAAGAGTCTATAGACTCTAAAATTTTTTATTTCACTATAAAACATACTCTTACATACAAAGATTCTAAATTTTTCTTGGGAGAAATTTGTTGGGTTGCAATTGAACCACCATTTCAGTAATTATGTTGCTTTACCACGTTATTCAATACACTTGGCACATTAATTTAGCATAAATAGCTAAATTATATAATGAAATGAAAAATTAAGATAGAAAATAAGAAAAGTAAAAGAAAATTTTAAATATATTTTTTAACAAAGCCCGTGCATCGCACGGGTTGACAAACTAGTTTGTTTATAATAATAATAATAATAATGCTTTCAAAATAATAATAATAATAATAAATTCTAAGTCATTTATCATGTTTTTATTTGTAGCTTGTAGAATGTGACTTCTTATGTACATCCCCTCTTAAAATAGGTTGTGTGCATCTCCATATTTCCACGTTAGTGAGGGGTTCGAGTCCCACTGAATGCATTTAACAAGAATGCATGAAGAGTTTTCTTACCGGTGTTGTAAAAGTAGATATCCAGATCACACATGTACTGCTTGATCTCGAAATGTCCCAGCAGACCCCTAATTTGATCGGTTTATTTGATAAGAATGCAATTGCAGACAATGGCGGATCTAAGAATTTTAATTAGATGGGGCACTTGAACAAAATAACAATTATATTGTAAAAAATATAAAAAATTAGGATCATAGTAAAATGAGTTTTTTTACATAATGAAAAATTGATGATATATTGAAGTATATGTAAAATAAAACAAATAAAACACCTACTTAAGATGAACTAAATAATCTTACGTTCAAAAAAATAAAAGTAAAAACAAGAAACACAACATTACAAATTAAATAATAATAAGAAAAACAACATAAACAATAAAATTGCAATATTTATTCTTCTTAAAATAATAAAATACAATCTAATTTTATAATAAGAAATTTTGTTTTGTATTTATAATGAATTCACTTTAAATTTATACAAAAATAATTGATTAATAAATATTACTAGACATGTTTTTGATTTTTTTTATTCTTCTAATTATTGGTAAATTATTGATTTATTGATTCAAAATAAAGAAAAATACCAAGGATAAAATAAAATGAATATTCATAATAATAGATGGACTATTTTAATATAATAAATTAAAATTTGAGATTTTAGGGTTTATTGATTGAAAACTAAAACTATTAGAAATATTAAAAGTTCAAAATAATAGATAATTTAACATAAAATAAATTGAATTAAGTAACCACGAATTGAAAGTAGTTAAAAAGTTGACAATAACGGAAAAGAGAAAATAAATTGTTTTGTTTTATAATAAGATGAAAATTTGAGAAAGAAATTGAAAAAGATGGTAACATAAAAAAAGCATAAAAAATTATTAAAATTACATTATAAAATTAAATTTGTAAAATGAGATATTCATTTTCCTTGAAAAAAGTAAATGGTGGGACTTGAACCATCACCACCAATACAAAAAAGTGATGGAATACCAGTTTTACTAAGAGGTGTTTTACTGTCATAATTGTTATTTAATATGTATATATATAATTGAAAGCAAAATCAATTTATTTATTTTTAATTTTGAGGTAGGGCAAGGGCCCCACCTAGGAATGGCAATTTGACCCGCACCGCGGGCACCTGCCCGAACCCGACCTTATAGGGTCGGGTTCGGGTGGTGAATTTACGACCCACGAACCCGCGAACCTGTATAAAGAAAAACCCAAAGGGTTCGGGTGTGGGTGTGGGTTTGGAAAACGAACCCGCGGGTGAACCTGCGAACCCTCATAAATAAAAATTATATAATATTTAGTATTTAAAATATTATAAACTTAAACTCCAATGGAAACTTTTTAACCATATAAAGAATAAAATATAAAAACTCCACTCATTCTAAGTTTGAGAATTACAATTCTCAACTCTCATTTATATATAGCTAATGGTAGAACCATGCACTCTTGTCAATGTGGTTTGAAAAAACAAGAGTGCATGGTTCTACCATTGGCTATATATATAATGTGTTTTGCCTCTTGTATCTATTAAGAAAAACACTAGTATTTGTAATTCTCCATGATATATTATAAATAAAAGGAAGTTTTGTATTGTATAAATAAATAATATTAAATATTAAATATTTATAAATTAATATATTTAACGGGTTGGTGGGTGTGACCCGCGAACCCACGAACCCGTATAAAACTCGCGGGTGAAACCCGAATCCGAACCCCGTTTATTTTCGTGGGTTTGTGGGCGGGTGTGGGTGATGAAAAATTTCATAGGTGCGGGTTTGGATTTTACAAAACCCGCCTGAACCCGACCCGTTGCCATCCCTAGCCCCACCTGACCTTAAGGTGGGTTCGCCCCTGATTGCAGATATCTGGACCATTCTTGTAATGTATGATCTCGACAAGTCCTAGCAAACCCTTGGCCCGTTCAGTGAATTTGCAAAGAATATGTGTAAAGTTTTCTTTCCGGTGTTGTGGGAGAAAATATACGGACCACATATGTAGTGTTTGATCTCGACCGGTCCCGATTGACCCTAAGCCTGAAAAAAAAAATGTACATTGTTATATTTGGTTTTCAACGTCGTGTACCTGTGCCTATTGGTTTCGCTCAAGCAATAGTCGAATTGGGCCTATTTGATGGGCCCAATATTCCAATTGGGATTACCAATCGGTTGTGCCCACAATCGGATGGGTGGTGACATATTGTGGAGCACCGGGGGCCTATAAGAAGAAGATATTAAAGAAATCAAAAGAATTTGAGGTGTGTATGAATTTGGTCCTATAAATAAATGCAAACCACTTTTTCTTTCATATTTTCAAGCGGTTATTTTCTTAATTTGAAATTATTCTTCTGTTTGCAATGTAGGCTTTTGGTTTGTAATTCTTTGAATATAGAATGCTTTTAACCGAAAGCCAATAAAGTTACTGACTTGAGTATCCAAACACATGAAATCCGTATACCACATGACATAATGTGAGTTTTTTTTTTTTTTTTTTTTTTTGACATAAACAACAGAAAGCAAACTACAACGGCATATCAGCCTGCACCGCATTAGCAGCGCAATACGGGTGCTCTTTCATCCAGAACCTATCTTCCACAAGAGGAAGAGCGTTTTTGGCAAGAATGTGAGCAACCCCATTGGCAAGCCTAGGGGCAAAAACAAAACTCAACCCACCCATCTCAGCAGAGAGGAGGCTAATATCAATAATGTGAGTTGATTGAACTTGTATAGAAAAAAAAAAATTCACTATTAGGATCAGGGTTGTTCTTTGGTTGATTTTGAGGTATAACTATTAAGCTTTGAAAAAATGTTACTGATTGGTAGTTATTCATCAATGGTGTATCAACTAATTAAGCTGATTACTTAATGTTACAAAACTAAGATTTTGATTTTTTTTTTTTTTTTTTTTTTTTCCCATGATCATTCTGAGCAGAGAAGCACCCAATCTCTAGGATTATATACGTTGATATACAGTGGTCGTATAGTTGCTGGAAGATTAGAATTTTCGGAAGTAGAATCAAATCAAAGAGAGTCCACAGGTCTCCAATTAGGACACCAACCAAGAGTTGAGAAACCAAAAGATACAGATTTACAGTCAAACATTTACACCACATAAGTCAGTCAAGTGTACATATATGCTTGACTGACTTATGTGCAAATGTACGTTGACCTGAGTCCACCACTAAATTCGATCCGACCATTCCTCATCTTTGAATTGAAACTATACTGTAATTTAATTTGGTACTCACAAATTGAGCCTTTATTCGAAAGCATCGTAATAAAACAAGACCTGCAAATTAGTCACTTTCCTAACTCTCGGGAGAGAGGATCCTCTTCTAGTCTTGTTTTCGGGAGAGCATCCTAACTGTCTCAACTTGAAGTGATGAGAAACCTTACATAAATTATATCTATGTTTACACTACGGTTCATAACACGAAAATTTTACAACTATTGCATAACATAAGAGGAGATTCATCTTTGAGTTTGCATTTTTTTTTTAAGAATATATATGTAAATTTGACTCGCAAGGCACATTTCATCTTTGATACTCATGTAAATTACTAAGCATGTAAATTATTTTAAGAGAGAAAATTTGAATTGCAAGCTAACTATTATCTTAAAATTGATTAGTTTATAGATATTTCTTTGGTCAGGACCATACAAAACTGGCTCTGTAACGTTACAATAGGACGTTTCTAAAATTTGTTTTCAGAACTGTGCTGATAATTAGAGAATTATTCTAGTTTATGAGCGGGCTAAACCACTAAGAACCCAAATCATAAAAAGTACCATTAGATGATATATACTTGAATTGTAGTTTGAATAATTAGTTGTATATTTGAAAAAACAATGCAATTAGGTCAAATAATGCTAATATGGTAAAAAGTGATAAGATGGATAAGTGTTCTATAAGTATACTCACAGTTATGCCTGCCAGAGAAAAACTCCGTATTTATTGGGTAGGTATTTAAATAAATTTTTTTTCTTGATATATTACCTCTGTTGCGGTGATTTGAAGCTGAAGTCACATTGAATGGTTAAGTATTTAAATATAATCTTAAAAATTATATTATTGTTCTGAGATGATAATAATGCTAAGGTTATTTTTTTTATTAATATATCATCTGCGGTGATATATATGCAACTTGAATGACATTGTTAGGTTGAATAATCCAATTTTATAGCTAGTGTTTAAAGTTTAAACTATTGTATAATATAAAGCTAGTGGTCTCTAAACGTTTTAATTTAGTAATTATTGCTATAGGTTTACCTAAATTGATGATCGAAAACGTTGATTTTATACTATGAATCGAACTAAATTTTATTTTTTTTAGTATTTAATTTTTCAACGAGGAAAAACTTAGAATATGAAAAGAAACCTAAAATTTGAACCAAAAACTTGCACGTACAACTGCGACCACAACAGCCACCATAATTTCTCAAGTCTCCTGCATCATTTCTTCATTTTAGGTCTCTCCATGCATGCAAACTACACTTATAAATTTATATTAATCAAATGTTTCTAGAAGTCTTAGTTAATTTTTTTTGATATACTGACTCAAATCCGAGACATTGATAGACTGAATGAAAGTTTTTTACCACCGAGGCACCAAGTCATATTGGTTGATGATTATAAGTATTAGTTAATTACAAGTATACCATCGGATCTACAAATGAAGAAAAAAAAAAGGAAGCTTTTGGTATGCATGATATATTTTGCGTACCTCTCAATCATGTATAATTTTAACGTGACATTATGTTAAAAGATAAAATTGTAGAAACTCCCAGATTGCAGAATTTTTTTTTTAAACAACTATGTAATTCAATACATATGTAGTCGAAACCCTAATTTTTTAGGGTTTATGCCTAATCATAGAATAACTTTTGTAAACATTAACATAGACCTCCGTATTGTTTATCTAGATCAAATTAAATACATATGAAGATTGTTATAAAATGGATTGTGCTTAGATAGATGAAGTAATTATATTTCCAAGTAGAAATCTCACTGGATTTTTATGTATTTATAAGAAGTGGTGTTTAACTGTTTATATACAAAAGACTAGTCCATAAGTATATATACCATTATGGCATTATCTTGTTATATATATTTTTTGATACGAGATTCATCCCTTTGTTTTGAACTTCCCATATTGATTCTTTAACAAAAAAATGGAGTAAAAAGAAACTTTAAATACAACAACATGATTGCATCACTTGTCACTTTTAACGACACTTCATACGATAAAAAAATAAAAAGTGTGACTATCACCTAATATGGTTTAATGGTAAAATGTGCTCATACAGTCCAATAATATCACGGGTTCAAGTACTGCTCATTCAACTTGGTAATTTTCTAGGTTTGAGTCGCCAACACCATCACCTGTGGTATATTAAAAATAAAAAAAAAAATCCAAAAATACTGTGGATCATTTTCAGTCAGTCAAACGGTAGTTTTATAGTGTTAAAAAAGAGAGAAAAAAAGTATAGCAATGAGTGTAATGGCTCACGAATCACGATCTATATTTCAACTTTTTTGTTGAAATAAATTGAAACTTAACTTGATCATGATGAAATTAAGCCTGACTATTAACTGTTGTTGCAGTATTTTTGGTTTATAATTAAACAGTGATATTGTAAAAGCAAGAAAACCATAAGCCGATCAAAGACTAAAAGTAGGTAAATAAAATAAAATTATCAAATTTACATGGATTGAGACACTGAAAAGACTTGCAGCCAAAGATAATTCAGAGTAAAAAAAAAGAAAAAAAAGATTTCATACTTGGTCTGTCAAAATCAAGGTTTGTTTAGAGGTTGAAGACTTGGAAGTTCTTGAAAATGATTCGTTCTGGAGCATCTTGATTTATATTTTATTGATTTGAATATTATATGACCAAGGTAAATGTGAAAACAACTTTTTCATATCTAAGATTTTAAAACGGTAGAAATTATATATAGTCCTGATGAACTTAAAAAATGTGTATCACACTATCATGATAACAATAATATTTTACATGATTTCAAAGTGCAACACTGCCAAAAAAACATGATTAAAAAAACAAAAAAATGTATCCAATACTTTAGTTTTATAATATTTCAAAGTATCTCTAATGGTATCTTCAAAAGTATAAAAGCAATTAAAATTTAATTATTTATCCTAAAAACATTGTTCAATAGAGTCACTAAAATTTAGCAACAGCTTTAATCATCAAACAAAAACTTAATCCAAAATGACTGCTGTTATAATTTTATTCTTTTTCTCTCATCTGTGACTTTTTTTTTTCTTCTCTTTTTTTCTCTGATCACCTATGTATCTCATCATTGTTTCGACCCCAAAAATTTCAATCAGGTAAAACTCGTCTCTTCATTACGAATAGATCAATACCCATATCATATACCTTTTCTTGTCTTTTATAGATTTTTTTTTTTTTTTTTTTTTTACCTTGTTTGGCTAATGATAAATTGAAGGAAAATTTTATTATGATTCTATACCAGTGTAGACTATACAATCATCAATTTTAGTAATCCCTGAAAACAATCCTTAAATGCTGAAGTAACAACTTTTGAAGATCCAAATTTACTTATATCATTAAAGATGCTCTCAGAACTAGTTTGTAACATTACAAAACAAAGACTCTGATTTTTTTTTTTTTTTTTTAATTTGCATCTAAAACATAATTCCTTTGAAATAAACGACGGCAGCCGTTCCGTTTGATAATGACAATTTCTTAATTAAATATTCAAGTTCTTAATTTAGTAAGATAATGACATTTTTTTAGACAATTAAACCATCAAAAGAGGAAGTTTTTATAAAGCAACACACGTTTATATAATTTTTTTTTTATATATTACCTTACTTTTTTGAATTTCGTGTACTTATATAAAACCCATGCAGAGAAAAATTGAGAGTCAATGTCCAGGAACTGCCATACAAATTTATATATAGGACAAATATAATTATTCAATTTCAAAGTTTAACACCTGAGTTTGTCTTATTTAATTCTTCGGAGGAGATCGATTGCGGTATAATTTGGTTTAAAATAATTTTTCAAAATAATTTTGTATCTTATAGAGGGATTAATTAATTTGATATTAATCATAGAATAACTTTTGTAAACATTAACATGGACCTCCGTATTATTTATCTAGATCAAATTAAATACATATGAAGATTGTTATAAAATGGATTGTGCTTAGACAGATGAAGTAATATATCCGAGTAGAAATCTCACTGAATTTTTATGTATTTATGAGAAGTGGTGTTTATATACCAAAAGACTAGTCTATAAGTATCTTGTTATATGTTTTTTCGATATGAGATTCATCCCATTTTTTTGAACTTCACAGTCCACATGTTCATTCTTTAACAAAAATGGAGTAAAAAGAAACGTTAAATACAACAACATGATTGCATCACTCGTCACTTTAACAACATTTCATATGATAAAAAATCAAAAAGTGTGACTACCATCTAATATAGTTTGATGGTAAAATGCATTCATTCAGTGAAAATATCACGGGTTCAAGTATCGCTCATTCAACTTGGTAATTTTCCAGGTTTGAGTCGTTAATACCATCATGTGGCATATTAAAAAAATAATAATAATCGAAAATTACTGTGGATCATTTTCAATCAGTCAAACGGTAGTTTTTATAAATAAGTGAGAATGTGTCAAAAAAGAGAAAGAAAAAAAAAAAAAAGTATAGCAATGAGTGTAATGGCTCACGAATCACGATCTATATTTCAACTTTTTTGTTGAAATAAATTGAAACTTAACTTGATCATGATGAAATTAAGCCTGACTATTAACTTGATCATGATGAAAATTAAAAAGATTCTGATTTTTTTTTAAAAAAAATTTTAACTTAAGAATTAGTTGCATCTAAAATTCAATTCCTTTGAAATAAACGACGGCAGCCGTTCCGTTTGATAGTGACAATTTCTTAATTAAATATTCAAGTTCTTAATTTAGTAAGATAATGACAATTTTTCAGACAATTAAACCATCAAAAAAGGAAGTTTTTATAAAGCAACACACGTTTATATAATTTTTTTTATTTTTTATTTTTTATATATTACCTTACTTTTTTTTTTTAATTTCGTGTACTTATATAAAACTCATGCAGAGAAAAATTGAGAGTCAATGTCCAGGAACTGCCATACAATTTTATATATAGGATAAATATAATTATTCAATTTCAAAGTTTAACACCTGAGTTTGTCTTATTTTAATTCCTTGTCGGAGATTGCGGTATAATTATTCAAAATTAGTTTGTATCTTATAGAGGGATTAATTGATTTGATATTAATCTTGATTAATAAAACATTAGCAGACATCATGACATCTCCATCTACTAAATATGTTCACACTTAATTCCTTGTATAAATACAAGTGTTTTTAAGCACACGGAATGGGAAATTATGTTACATAAATCTAATTTTATTCGTTATAAACTAACTTTATATTTCACGAAACTCGAATTAAACTGTATACATAAAGTCACGTTGTATGATCAATATTCCTACCCTCCGGTGTCAGTGACAAAGTCACGTTGGGACTTGAAGGGGATATGACCTGGCCTCAAAGCCCATTTTTTTTTATTTTTTATATTTACATTTTTCTTTTAAAAATTTTGTGATCACAACTTCTTGACCCTTCCAAATTTGATGAAGGTGGCTTCGCCTCTGTCCAGATCGAGCTCCAGGTTGTCCCGGAGACAAGCAGTGAAACTGTATGTACAAGTTGGGTCGTCTGATCTAAACCAATCAAATAAAATTACCATGATCATCAAAATGTAGTATATTTGTCATAGATTCAAGAAGAACGTCGCTTTTTTGTCTACATATTTGATGACCTATATGTACAGATTTATTCTTGTTTAATTTTCAAAGTAGAACTTTCTAAGTATATATGATCAGCAGTTACAACAAACGCACAAACAAAGCCTACTTAATGATGAGGATATGAGAAGTTAAAGGCAGACATAATGGTTTTTGGCTCTTATTTTCTGCAGCTTCTGCGTAATTTTCAGTTATTTAGAATAACTACAACTTCAATCCAGTTTTTCAACATGGTTTGATTCACCGATTTTCCAGTCAAAATCTTTTTCTTTTTTCGTTTTTGCTTTGGTCAGAGTCAGAGACGACAGCCCAGCTCATATCGTATATCGTTAATATTTTATTGTATTATTTATTTGAAGAAGATAAGATGGAAATATTGAGTTGTCAACTTATCACTCATTCATATCAAAAACTTCAATCAAAATGATTTTCTCAAAATAAATAAATAAATAATAAAAAATAGATAGATTAAGTCAAAGTATAGAAAATGAGTGGCTCACATTCAATGTCCTCATATATTTACATCGGTGTGCACTGACTTGAACATATATATATATGATCCCGTTCTGGTCAGTGCATACACTTTGAGTCAAATTATATAAATCTAATGGTCCATATTTAACGCACTAATGAAGTTATATCAGTGCGTACTATATCGGGAGGGATTGAGAGACACAAGATTTGACACGATTTTTCGGCCATTAGATCTATGAAATTTGGATGGTTTAGATTTAATAAATTGATTTCTTAAAAAACCCCACTTCTTTAGCTGCAAGAGTCCTAAAAGGGTGTTATTTCCCTAATAGTGATTTATTAGAGGCAAAGTGTAAGGGTAATGCCTCTTTTGTCTGGAGGACTTTGGTTTGGGGGAAAGGTTTGTTGGTTGCCAGTTTGAGGTGGAGAGTGGGAAGTGGCAGGGATGTTAGCATTTATAAAGATAAGTGGGTGCCGCGGCCGTCATCGTTTAAAATTTTCTCCCCCCCTGTGCTCAGTGTGGATGCTAAGGTGGAACACCTTTTATCTCCTTCAGGTGGATGGGATGTTGGCCTCATTAAATCGGCTTTCTCTTGTGAAGATTCCAGAGTAATTCTTCAAATTCCTTTGGGTGATTTCAGAGCAGTGGATTCGGTTTTTTGGCATTATAGTGAGAGCGGGATTTATACTGTTAAAAGTGGGTATTGGATTGGTAAATCTCTTGAATCTAACTTGTATGGAAGGCGTGTTTCGATTGGATTCCGACATTGTCAAACCTTACGCGTCGCAGCATGAAGGTGATTGATCGTTGCCCTATCTGCTCTGATTTGGGGGAGTTTACTTTTCATGCTCTTTGGGGATGCAGGAAACTTAAAATGGTGCGTAAATAGTGGCTGCCTCCTGATGTTTGGGTCCCTTGTCAGATTTCGGGTTTTTTTTGATTTTATGTTGGCCTGCCATGATATGATTAAAAGGGAAGATTTGGAACTGTTGTGTGTGATTTGTTGGCGAATTTGGTTTATCAGAAATCTGGTGGTCCATGGCTCTAGTAGGCAGGATCCCGTTGATGTTGTGAGCTGGTGTAGGGGTTTTTTGTCTGAAATTCGAATTGATGAAGGGGGTAGGTTGCCGACTAGCTTGAGTGTGGAGCATGGGAGAAACTTGTGGAAACCGCCGGACCAAGGTTGCTACAAAATTAATTGTGATGCAGCGGTGAATGATCGGGATGGTATTATTGGCATTGGAATCATCATTCGTGACTGGTCTGGTTTCGTTATGGCCTCTTGTTCAATTAGTATGGTTGGATGTGTTGATGCAAAGCTGGCTGAGATTCTGGCAATTCACAGGGGCTTAAAGTTTAGTAAGGAGTGTGGGCTTATGCCGTGTGTGATTGAGTCGGATGCAGCTGTTGCGGTTAACTGGATTAATGAGGAGAGCCATCTAGACTCTGCTAGTGGTAATATCTTGTCTGAAATCTCTACTCTCATTTCTAGTGTTGGTATAATTTTTGTTAGCCATGTTCCTAGGGTGGCAAATGCTGCAGCCCATGGTTTGGCGAAGTTTGCTCTTACGAAAGATGACGACCTTTTCTGGATGGAGGATTTTCCTTCTTGTATCAAAAGAGAGGTCCAGTTGGATTTGCCTGTATAGGCTTCAACTGCGTTGGTTGTCTTCGTTTGTGTTACGTCAAAAAAAATAATAATAAATAAATTGATTTCTTTTTTATTTCATTCCCTTATATTTATCATTAATTTATTTTCTTTTCTCTCTCATCTCTCATGGATTCATTTTCCTAATTAAAATCTAATCAATATTTAAACTTCCTCTCTCTTAAGTTTTCGTTTTCCTTTTCCCTGTTAATTATCTCTTCACTCTTAAATGATGAATTTTATATATAAAAAACTATTAAGTTTCTACTGTGTTACATTGATGCATTATAATATTGATTGACATCCTTAATCTTATGACTTTCTGTTGAATTTTTTTAAAATTTTGTACTTCAATTCTTCTAATCATTTTTGTCAATCTATAATTACATCACAGTTTCAATATGAATTCACGTGGCCTCATTGTTCACGACCTTGTTGTTTTCAAAGCAATCAAATAGTCAATTTAAGATTAAATATTAATATATTTTAATTAGTAGAGCGAATCCATGAGAGATGAGAGAGAAAAGAAAAGAAATTAATGATAGATAAAAGAGAAGAAAATAAAAAATGAAATCAATTTATTAAATCTAAACCATTCAAATCTTATAGATCTAATGGCTGAAAAATCGTGTCAAATCTTGTGTCAAAAATTATGTCCCCGATCCTCCCGTATATATATATTATATACCAACTACAAGTATAACGACTCGAACATGTGACATTGTCATGCTGAATGAGCCCTCCTCCTTAATAGCAAATCATATTCGGCGGTGGTATCTATATATTTTAATTAAACGTCATAAAATATATATATATATATATATATATATATATATATAAAACCTTTCAAATATATATCTTAGAGTTTACGTATCACATCGATTGGAAAAATCCCACGTACAAGAAGATTATTCAAATATATACAATGACAAAATCAATCTTTATTTAGGCATTTATATTAATATATATTTTGGTGCCAGAATAATGGGCGGACCAGATCAAGTCAGGAAAAGCTTAAAATATATATCACTTAAAAAAAAAAAAAAAAATCAACTAATTAAGTTGTTTAAATAAATAAGAGAACGTTGAATCGTATCAGCACGTATTGTTTGTCCATTCAATCACTCCAGTATTCAATTAATTTGTTTATTAGGTATATAATTATACACAAAGTGTTGACTTCGGAGAGTATTCACGGTGATTAATTAATATTCGTAGGCCTTTTTTTTTTGGAAAATTATCATTCTTCCACTGTAATTTGCTGTATTCTCCAGTCTCCCCCCTCTAGTTTTAAAATTCTCCAATTTCCCCTCTTAGGCATGGAAGGAGGGAAATTGGAGAATTTTGAAACTAGATGGGGGAGACTGGAGAATACGGCAAACTACAGGGGAGAGAATAATAATTTCCTTTTTTTTTTTTTCTCATTGGTCAAAAAAAAAAAAAAAAAAAAAGAAAAGAGTAAAACTGCCTACAATTTCTTTATAGCAAGTATTATATATATAATTATAATTATAGCAAGTATTGGATCATATGAAATAATGAAATATATCAACTTATAAATTTTTTTTAATTATAAATAATTCAAGAATGAATTTCTTGTTTCATTCCGGTGGTAAGTAGATATTTCTCGGTTGTGTGAGTAAATATATTCGGATCATACATATAGTTACTTGATTTTGGTAGGTCTCAAGTCCCTTTCATGGTGTGGGATCTCAAACATTGGATGTGAAATTTGAAAAAAAAAAAAAAAATGTACACACATATCATATAGCCCCATATAAATGATCAATCACATTTGATCTCATGATTCTCATCATACCCCACATACATATCGCTGTATAAAGGGAGGTTTCGAGTATAGAATTCTAGTACATTTTTTCATACGAATTCCACACTTTGTAACATTACACATTACATTTTTGAACACACCTGATAATTAATCATGATATATATATATATATATATATATATAAGGACATTGAATGTGAGCCATTAATTTTCCATGCTTTGACTTAGTGTGTATACACTTTTCAAAACTTCTCTATAATAAGTGTCTCACATTCAATGTTCTTATGTATATATATTTATATTAGTCCTTACTGATGTGAATATATATATATATATATATAGTCTTTTTACTGTCATTTTTTTGAAGAATGTGAACCACATATTATGGAGAAGTTTTGACAAGTGCATACACTTTGAGTCAAAGTATGTAAATCTAATGGTCTACATTCTTTGTCCTAATATATATTTTATATCAAAATATATCAGGACGAACTGACAATAAAAAATTTTATATATATATATATATATTAGTTCGTCTTGCACTTGTCAAAACTTCTTCATAATCTATGGTCTACATTCTTCGTCCTACTATATTTTATATTAGGACGAACTGATAGTAGAAAGACTATATTTATATATATATACATTTTTTCTATTATCGGTTTGAATTGACAAAAGATATATCAGTTCCTTGCATGTGGGTCATTGAATTTAAATACTTTGACTTGGCTTCATGCACTTGTCAAAGCATCTTTTAAATCCAATGACCCACATGCAAGGAACTGATATATCTTTTGTCAGTTCGAACTGATAATAGAAAGATTGTATATATATATATATATATATAGTTGTTGACGGTGATTTTTCATAGTCACTCAACAAGCGATTTGATATAAGTTTTATGAACTAGAATGATTGAAATTAACACAGTAAAGTATTAGCAATGATGAACAAAAATACGTGGTAAAACTCCGATGGTCGGAGAAACATCTACGGGTTGTTGCCTAAGCAACGAAGACAAATTCACTATGAAAACTGTTATTGAATACACACTCTGATCTCTCCTCTTAATTCTCACGTACCCCTTATTTGTGTTTTACAGGGGCATTTATACATAGTTATTTAGGGTTTGTGGGTATCACTAGGGTTTGGTGTCATGGTGCCCACGTTCTAGGAGTTTTCTCAGTTCTAAAAGGACTTAATTTCCTATTTTGGATGTAGCGTATCTTCTGGTTTGACTGGGTCCTAGTTTGGACAGGATTTTTATTCCTTTATTTACGGGAAACCTGCTTGTTTCCTTGCTGGGTTCTGAGTAGCTGCACTGTAGCTTATTGTAGGGGTGCTAGTTGCTGATTCTACCCATATGTTTGGGGAGCGAATTTTCGCGACTATCTTTCTGGTTGAACCCCGAGTATGTCCGAGTAGGCTATGTTGCCCGAGCCGATTTCCTTGGTCTATGGTTGGGTTTTTGCTACTCATGGTTGATTTGCCTTCACTTCTGCTTACGTGGCCTCTTATGGTAGTGACGTGCTTTTTACGACTATTTTTACATATAACAATAGTTTTTCTATTGTCAGTTCGTCCTGATATATTTAATATCATGACGAAGAATGTGGATCATTAGATTTACATACTTTGACTCAAAGTGTATGCACTTGTCAAAACTTCTCCATAATCTATGATCCACATTCTTTGTCCTAATATATTTTAGAGTAAATTGCAGCCAACCTCCCTGAGGTTTGGTTTTTGACAATAAAAAACAACTTTATGATTAATTGACAATGACCTCCCATGCCATTAGTCAAAGTTAGTCAAACTTAATAGAAATAAGGGTATTTTCATCATTTCAAGCCTTTTTATTTATTAAAAAAATAGATTTAAAAGCTTTAAATCTTCACCATTCATCTTGGCCACATTTTTTATTTTTTATTTTTGAAAAATCTAAAAAACTTGAATCTGAAGAAAAATTTGGAAATACATCAATGGAAGAAGAAAATGTTGTTATATTAGATTTAGATGAGCCATATATATATTTTTTAGTTTTGAAAAATCTAAAAAACTTGAATATGGAGAAAAATTCAGGAATCCATATGGAAGAAGAAAAAAATTATCTGAAGAAAATGTTGTTGGATTGGATTTTGATGATCCAAATTATTAATTTCTTAGAATTTTGAATTTGAAGAAAAATATAGAGATACAACCTATGTCTCCAAGTTTTTTTTTTTTTTTTTAATTTGTAATTTTCAAATTTTTTTTAGTGGAGATCCAAATTTGTTTTCATATATTTATATATTTTTAAAATCAGATTTTTTTTTTATTCATGGGCATTTAGGTATTTGTAGCGGTCAAATCCGGTCAACGGTTAAACTTGACTAGCTTTGACTAACAGTAAAGGAGATCATTGTCAATTAATGATAAAGTTGTTTTTAGTTGTCAAAGACCAAACCTCAGGGAGTTGACTGTAATTTGCTCTATGTTTTATATCATGATAAACTGACAGTAGAAAGACTATATTTATATTGCAGAATTTCACATAAGTCTTACCTTTTTGGTGATTTGTCACGTTTATAAATGTCTTTCCAAATTCATCACTTTAGTCCTTATTTTTTCTAAAACTCATCACTTTTGTCTATTTGACCAAATATGTTAAAGTCAACTATTTTAAAACACGTGAAAGTACATTTTTACACCTATTACTATTTAATTTAGCTAAAATGATTATATTAGCTTTAAATTAAAATGAAAAACAATAAAATTTTCAATAATAAAATCTTAAATAAATATATTACAAAAAAAAAAAAAAACTTAAATAAATAATTAAAAAATCAATTAATTTTTTCTTATTTTGTATTTTTTTCATAATGGATTTTTATTTAGCTAAAATGATTATCTTAGCTTTAAATTAAATTGAAAAACAATAAAATTCTCAATAATAAAATCTTAAATAAATAGATTACAAAAAAAAAAAAAAATTATGAAAAGAATTCATTTAAAGCTAAGATAATCATTTTAGCTAAATTAATATCCATTATGAAAAAAATAAAAAATAAAATAAAAAATTAATGGATTTTATTATTATTATTTATTTAAGATTTTTTTGTAATATATTTATTTAAAATTTTATTATTGAGAATTTTATTATATTTCATTTTAATTTAAAGTTAATATAATTATTTTAACTAAATTAAATAGTAATAAAGGTAAAAGTGTACTTTCATAGGTTTTAAAATAGTTGACTTTCACATATTTGGTCAAATAGACTAAAGTGGTGAGTTTTAGAAAAAGTAAGGACTAAAGTGATGAATTTAGAAAAACATTTATAAAAGTGACAAATCACCAAAAAGGTAGGACTTATATGAAATTCTGTCTATTTATTTATATATATATATATATAAGACGCAACCAGGAACTTTACTACAAGTGCCGGGGAGACGAAGACAAAGAAGAAGACGCAAGCACCGTACATAGTCATTAGTGTGTGTTTTTTCCAAACGGCATACGCGTCTAAAAGTCAATAAGTCTGTGTGAGGAAAAAAGAAATAATTGAAGGTTGCAACTTGCAGACTTAAGACTTTTTCTCTCCTCCTATAATTACCACCTTTCCCCCTCACAAAAACCCCACAACATTAATTTCCCTTCTCAATATTATTCCTCCTCCTCCACCTCTCATCACTTTTACTTACATATCTTATCTAATTCAAGACACTACTTCATCAAATACTGGGCTTGCTTTATCATCATCATCGTCACCACCACCATGGCAGGAGCTAGTGGAGGAAGATCTTTGGAACAGACACCAACATGGGCTGTTGCTACTGTTTGTTTTGGTTTGGTTTTGATTTCCATAATCATCGAATACATAATCCATCTCATAGGAAAGGTATGTACGAGACATCATGACTGTTGTATAAGATTTCTGGGTTTCAAGTATTAATGCATCGGATCACATTAGAACTCCTAAGTTAAGTGTGCTTGACCCAGGAAGTCCGGTGTGGCCGTGTTGAACTGCTTTTCTAAAAAAAAAAATTAAAAAAAATCTGATAAGACTTCTGGGTGTGATTTATTTTGTACTACGAAAATATTAATGAAATATTAACTTGCTATTAATCCATGCAGTGGTTTCAGAAGAAACACAAAAGAGCTCTCTATGAAGCACTTGAAAAGATCAAATCAGGTATATATAGCTAGAAACCATTTTTTTTTTGTACAACATTCAGGATATATAAAATCAGTTTAATTAATTAATTAACTCTATTTTTTTTTTTTTTTTTTTTTGTGTGTGGGTGTAGAGTTGATGTTGCTGGGGTTCATATCCTTGCTTTTAACAGTAGGGCAAAGTTTGATAACAGATACTTGCATACCAAAGAGTGTTGCAGATAAATGGCATCCATGCGGCAAGCAAGAAGAGGAGCTCGACAAGGTGGACAGTACGGATCAAGAAGATGCAGAATCTGAACACCGCCGGAGACTTCTCGCGGTGGTGGCGGGCTCTGGTGGTAGTTTCCGACGAGTTCTGGCAACGGCAGCAAGTACAGATAAATGTGCAGCAAAGGTATTTGGACGGACAGTCTCTAATAAACCAACAACTAATTTTAGTTCCTAACACAATTTTATGTACCAAAAAACGTGCCAAATCCAATACTTTATTTCATGTGCTTATTGGTTTTTGTTTTTGCAATCATAAACTTGTTGAATTTTCTATCTCTTAACAAAGTGGTCATGTATTTCTCCTTTCATTTCTGTCAAATGGATTCCAGTCTGACCTTTATTTAAATCGCGTGTAAATAAAGGACACTTAAATTTGAAAATGTAATTGTTTTTGGAATTAATGCAGGGAAAAGTTCCATTTATGTCCGCAGAAGGGATTCATCAACTCCATATATTTATCTTCGTGCTAGCTGTTTTCCACGTCCTTTACTGTGTTCTAACTATGGTTTTAGGCAGAGCCAAGGTACTGTATATATAACTTCTTCTACCTCTATATCAAACTCACCGAGATCATCGTACTAGCTACTATACATGACCTGTATATACTTTTCCTGTAACGATATAATAAATGTTGTATAGTAGCCGAATTCGTTACTTCTCTAGGCCAGATTTTCTTACGACCGGTTGGCGATTATGGTTGTACTATATTTACAGATGAGAAGTTGGAAGAAATGGGAGAAGGAAACAAGATCTATTGAATATCAGTTCTCACATGATCCGGAGAGGTTCAGGTTTGCAAGAGAGACATCGTTTGGAAGAAGACACTTGAACTTCTGGACTAAAACACCTGTTCTCATTTGGATTGTAAGTATTACATTATTTATTTTTTCTGGTTTTTGATTATGCAATAACATAAAATACGATCACAAGACGGTGTATATATCGTACAACGTTAAATAACTTAGATTCTGAAAAAAGAAAAAATTAAAAAAAAAATTCTAAACTGACCTGATCAAAGAAAAATCAATATATAATATAATAATTCTCTAGAGTCCTTTTCTGTTATGGTCAATTTAGAATTTCAGAAAACGGTCTGGACCTGGCTTGCCAGATAGTGACTGGTAGCCATCCAAATTTGGCCGGGTATATATTATAATCTCACAAGTATTTGACTTTTCTTTCTCTTCATACATCTTTTGTTGACTTTTCTTTATTGATTTAATTATATATATATATATATATATATATATATATATATATTAAAAGAGTAATGCTATTGGACAAAAAAAACCAACCCAAATGCCATGTGTGAAGTGAACTTGCTCGAGGCATATTTGGTGTCCACGTCTGTATATTAATTGGATTTTGTTTTAATTAATTTGCAGGTTTGTTTCTTCAGACAATTTGTTAGATCTGTTCCAAAAGTTGATTACTTGACTTTAAGACATGGATTTATCATGGTAATTACTTCCTTTTTAAATATATATATATATATTTATTTATTTAAAATTAAATTCAAGGTCAATTTATGGTAATTACTTCCTTTTTTTAATATATATATATATATATATATATATTTAATGTGTATGCAATTTTTTAAATTAAATTCAAGGTCAATTTATGGTAATTACTTCCTTTTTATATTAGACTAATAATAGTGTATATATATATATATATTTATTGTGGATGCAATTTTTTAAAATTAAATTCAAGGTCAATTTTTTTATTCTGGATTTAGTCTCACAGTTCAATATACATATTTTGTGGATGCAATTTTCAGGCACATTTAGCACCCCAAAGCCAAACCCAATTTGACTTCCAAAAATACATAAACAGATCACTGGAAGAGGATTTCAAGGTGGTTGTGGGAATCAGGTTAGGCATATTAATTAATTATTCAAACTTTCTTATATTTATGTTAGTAATTAATTTACACTATCAACAAACATTTTAATTCTTGTTATATATAAAGCTAATACATTTTTTTTTTTTTTTTTTTTGTGGGTATTTCAATTTTCAGTCCACCAATCTGGTTATTTGCTGTGATATTCCTTCTCTTTAACACTCACGGTGAGTGAAGTAAATATTGATTAGAATAATGGATTATTAATTAACTTTAAATTATCCGAATTAGTCAACTGACTTCTCTTAAATAACTTTGCCGTGTACAGGCTGGTACTCTTACCTATGGCTACCATTTATCCCATTGATTGTAAGCATAAACATTTAATTAATTATTTACAGTATTTAATAAGTGGGTTTAGTTTGTTAATTAAATATATATTTTGAGAATCAATTTATATATATTGTCTGATAACTTTGGCTAATAATCGACGTACAAACTTTCAGGTGATCCTACTAGTGGGAACCAAGTTACAGGTGATTATAACAAAAATGGGACTTAGAATTCAAGAGGGAGGAGATGTTTTAAGGGGGGTGCCGGTGGTTCAGCCCGGCGATCACCTGTTTTGGTTCAATCGCCCTCGCCTCATTCTTTATCTCATCAACTTCGTTCTCTTTCAGGTACTTTTGAATAATTAATCCTATTTAACCTAAGTTGTTTTTTTTTTTTTTTTTTTTTCCTAATTAATTTCAAAATAATAGTGGTTTTCGGAATTAATACATGATTGATCATCACTTACCATCATGATCATGTTTTTCAATCTTCTTCGTTGCAGAATGCTTTTCAACTTGCTTTCTTAGCTTGGAGTGTGGTAAGTCCATTTTCGATCTGTCGATATACAAATCTTGTTTAGTAGTAGCAAAATCTCGTGTGTACATATAATTATCAAGTGTAGAACAAGTTTAATGTAGGTTACTTCTACATTATTATTGATAATAATTGACAAAACTCATTAATTATATACATATATTTTTTTCTCAGTATGAATTCTCCATCAAATCTTGTTTCCATGAGAAAATAGAAGATATAATCATCAGAATCACGATGGGGTAAGACTTGTTTTGCCTCTATTTAACTATGTAATGTCATAAAGTTGGAATCTCGTATGAAAAAACGTGTGTAGAATCCTGCACCTATTCTTATTTGAATTAACACAACTTTTTGGCAAACTTTTTCTCAGGGTGATCATACAAATTCTTTGCAGCTATGTTACTCTCCCTCTCTATGCCCTTGTAACACAGGTATATATGTTAATTTTTTTGTTATGCTTGATAAAATAATTCTCAATTTTTTTATTTTTTTTATTTTTTGTTATGTTTTTTAATTTTATTTTGTTGATGAAATGAACACAGATGGGTTCAAACATGAAGCCAACCATATTCAACGAAAAAGTGGCAGAAGCACTAAGGAACTGGCATCACACGGCCAAGAAACACGTTAAACACAACAAGGGCTCCGTGACACCTATGTCTAGCCGAACGGCCACCCCGTCCACGTCCCACCATGCCTCTCCCCTTCACCTCCTCCGCAGCCACCGGAACGATATGGTGGAGAGCTACCACATGTCATCCCCTAGATCAGTCGAATGGGAGACGGACTCTCCCTCCCTGTGGCACCCCTACCCGACGGCTGATGGTTCATCATCTCACCACCACCTTGAACAAGATAACTCAATTGAGTACGATAGGAATGTCAATGAAGCGGGTTTGGAATTACAAGGACAAAGACGGACAGCTCAACAGCCGCAACCCATGCCCCGCACCCAACATGAGATTGATATTATTCGGTCAAAAGAATTATCATTTGATAAAAGAGAAAGTGTATAAAGGACAATTTAGGGATATTTTGTTCAATTTATTGGTCATAGAGATGTTATACTTATACATGGGTGATGTTTCACCTCGTAAAGATAAGTTCTTTTGTTCTTTGGACATCTCAAGGAAGATAATTAATTATACACAATATTTCATGTACTTTTTTTTTTTTTCTTTTTTCTTTTCTTTTTACGTATGATTCGATAGGAAATTTTTCTTGGATTGATAAGTTCCAAAAATCACAATAGTTGTAATTATTTTTAAAAATAATTATATATTAGTAACCACCAAAAATGAAGCGGTAAGTCTCTCAAATCTAAGTTTCCTCTAACTCTTAAATTTGTAATAATTAAACAAAATTCTTTTCTTTTTTTTAATACTCGATTTACAAAAATAAAAAACTAAATGTCCAACCTAATGCTCCGTTTGGTAGGGAGGAAAATGGAGAGGAAAGAAAGGGGTGGAGGGAAAAGGGAGAAGAAAATGGAAAATTGTGTGTTTGGTATGGAGAGAAAAATGGAGGGAAAGGGAAGGAAAAAATGGTGTGTGGAGCCCACTATTTTGTTTCCTCCCAAAAGTGGGAGGAAAAGGTAAGGAAAGAAAGGTGAAAGAAAGGGTAAATGGGACCCACCAATTTTTAAGTAATTCAAATTACAATTTTATCCAATTTTTTTTAATATATTAAATATTATATAAGGGTAAAATAGTAAAATTGATAAAATGATCTTTTATTTTCTTCCTGTTTACCAAACAACACAAGGGAAAATCATTTTTCTTTCCTTCCCTCATGTTTTCTATCCCTCCAAATCTTTCCATCATTCCTATTTTCTTTTCTCCCTACCAAACGGAGCATAAATGTCTACGACTCTACAATCACAATCGAACTCCCATAACATATCGTGAGGAGATTTTTTTTCCACCGGCATAAACTTATTCGAACACACAATCACTCGAGCTAAGAGAAAATGTCATACTATCACATAAAACAGGTGTAAGGGGTATACCATACCGGACAAGAATCCTCTCCTCTCCTCTCCTCTCCTCACCTCACCTCACCTCATCCTCACCTCACTTAATCTTAACACATAAGCATTACAATGAATAAATGGTTAAGATGTGATTGACACTTTATTAACAACAAATCACATGCTTTTAAAAGGTGAGGAAAATGTGAGGATGAGGTGAGGTGAGGTGAGGAAAGGATCCTGGTCCATACCATAAGCAAGGCTGGTTTTAGGCAAAGTGAGGCCCTAGGCGCAATTGTATTGTGATACTTTTTTTTTTTTCCAAATAAATTAATTTTATTCAAATGACAAGATTACAAAATACAAATTTTATTTATTTATTTATTTATTTTTATTTTATTTTATAAAAAGCCAAAGTGAAATAGATCTAAAAATATAATTACAAAAATCAAAGTATTATGCTCTTCGGAAGGAAAAATCTTGAGATGAAATTGGATATCACATCGAAACTTGAGATCCTAGCTTTCACTCCATCTTTTTGTTGACATGCCTGTAATGCATTCAAATACTCACTTAAAATTCACTTGTCTTGCTTTTTGAGATGCAAAATCATTTATCAAATTTTTGTATTCAAGTTTTGACACCAAATCTCACTTAAAATGCACATTTTTGAGATTGAACTAAATCTTCCACTCTTTTCTTTTTCTTCTGTTTGTCATAACCATATTCGAATTTTCTAGTAGACATTTTTACAAAAATAAAATGATGAAAGACAATAAAAACAGAATTTTAATTAAATAAAATGAAAAAAGAGCACCTGATTTTTAGAAGAAGCAAATTCCGACAATATTGAAGATTTGAAGTAACACTCAATCTTCCACAATAGCTACAAGAAAATAAACCCAATCAATTACTTGATATAGTTAAAACCCAAAAAAAAAAAAAAAAATCAAACTAATAAAATATAAATCAACATTAAATTAAAAAAAAAAATTAAAACTTACCTTTTTTTTTTTTTCCTTAATGAAACACAAGAGATTGATTGAAGAAGAATATTGATTGAGATTGACGAAAGAGAAATCTTGATGTAGTGGGAGGTTTTGCAATGTAAAAAAAAAACGATGTTGTAATTATAAAATGAAAATGGAGTTTATATATATATATATATATATATATATACAGTGGTTCTCTCATAAGGGATCCCTTATTTTAATTTCGGTAAGGACCACCATGAAATCATATCGATTTGAATGAATTTTAATCTGAATTTTTTTGTGAATGATAAGTTCATTGAAATCTACCTATGAATAAAATTTGAGAATTTTTCAAGCACGAAAACTATTTTTACCGATTTTTTTAAATACGAAGGCATTAGAAAAATAGGCGAAATATAGGAAATTCAAGAAAAATAGTTTTTGTGCTTGAAAAATTCTCAAATTTTATTCATAGGTAGATTTCAATGAACTTATCACTCATAAAAAAATTCAGATTAAAATTCATTCAAATTGATATGATTTCATGGTGGTCCTTACCGAAATTAAAATAAGGGATCCCTTATGAGAGAACCACTGTATATATATATTTATATAAATTAACTCAAAATTACCTAATTAATGACAAATAATGGAACAATTCCGTTGGGTGAAGCTTTCAAAAGAAATTAATGTTTTTGAAAATTAAATTTTTTTCCTTTTCGATAATTTTTTTTTTGAGGCTCCCTAAAAAGATGAAGACTCAAATTAATGCTTTGAAAATAATATTTGTTTTCAATTTTTTTTTTTTTCCAAATTTTTTTAAGGCCTAGGCCTTTCTTGATTGCCTTACCCTAAGGCCAGCCTTAACCATAAATGACTGAGTGCCATGCATCCAAGTGGTTGCTGTATGAGACCCAACAACTATCATGCACCCAGGGGTGTAGTCGTGTAGATCTGCTGGTAAATGGATGAGCTTAGGGTTTGGACTAATGACTTCCAAATCAATGGTTCGAATTGACAAAAGCTTAAAAAAAAAAAAAAAAAAAAAAAAAAAAAAAAACTACCAAGATAGGTGTATCGATAGATACCGTAAATAAATAAATAAATAAATAAATAAATAAATAAATAAATAAATAAATAAATAATAATAATAATAATAATAAATAAATAAATAAATAATAAAAATAAATAAATAAATAAATAAAATAAAATAAAACTGTCATGCTACAACCCGGTAAGTGCCAAATTATCAGTCTTTAGCCATCTTTTTGATGCTCTATCTCTGTAACAAAACGACAACCCTGCCTTAAAAATCCCCTGCTTTTTTCTTTCTCCGCCCACCAGCCCCCTGTTTCCTCTTACCACTCCAACCAAAAGCCATTTATTACCCCACTCAAATCTCTTCTTCATTCTTTTTCGTATGAATGAATATGTTATCATATCTTATCTCCTCCTCTCCACACTTTCATTTTCCAATTTGAATATCACCATATAAAGAAAGCAGAGAAACAGAGATGGAGATGACAGTGCAGGGTCTGTTGGGGAAAGTGGGTCGACAGTGTTATGCGGTTTTTTGCTTGGGTGTTATTCTGGTAACGGTGGCTGTTGCTCACTATGTTTATGATTTGGATTTGGAATCCACCGACTCTCTTGAACCCACCAAGAGACATAGTGAGAGGCAGAGGAGTCGTCGACACCGTCATCGTCCTCCTCGTCGTAGTGTTCCTGCACCTGCAGCTAGCTTTAGTTAAATCTACAGTGTACTGACTCATCGTTAGCTTTTATTTTAAATTTTTTAAATTTGCAGAGATAAGATGTTTGTAAATCTTTTAACTATTATTTGTCCATGGATTTTAGCTTGACTTGGCTACTCTCTCTGTCCCCTGTTTTTAAAGCTGGAATTTTATGCCTATTTTATTTCTCGTTGTTTCAGGTTGAATAAAGTTATTTATTTAATTATTTCTATTTTTTTTTTTTTCATAAATCAGATCTGGATAATGTTAAGTTATAAGGAATAAATTAGTATATATTTAAGATAATTTTATTTATATTAATAAAATTGATCAGGTATGGAATCCAATCTAAGGTTGATCCGAATATCCGATGATATACCCTTCACAATTACATTACGAGATCGTGGATTTGAGTCCTCATCTCCCTTAAAAAAAAAAAAAACCCTAAATTTATATAATATTATTTTAAAAAAAAATTGTAATGTACAAAGTCGTTCTAAATTATGTTCTCAACAAAAAAAAAAAGTCATTCAAAATTATATTCTATTAATGTTACACGGTGGTTGCCCACGATCCACGAAAAATGGAATACCAAGTCTAATAATTTCTGATAATTTTTATTTATATTAATATATAATTGTAGTTTATGTTTAATGAATTGATGTGACAATTAATTTATTTTTATCGTATAGAATAATATGGTGGATGAAATTATAAGTACAAATAACATTATTTGAGTTAATTTTGGACTATTTTTTTTTTTTTTTTTTGAATATACAACAACTGCCGGGACCAACGAGATTAGGCTCTACTAGTACAGCCCGGATTATAGCTCCCACGAGCGGGGAGAGAGCACCCACAATAGGTGGGACAACAACCACCCTTGAGATTAATGGCCAAGGGGGACAAATAATATATATATACCTGCACACACAGGGCGTTGAACCGTGGTGGTGAAGGCTTCCAAGGGAGGGTCCAACTACATTGGCAAGAGGCCCAAGTAATTTTGGACTAATTTTATGAGTTATATAGTACTATTCTTTGAAAATGTACAAAAAAATAAATAATAAAACTTTAAAAAAATACATGAAGTAATGAATAATTTGATTGGAAAAAAAAAAAAAAGGAGTACCAGTCTAGTGTCTACCAGATTCCATTAAATTAAGCTTTCAACAAACTATAATAAAAACCGCGAACTTTCCCGATTCACTCGCTTGTCTTTAGCTACTTCCATAACCACCCTCATTATCACCGTCCACATATACCCTTTATTTTTCATTTTATTTACACTTCTGCCATCCACCTTCTCTCTCTCTGTCTGCCCTTTTCTCACTAACACACAACACAACAACTTTCTTCGATTTTCTTCTTCGTCTTTCACCTTCAACTTCAACTATGGCTAGAGGCACCTCTCAGTCACAATCCTCCACCTCCACCTCCAACACACGTCCCGGCGTCATGGCACCTCGTGGCTCCGCTGCTGCCACGGCCGGCATGCGCCGCCGCCGCCTCACCTCCTCCAACTCCTCTTCCGGCACCGGCGGATCTGGCTCCATCGGAGGCTCAGGAGCTGGCTCCAACATGCTCCGATTCTACACTGACGACGCTCCCGGGCTCAAGATCTCGCCGACCGTCGTCCTCGTCATGAGCCTCTGCTTCATCGGCTTCGTCACCGCTCTCCACGTCTTTGGCAAGCTCTACCGCTACAAAGCCGGAGCATGAGGACTCCAAAATTCTCCGATGGTTCTTGAATCGGTAACTGAATGTTTCCCGTTCCTTTCCTTTCCTTTTTTTAATATATCTGTAAATGATGGCGCAGGGTTGTAGTGTTTGTGTCTTGAATCTTGATCCATAATTCTAGACGTTTGGTTGGTGATCACTTTTTCTTCTTCAAAGAAATGAGTGAATTTTTGGTGCTTTAATTCTGATCTTTGTTTGCTTCTGGTCCTTCTGGATTTGATTGTTATGGCTTGGAAGTTTGTGATAGCATTAATTTTTGAGATTTGTCTTACTCTGATTTATTGATTTTATGCGATCTAACTTTCAAGACAACAAAAAAGCTAAAAAAAAAAAAAAACAGATTATTAAAGTTATTGAAGCTTTAAGCGAGTATGCTTTTACACTCTTTTTGAGTACGGTCTCGCGTAGTATTTGTAAATTGTTCTAATTAATTGGTCAAAAGTTACTTTTTAAAATTGTCTAGATTAGGAAACAGCCTTTATTTTGAATCGAATCAAAATGGTGAAAAAGCAAGCATAGCTCGAATTGCGGAAGTTAACATTCTTGATTAGAGTGGGAGTTTATTGATTAATTTTCCATGTTTAGCACAATATTTGGACTGTAATGAAAATCACTGACCCAAATCATAATGGTTAAAAGCAAGCATAGCTCGAATTGCTGAAGTTAAAATTCCTGATTAGAGTGGGATTTTATTGATTGATTTACCTTGTTTAGCACATCATTTGGACTACAATGAAAACCACTGATTGAGCTGTATAATGAAGAAGTTAATCATTGATGTATCGATTTCATGATATACGTATGGAGCACAACATTAGCATCATTCATCTATACATGTAGCTGTATTGTCAGTTGAAAATACTAGGAACATGATTAAATTGGCGGTGGGGTTTCTTGACAATAGATTTTGAGCATCGTTGTTAATATTGGTGAATGTAGTTTAAGATTTCCTATGATTATAAAGGTTTGAATTTTGAGAGATCTGAAGCTGTGCTTAGTTTTGATTTTCTCTTGATAAGTTACAAGTTGAGATTTATACAAGAAGAAGTTTATTTAGCATCTCTATTTGGGGGGATTAAAATCTCAGCTAGGGAATGTATTTCATGAATCATGATAGTGTAGCACCAAAAATGTTAGTTGGTTTCATGGAACATTAGCTGCTAAATCTCCTTCTCATCTTTTGATTTTTTCGCAAGTGATTTCAACCGTTGCTGAGAGGAAATCTTGTGGAAGTAAAAAGGTAGTGTTTTCTTGGTTAAGAAATTAAAAAATCTATATGCTTCCCCGAATAGGATATACTGCACAGGAATAACTATCTTTTATCTCTAAGTTTGAGCGTTGAGAATGCATATGTCTGGTGCAAAGTCTAATGGCTAATGTTCAAATATTGTGAGAATGAATAATTCAAAGAGTCGAATAAGACTTCCTGTGATGTTGTTAAGTTATCTATGGTTTCTGTGTTGTCTCGAGACACACAGTGCTTGTATACATGTGTATATATGCGCCATTCACGATCATGTGTTTGTGTTGCTTGTACCGTAAATGATAAAACAATTATGAACATTGCTAGTGTGTAAAAGTTCTATTGCAATGCTGTATTTGCCATGAATGTCTTAGGGAACCAGATGAAAAACTCTGCAAAGTTAACAGATTCTTCATAGTCATGTCAAGTTGCACTTGGATTGTTTTCAGCAAAGGTTTGGAAGAAAATTATAAGTCACTTGATGTAATATGTTTAGTTATCTAGTTTTCTTGAGACTAGTGGGATTGGATTTCATGATTGGGTTATATAATGATGGGGTACTGCTCTGCTTTTCTACCTCAAGTAGCTTTAGTGGCATCGAAGAGTACCTTCCAAGTTTACTTAAGTAAAGCTGGTATAATATAGTTTGAGGAGTAAGTTTCAAGTTTCAACACTCAAAACTCAAGTGCGGGATTTCCGTACGTTTTTTCATATGGAACTGATACTGTTACCGAGTGGCATCTGTAAAATATTATTGATATATGCAACAAACATATATGCTAATTGTTTTTGTCTATCAATTTCAACCATGAGAGTTTAGTTGTTCCCATTCGGTTCTCCTTTGCTAAAATTAGAATTGTGAAAAGAGAAAAGAAAAGAAAAAGAAAAATACTAGCATAACAAGATGGCATTTGTAAGTGATGGAGAATTTCACATGATAAGAGATTTCTTGACCACATAAACATGAAGTACGATTTCGAAACAGCAAGTAATACATACGAATTTAGTATTTCCAATTTTAAAAGCAACTAAATGGCGCCAGTGTAAATTTAATTACTTCAATCTAATCATTATGATTTATAATTATTTATCATTTGTTAAGACAAATGTTTTTATTTAATTACAAGAAAACAAGCCTAAATTTTTCTTAAAAAGTCTCTTAACAGTAGATTTGAAGATAAAAGTTGAACGTACATACGAATTATGGGTTTTTTTGGAAGGTGAAGGACTTAAACCCTTAACCTCGTGGTGTAGATATGAGGGGTATACCGGACCAATCTTATCTCGTTTCATGTTACATAATCATATAATAACAAAAGTTGATGTTTTTACCTGGTAAACCCCTTACAACCTCTGACACGACACTGTGCAAGGTTGGGCTTGTGTATTCAAGTTTTCAAATCCCAGATTTAATTAAATTTTTTTTTTTAAAATCATATAATAATTCTAATTATATATAGTCGATTTAGGTTTACATTTAATTATTTTTAAAAAATTTTTTTCAAAGAAATCAGACAATGATGATATGTTGACATAGGAATAGGGATGGCAGTGGATCGGATTGGGTATGGATACCCCAATATCCATCCCCATATCCATTTGAAACATATATTTCCATCCCCGCATCTATCCCCATTGTTAAGTGAGCGGAGCGGATTCGGATAATCCGCTAATTAAGATAAATATATCCATTCCCGCTCCGTTTATATCCGTATCCTATGAAAATACTTTAAATTTTTATAGTTTATAAGAGAAAAATGTAACGGTACATTTTATCATATTTAAAGAGAAACAAATATATACAATAAAGTTCAAATATAAAAATTAATAATAACTTATATAATTAGAATTAATAATTACATAATAAATTTTTATATTTTTAAAATATTAAAATCTATAATGGATCCGAATGAGGATGGATATCATAGACGATAACCATCTCCATCCCCGAAAATAAAATGGATATTAGGATAACTTTCATTCTCGCTCTGTTCCCAAAATAATAGTATCCATCCCTATTTTAAATGGAACGAATTCTTACGGATATCCGTGGATAATTTTGTCCTTAGATAGGAATTTGGAAGAAGAGGAATACTAATGCTTACCTCCCAAAAAGGGGGGTGAGCAAAGTAGCACTCGGCAAGTAAACTGGTAAATCCGTAAATCCCGCCAAGAAAAAAAAAAAAGAAAGAGTAACAAAATGTCCACGGTGTCATCGCCTTGTTCGTTTGACGAAACGCACTCTACGCTCTACGTCTCGATTTGGCTCCCCAAAAATAGAGAAACAGTGAGACCAAACACAATCAGAAACACAATGCGAAAATTCGAGAGAGAGAAAAGGAAGAAGAAGAAGAAGAAGAGTCAGTTTCTCTCACGCGAGAGATTACAAACAACAAGGAACGGAAAACATGAGCGTCATTGACATTCTCTTCAGAGTCGACGACATTTGCAGGAAATACGACAAGTATGATATCGAGAAACAGCGAGATATCAACGCCACCGGCGACGATGCCTTCGCTCAACTCTACGCTGCTCTTGAATCCGAAATCGACAAAGCTCTTCTTGTTAGTTCAATCTCTCTCTCTCTCTCTCTCTCTCTGATTTGGTTGAGTTATTTTTTTTATTATATATTTTTTAATTTAATGTTCGTCCGGAAAACGTTGAAATTTACAACGTTAAGGCTTAAAAAAATATAAAAAAATTCTGCAGAAATTTGAAGCGGCTTCCGCGGAGACGAATAGAGCAGCAGCAGTTGCGATGAATGCAGAGGTTCGTCGAACCAAGGCTCGTGTAAAGCAAGAATTTCCTAAGTTGCAAAAATTGGCTGGCAAGAGGGTATATTTCTTTATAATTTATATTTAGTCCATCAGTTTTTTTTTTTTTTTTTTATAAATAATTAATGCTGTGATATATGTATGTGCCATTTTGAAATTCTGGAATTGGTGATGTTCCGTTTGCATATTTGAATATATTTTAGGCTTAACATAATATTTTGATTGATTATTTGTCCGACATTTTGTTTTTTGTTTTGAGAAAGTATGATGTTAATTGAGATAGTGAGAGTAAAAGTGATTCGATTAGCTGATAATCAAATGATTATGTTGCTTTTTGTTCTGGATTAATGTGATTCTCTATTGGAATACACAGTTTTGCTTCCTGAACAACTTAACTGTATTGGTAATAGCTCCTACAAAGGTCTAGATACTTATCTATCAGCTGGCCCGCGCTGTGAAATTTGATTAATGTGGCTGTTATAGTGTCTAATTGATTGATAAAAACGATAACAATGGCTTTGATTGGCATAAGTGAACTAAGAATGTGGGGCAAATAATCTTCGCTAAGAAAACATAGTATTACTGAAGAATCTAGAAGGAAATTAAGCTGGAAACTACAAGAACCATCAAGATTAGAGGGAAAAGAAAAAGAAGCACTCACAAGTTTGGTGATTAAGAACAGGAGACAAAAAGGGAACTTAGTTTTCTCCTTGGATTAGCTTGGGGTCTTTCTTGACTCTAGTTCACACATCTGTGTCCATGGAAAAAATATAACAAAGGAAACTAATTTTCCCAATCATTAACATGCTGCACTGGAGTTTAGAAGAAAATACTTCAATCTTAAAGAGGCTGAGCCAGAGGCAGGACGATTGATGAAGCTCTATACTTAGCAAATTGGAGAACTGTTTTGAAATTTTCTAATTATAAAGTTCATAGTTGAGATATAACTTGCCACTTCAACCTTGGATCGTTGAAGAGCAAAAAGAAAATAACACCTTATGCTGGGTGCACCCAGTGCCTAACTCCCTCTCTATAGGTCCTTCCTTTTTCAACTGTTATGGGATGGCTTTAACATAGAATTTATACAACTTTCAAAAGCCCTTACATTGAGTTGCAACATATTCCGGAACTATTTTCTTTAAGCAAGTTCCAGTAGATAGCTTCTGAAGCAACAGTAACTCTTACATAAACCATGCAGTGAAGCACCATGATCCACGTATATCTAAAACGTTGGGAAAAATTATTGCAGTGAAGATTGTCTCCGATATGCATGGTTTTCATGGGAATGATATAACAATCCATCACCTGTAATTTATATAGAACCTGAACTTTGATAAGTGCAGATTAGTAGTAGTGTTTGAGTGGGTGCCAGGCATCAAGGGTTCATTTACCTTCATTTTCTTTGCATATTTCCCAATTTTAACATCCTCTGACTGATTGGAGTGAGGTTATGACTGTAGTGAGGTTGTATTTGTGATAATAACAGGTTAAAGGGGTTTCAAAAGAAGAGCAAGAAACTCGTAAGGAGCTGGTGTTTGTATTAGCCGACAGGATTGAAGCAATACCAGATGGGACCACAACTGCAGCCAAGTCAAATGGAGGATGGGAAACTTCAGCATCTCGTAAAAATATCAAGTTTGACTCCTCAGGTGTTTAGTATTGTTGGTGCTTTTCTTTGAATTACAACTCTTCTGAATGCGAGCTTTGGTTGAATGTTTATGAAAAAATGCTGACTTGAGTTTTTGCAAATAAATCATCAGATGGGAACTATAGCAATGATTTTTTCCAAGAGTCTGAGGAATCGAGTCAATTTAGGCATGAATATGAAATGCGAAAAATGAAACAGGCATGTAAGATTCCTGATCAATACAGTATATACTTCGTACACACAGAGATACAAATATGTGTGTATGCTTTTTGTAATATATTTATTGAAGCAGAGGATTTGAGGGTACTAACCACCCTACTGTTCTGCTCTCTCATTTAATTCCATGAAATTTACACAGGAACAAGGTCTTGATGTTATTAGCGAAGGATTGGACACGCTGAAAAGCTTGGCTCAGGATATGAATGAGGTTGGTCATTTTGCTTATATATTAGTTTGAAATGATGTTAAAATAGCACATATTGATCATTTACTTTGACATGATCAGGAATTGGACCGGCAAGTCCCATTAATGGATGAAATTGATACGAAGGTGTGAAGTTTGTAAAAGCAGTAATAATATTTCTTATTTATCAGATCTTAGAGACAAACCATGTTGAAAAAGTTACATAGATCCATTGCCTGTTTCTAATTTAGTGCTTTTATAGGTGGATAGAGCAACATCTGATCTGAAAAATAATAATGTGAGGCTCAAGGAAACACTTTTCAAGGTAATTGATTTGAATGATTATTACAATTTTGAATTTTTTTAATGTAAAGTTTACAATCCTTTGAACTTTACACCGAAAGACACTGGCTTGGTTCCAACAAACAGCTGTATTGTTTTTGTCCAGATGAGGTCCAGCCGAAACTTCTGTATCGACATCATTTTGATGTGTGTAATTCTGGGGATTGCTTGCTATTTATATTCGTAAGCTCTGCAACCTTCTCTTAACTTTTCTCATGCTCTGTGAAAAAGGTCTTTAATATTGATTCCCTGACTTGAACATGATTACCCCAGTTTTATTTCGATTGATATCTCTTTGTTAAGGTGTGCTGGCCAACGTTGGTTATGGTTTGTCAGTCCTCATAATTTGTGTTAAGGCATCAGCAGCGTGAAACATTGTTTGCTTAATAGAGTTACCTTTGGGTCACAGTATAACTATATCGCTATATTACAATCTGGTATTTGGTCACATTGCAACAATAATGCTACGTCTTTCTACATAATCAATAATTAAGCTCTTTTTACTTGTGTCAAATAAAACTGTCAAATAAAACAATGAGAGGATGACTTGCATTTACTATTGATTCTGTTTTCTTAACTGTGATTTCTGCTAAGAAAATTGTCTAACGACATAATTTCTTTTTGTTGCAGAGTACTGAAGTGAATTGATTCCAAAAGCTTCTTCTACAACCACTTTCTCCAAAATGTTGTCTGGTATTATATTGTTTTCATTGTTTGAGACTTTTCTTTGTATTATCTTCTGTTCATTTCAACTGGTCCCATGAAATTTGTTTAAATTTAGCCATTTGGATCAACTATTTAGTGATCTCTTAGTTCATCATCTACGCATTCTCACATGATTCTTAAGCAAATAGATAAAAGATCAAGAAGGTGTTAATGTAATATGTTACAGCAGTTTCATTAATTTGCTAATGTAGCTTTCTCACCTGCATTTATTGTGTAAAAGGTTATTCTTCCTGATTTTTCTAAGTTTCCATAAGCGCTTCTGTGTATAGCAATAGTGATAACGTTATTCATGTTATAACTGTAGTAAGTTGGGAGACTCACAATATACCAGTAGCTTTATTGGTTACATGCTTCACATATACAACTAACAACAAACTAGCTAGAGAAGTAATTTAGACTTCTTGTCTGACTATTGGCATAGTGAGGAACCATAGCCTTCACTGAGGGGTCAAATGTTGTTTTAATTTTTTATTTGCGAAAGCCAACTAGTTAAGTTTCTAGAAATCAGTGACATGATCCGACAAGTTCAGATAGACATCTTGAAGTTGACTGTAGTAGTTTGGAAATGCCTTGCCAAGTAGAAAATTCTCATTCCTGTAGTCAACATCTGGCTTCTTGTTGGATAAAAGGATGTTCTGATCATACACATTTTCCTCACTAGGTTTCCCCTTCAATGGTTTGAAATACGTGTCCAAAGAAGAATCTGTTACCGGAGAATTCAATTTCTCGAAACTGTTTCCATTTTTGCTCCCTTGACAACTTACACTTGAAATGGATTCAATAGGAGGTAGAGTCTTATCAGAAAGTACCGAAGAAGTTAGTAACTGGCAGTCTTTGTATAGGCTATCTGTGATCATGTCATGGTTATTATTCGTGTAAATTGGGCATGCCTCCTCAATCTGTGACATGTAGTACTCCATTTCAGTGTTGTGAGTGTCGTGGACTTTCCATGTGTGCCTTAACATGCTGTTGCCTTTGAGTCGAACCCGACATAGTACCCAGTCATCTAACTGTTAAGAACAAGTGACAATACTTTTTATACACTTGAGGAGATTAGCTTAGATAAGTTGGTGTAAATCAAAATCTATACCTACTTGGATAGATTTCCGATCATATACGTAGATCATGAAAATACGGTAGTATATACAGGTAATATATATACATATCAACTTACTCTCATGGATCCTTTTAACCTTGTCGTGGTGTCAATCAATCTATACTCATTCATCATCCAGTCTGTCTTCACTCCTCTAGGAGCCCGACCGGTGTAGAAAACTAAAGCTTTCTTAACTCCAAGTCTCTTCAATCCAGAACAACCAAAAATAGGCTTATCAGTTGCAGTTGCCTTCCAATACCCTACTCCTGCAGCCCTGTTTGGTCTCGCTCCATTCGGGTACTTCTTCTCTCTTGTACTGAAGAAATACCATTCTTTCTCACCAAACAAAGCCTTCTCTGTACAAATAAATTGTAAAGATGATCATAACATCATATAATGTATTACTAATCAGTAGAAAAGGTGATAAAATTAGGAGTCAATGATGGTGAAGAATTTACAGACCGGGTAGCTCCCAGGGATTGTGCTTATAAAGATCTACTTCTGCGATTATTTTAGCTGGAATCGGACGTGAATTAACCTTGTTTTGCAAGTAATGAACAATGAGCTCTTCATCTGATGGATGGAACCTGAAACCAGGAGGAAACTGGAAACTTGAACTGGGTTCTCCGACGGACTCCATGAAAGAATTACTAAGCTTAATCAAGGTTTGATGATTAGGAGAATCAAAGTTAGTGTTATGAATATTATTATTATTAGTTTGCGATGATATCAAATTTGTAGTTAAGAATGAACAGTAACAAGGGCTTTTATAGTATGAGACTCCATGCAGATAAGGACATAATATAAGATAATAAACAGGAAGAATCCAATTAATATTACGTAGTGAGTGAGGTTCATATAAAAGCTGTAGCTGTTGTTGATTGTCAAAATTTCTTATTATTTACGCACTACGACGACACCCACGAGGTATTGTCTATTTTGACTCATTGCACCTCACGGTTTTGTTCTTTAAAGGGCTCTAAAAACACAAAGATTACCCTTGACTAGAGGTGGTTGTTAGGGAATTTTCTCATACATCAATTGAAGTTGAGACAAGGCTTAACCCTCACGAGAACCCTTTTAAGGATAAGACCATGAGGCTCAACGGTCTAAAATAGGAGAAAAAGTTGTGTGGACGAATCAAGTTGTTCAATTTTTATTGGAAGTATAAAACCAAAATTTTAAATATTAAAGTTGTACAAAATTGAGAAACCTGATTGGACGGTCTCACCCATCTGGCAGTGAGACCATACCATACAAATTTCTCTTAAAATAAACAATGCCTCATGGGTAGTGGTCGTAAGACCCAATGGATCAAAACGGAAAATGCCTTATGCGGGTAGCGACCTTGTGCGTATACATAGCAAAATTTTAGTGGCCAAAGTAATTTTTTGATAATAAAGTACTTTATATATAAATGTTTTTTTTTTTTTTTTGAAAGACATATAACTGTTTGTTGATATCACTATTCCAATCATGATATAACATGTCAAAAGCTGTAGTTGTATTACAGCAATTAATTAAAGGGTTAATTGCACTAACTTACCTTACTTTGTTGGATCTAACAAGATTTCAAAATTATACCCTAAATTAACACAAACACACCTTACCATTAAGTCAATCCGTTAACTTTAACGGTTGACTAACCTTGATCTATGGAAAACCAAATATACCGTAGTCACATCATTCCAAACATAAAATATTTTAAATTAAAAGTTGATCAATATTTTTTTTTTTAATTTTTAAAAAAAGATAATATATTGACCGTCTGCGAAAATATCCTTAATTCGTGGGGGAGGCCCCTCTGGGAACTGCATGAAGTCGATCTCTAAGATCGGCAAAGATTTCTTCCGGTAAGTAGGAGATCGTCAAAGATAGATTGTTTCCTTTGGCGGAGGAGCTCTATTGCCAGTAAATTATCTTGTTTTTTTTTTAAATTTTTTAAAATTTTCAATTTTAATTAAAAAAATATTTTATGTTTGAGATGATGTGGCAAGGGTATATTTAGCTTTCCAATTGCCAAAGTTAGTCAACCGTTAAAGTTAATGGATTGATTTGATGGTAGAGGGTGTTTGTGTTCATTTAAGACATCTTTTTGAAATCTTACTAGATTTAATAAACTAAGGGTGAGTTAGTGCAATTAACCCATAATTAAACTCTGATCAAGTTTGAATTAAAATACATTATATAGAAATGATGTCCCTACGACCCTACGTGATTGCTCATTATCAGCCTGATGGTTGGACCTTTTCTTTTCACATGAATGCTATTTTAAGTCTCCCACGTTTTTATCTTAATTTGATAAGAGACGGGCTTAATCACTCAACTTTTAGGAATTTTATTGGGATACTCCTCAAGTTTGAAAAACCTTCTTCAAAATTCACCGTCAAATTTAGTCTAACAAAAAGGTGGACTGGTCAACTTGCACCACGAATGTAAAGTGAAAGATTTTAGTTTGAAAAATAAATTTGTTAGGAGTATCATCGGATGATTGTCGTTTATACTCTGAATCTGATAATCAAATTAGCTAAATATCATCGGATGATTAGTGAGGAGGAAAAAACTAGGATTAATTTCATCCTTCAACCATTAATTGTCCTTAAAAATGTATGTATTCTGTGGACTTATTTTCCAGTCAATAATTTAAGACAACTAACAAGACAAAATAGGTCATTTTCAATATTTCAATAATAATCTAGTTCTTGTCATTGATCTGAGTTAATTAGAATGAAAAACGATCAAATAAGACATGAATGAATCAAAATGCCATACAAATATATATATATATATAAAATATAATCGAGAGCATGCAAATTATATTCTGATTTTGTCGATCTCTAGCTATTATATTAATATACATTTAATTAATTACCCTCCTCCCATTAAACATAGTATTTATTTTTTGAGCCTACCCTGTAATGCCACGTGTTTTTACATGTTCCTCACACTTGTAGAAAAACACATAGTCAGACCAACATGACAAACAAACTTCACTGCTTTGAAAACTTTCCAATTTTGGACATTTTTGTTGTGTCTTTTTCTCCAACTTTTGTGTTTAAAGTTTTGTATTTGGAAATTTTTTCAATATAAGCAGCAGCAGCCTATCACCACTTCCATTACCATAGTCCATATACATGCATTTATAGTAAAAAACTTTGAATTTTGTTATTTTGTATTTTTTTTTTTTATCATGCATTGTTTTTCTGGAAAGTGGAGGACTCGAACCCGCAACCTCACGGTGCAGGTAATTAAACAAAATTAAAGCGGTTAAGCCTCACACCATATGACAATTAGGATAAAAACCATTTCCTCAGCTAATTAAGATCCTTATCTCAATAAATTATAGACTTCTAATAAATTGTAATTAAAAAGAGGAATAAAAAAATAACAAAATTTTGATCATAAATTAGCTAGCTACTACGTATGACAACATGGATCCTTCAAAGAATAGAAAAGTTCATATTATTAATTACGTGAGGACCTTAATAAGTAAGAAAATGAAAGTCACCCATTCAAGTAAATTTCGTATATATTTAATTAAATCGTAGTATAATGTAATTAAATTCCATTAATTGACCTCTCCTGTAACGTTAATTAAATAATTACAAAAGTTGTTGACAGCTTTTCTAAACTAAACAAAGTTTATACAATTTTCATTGAAATTTACCTTCAAATTGTACGAGGTAACACAAAACGATGTTACCCATGTAATGTCTGAATTTGTTTGTTTGTTTGTAAATACATACATATATATAGATGTGTATATATATATATATATATATATATAGAGAGAGAGAGAGAGAGAGAGAGAGAGAGAGAGAGATTGTACAGCAGCTGAGCAGTTGCATGGAGCTGAGGTTGATTATTTAAATTTGAAAACCCTAGATTGATTGATGATGAAGAACTTTTCATGTGTCACGGGTCCAGCCTTATTGTTTGAATCGACGACACAAACTTGTTGTCTTCTTTCATGGGAGAAGATACGAATCCAAGGTGGGTTTGTTTTGTCTTCTTTTATTATAACAACAATAAAACTTTTTCTAATCTCTTCTTGTTTTGAACGTGACTGGGACGTACACACTTCATTTCAAAAGTTCATAATTTTTTTGAAAATGTAGAGATAACTATAACTATTAGGAACTTGCGCGGGAGGATAATTATGTGATATCATGAGTCCCATTCAAGCATTTATGATTGTTGGTTGTCTCAAAGAGTGGTGCCAGACCAGTCTATTGTGATATTGTCAAAGAGAGAATGAAATCAGAAGAGAATATCTCAATCTTTATCTTCATTTTTGTTTTTCTTTATCACACATCCACCCTCTACCCCCACCGCCACACCCATCCCATGCTTCAAATTAATACAAGTTTAAATAAATAACAATTAATTCAGAGATACTTTGAGGTTTGAGTGTTTAATATTTAAACCTCTTACTTCCACCGTAAGAGTTTTAATTAACTCGATTGGTTATCCCGCTGAATCGCAAAGTTGAGATTGGTACTCCCATTAATGAAAAAGTAAATTGAGATCTTTTATTAAGTTTGTACTGACTTCAATAGATTTGTATAAAAGAATCAATGATTATATATATTTGTTATTTTTTAATGTAATGTATCATCTATTATTTTAAGTGTAATGAAATAATTACACATCGACCACCTCAATCCGACAAAAGTGACCCAATATAGTATAGGTCTGGGTGAGTCATGAGACCCCATGTAAAATATGTTCTCGTGTGCATCACGTGGAATCAATGAAAGGGACGATTTATGTACTTCATCTGCTCTCGTGATTGTTCATCACAATTCAGTGGTCCATAATCATATGCAATATTTTTATTATTTGGTGTGGCCGTTTTTGTAAACCTATTTAAGATGAATTTAACAGATTCATTTACAAAATATAGTTTCAACTACTGTAAAACCCTAGCTTGGACACCGAATGAGTTAGGTGTCTATTGAGACCTACTGACATTAAATATTATATGTGGACATTGAATGATCGAGTTAAACGTCTATTGAGACCTACCGACATTAAATATTATATGTGCGGTTGAGATATTTACTCAAATAACAAGATAAAAGTCTCATACATATACTTGTAAAATATGTATGATGAAAGCTGTTGATCGTTTCATTTTTCTAGTAATAGTATTTCTCCTTCCCCTAACCTAGTGATTGCTTTTAAAAAAATTATGCAAATAAGCACTTTAAGTAATGGTATCTAAAAAAGGAAATTTAAGCAGGTGACCATATAATTCTCAAATAAGCAATTAATAATTAATTTTTTTTTAAAAAAAAGAAATTAATCATTAGTTGCTTTTCCTTTATTACAAAAAATGCTTTTATCTATTTCAGCTAAACATGTAAAATAAACGTTTAATTGAAAGTCTAAAGGTAGTAGCTAGGGTATGATTAGAAACACAATTTTATCGATATGGGTGTAATACCATCTCTAACCGGTAGACCGGTTTGGCTCCGATCATTCTCTAAAATGGATCCTCCATTTTACTATTCACATTTATATAATCCTATTTTAGACCTTCAAACAAATTAAAATCCTTCTATATCCTTTTTACATTTCTAACTAAACCCAATTAATTTATTATAACTTTTTATTCATAAATCTAATTACTATAAAAATTATACCATTAGAAATACTTTGTTGAGATATTTCAATCGTGTATAATATGGACTATATTCTAATTTATTATTATTATTTTTTACACCTTTTTTAATAAGTATTTTAATTCAAAACAAATGTTTTCAAATCATCATTTTTTATATATAATTAACATTTAATATAATAATTAACTCTAAATAAGTCAATAAAACAAAATAATAACATACAAGTCAAACTAAACAAACATAAATTTGTGATTTAAAATTTTGACTTCAACATCTCAACCATTCATGTGCTCTTAATTTAATGGTTGAGATTTAAATGCATTTACAACTCTTGGATTAAAAGCACATGGGTAATTGAGATGTTAAAGTCAAAATGTTAAGTTACAATAAATTGATTTAGCCCAACCCCATAACATTAACATCTTCAAATTAAAATATTACAATGGAAAAATTAACAATAAAAAAAAAAACACATTGGAAATTACAATAAAACCAATAAAAATATATCAAAATTTAAAAGTTAAAAAAATAATTAGGCAAAAAATTAGATAAAAAATATAAATGTTAAAAAAAAAAGAGTAATGCTACTTTGCCCAAATCTGGTGCCCAAATGACGTGGCAACACTCTCGTCCATTCATTTAGATTGTATAATATTTGCTTGCTTTAAATGAATGGATGAGAGTGTTGCCACATCATTTGGGCACCAAATTTGGGTAATGTAGCATTACTCTAAAAAAAATTATATCAAAATTATTAGACGTAAAAATAGTTAGGTGTGACTAATTATAAAAAAGATTATAAAATTTTAGTTGTGAATCCATTATAAGTGAGTAAATTATTATCTAAAATAATTACCAAAAAAAAAAATTATTAAAGAAATTTTGAAATATTATTTATAAAGTAAAATATTAATATTTTATTATTTGGATATTATAAAATGGAGAATGGTATGAGTAGTAAAATTATGGAGATAGAATATTCTATTTTCAGTCTTCGAGATGGAGAAAAATTTGAAGACCGATTGAAGATAGCCTAAAAGGTTTATAAATAGGTCACCATAACATCCGTCAATCGAGAGTATTTTTTAAACAAAAAAAAAAAAAAAAAAAAAAAAGCAAAAAGAAAACATACACTTTCAAAAGACACCAACTATTCACTCACATGGGAGATGGGACTCTTATTTGATCCTGCTACGGAATTATTATCTATATGCTGACCGACCATTCCACACCAAAGCAATAAATATCCACATTATTCTTACAATAATTGTTATTCCAAACCCTAGAAAAAGAACATAAATTCCATGCCACTGTGATTTTATCCTTGAATTGGTATGTACCACATATATATATATATATATATATATATATATATATATATATATAAGATATTTCAAGAGATTCCGTATGTTTTTTCGTTCAAGATCATAGTTTATCGTATCGATCCGTAGATTATCACATACGATAAATTATGATCCCACACGTAAAAAAAAGCATACAAGATCTAACATCTAATAATTTATGTATATATACATGCAGTAGACAACACATGTGCCGACACTCCTTCAAATATAAATAAGCTAAATTTTCAAAACCAAGAAATCCGAACAAAGATTCTATTAAGGATATATCAAACAAATGCGGAGATTATATATAAATAAATATGGTTTGTCATTCAAAGATATATAAATGAGAATTAATTATAAAGAAATAAAAAGTTAGAATTCTTATAGAGAATTAGGGTTGCCGAGACACACATGGGAGATCGTGTGTATTTTCTTCAGGAACCGAGGAGCTAGCGAGCATCCATGTCTTCTAAGAACAACATCCGAATGCTTGAATCCAAAAGTGGTTGAATCGAATATATAGAATATTATATCAACTATATATTATATATTAATTCATTTTCTCCTTCATCAAATAATCAAATTGTTAGATAGACCTAGAGAGATGAGATTATTATTTTATACATTGAAGAAGGCCAAATTAATAATCTTGTACTGCTACTACCCATCTGTGATCACTGATCAGTATCAACATTGGATCAGTTTTTCATCTCCTGTATATATTATATTTGAGGAAAAAAAAACATATTAGTGTGTGTGAGCTTTAATATATATAAAATTTTTCTCACATATATGCAAACCTCAGACGTAAGATTATATCCAAACCATGAGAGTAAATGAGTAATACGTGCGTAACGTTACAAAGTGAATGATCACCTTTTGGGAGAGTGTGCAAGTCACTTTCCAACGATACGACCATATATAGAACTTGGAAAATTGATTTTTCATTAAACATATTGATGCAAGAAACCCAAACTATAAATTATTACTATTAACATATTAATAATCATGATAGCTGTTAAAAGGTTCCTGCTAAATGCTAATTACTATAATCATCAATGAAATAACAGAGCTAACAATCCAAGAAAATTCTTTATAATAATCCAAGAGAATGAAATCAAATTTAAAATTTATATATATATAATGTTTGGAAGGATAGAAAGTGTTTGAAAATTGATTTGGTGATGGTTATTATGGGACTGGGAACCTGTACTGTTAGCTAGTAATTTTAATTAAATTGAGAATGAGAGATGGAAATGTTTTGGCTGATCAAAACACTACAAGAAAAAGTGATATTAACGAGCTTACAAAAATACTGTAAAATCCTTTTTACGGTATTTAGTAAAATGTCATTACGAATGAAGTCGTAAAAGAATATTAATCTACTACAACATGTAACAAATACCGTAAAAATTGTCGTACAAGATATGTTTTAGGGCAGCCAAAAAATACCATAAAATAGATATTTTGCGATAGACAAAAAATACCGCGTGAGAGACGATTTGGGACAACAACAAAAATAACGCGTAAGAGATATTTTGGGATAGAAAAAAATGCCGCGCAAAAGATATTTAGGAGCAGCCGAAGAATGCCGCATAAAAGACATGGTTTAAACCATGTCTTTTTCGTAAAATAATAATAATAATAATAATAAATTAAGAACTCAATTAACATTACTCATGTAATGACTATTTATTTAAAGTGTATATTCCTTAAATTCATTTCATTTTATTTTTAATTTCACAGCCTAATAAGACCATAAACTTATAATAATATTAAAATTTTCTGACGTGATTAAAACGCTATATTTGAAATATGTCTAGATAACAAGAATAACCTTTTATTTACTATTATAATTTGAGATTTGAGGAATGAAATATAACTCGAACCTAAAACCTTATCGATGTAGGTGTAACGAGTATATGAGTTAACAACCTGTCAAAATTAAACACGGTAATGTGCAGTCGAGATATATATTTACTCAAACGTTAGAAACATCGACTCCCACGATACCAAAAACGGTGGTAAAGCCACGTAAGGGCTTGAGAGGACCATGGCTGATGGCCCCAGACCCACAATTGTTTTTTAAAAAAACTTTATTTAAATTTTACTCTAATGTTTTTAGTTATTTACATTTATCTATTAAAATTTTAATAGATTTTCCCCTAGATTTCTGGAGCTGGCTTAATTCACCTTTAACCGAGAAAAAATCAACTCACACATGCATGTTGGTAAATACACATGGTAAACCTTTTACCATAAACGTGGAAATATATATATATATATATATATATACATCACTCAATTATATAAGAATCCTTTTTTTGAGCAAAATATTATCATGAGCAATCAAGAAGAAAATACTATGAGGAAAATTATACAAGTCCTTATTAGCACTCTTTTAGTTTTGGAGAAATTAAATCAAGGATTAGAGATTCATAAGATTAATTATGTGTTTTCTTTCTCTCTTTTTTTTTTTTAATAACGCGTTTTCATAGTATATATAAATCAAGGATTAGAGATTCATAAGTGTGTTTTCATATAATAACACAAAAATTCAGAGGCGGACCTCCGTGGAGGCCGGAGGGCCATGGACCCCCTTGGCCCACAAAATTTTATTATAGTTTTTTTTTTTTTTCTTTTTTTTTTTTTTTTGAAATATTATATAATAACATAAATTTAGGGGTTTTTTTTTGGGAGAAGAGGACTTGAACCCACAACCCCATGATACAGGTGTGAAAGGTTTTACCACCGGATCTTATATGATAATTATTGATTTAAGTAATTATTCATTAATTAGTAAAAACATATAACTTATACTCTTGTTTTTACTTCCAACACCAGATTGATTTAAGCATCATCGGAGGGTGTTCGTTAACATCCTCAGTCCATTGACCACCTTAACCGTTTGTTTAATTCTTCCCCCGTTTTCAGGAATGACATAACTCAAAACATCTGACGCATCCTCCAAGCTCCAGGACATGATGCACTTCATGACATTATCTATATTTACCTGCTTGGAAATCATACATCTCATGAAGTGAGTGACTAGCATATATAGCAAGCAAGTAACATGCAAGAAATCAGCGAGACAAACACACATGACAAGAAGTACACATGCAAAACCAAAGATTCTTTTCAATTATCTGATCTGCAGCCAACAGCCACCCCCAGAGTCACTGTTCTCGAATCGAATTTCTAGAGAAATGTGAGATAAGTGAATGAGACCTATTAAAATGGTCGGACTCGGACATACATACACAACACATGCATCATGCATGCATCATACATGCCCTTATAATAATTTTTTTTTTTAAAAGTCACGATTCATGATCTCTCTTGTCTTTTGTGTCTTGTATTCTTGTCTATCTATTATATACATATCTTATATATATATCTATCAACTTTATCACTGCCAGTCTTTTAATGGGTCCCAAATCCCGAACCAGCCACTCACCTCTCACGGACGGCACCACCACCCAAACACAACACAAACAGGTCCCATCTCATCTCTCTCTCTCTCAATCTTTCAAAGTCCTAAATGCAATTATAGCATAATCATTTTTACCTCATCAATGCCTGGTTGGCTGTAAAGTTAACTCACTTTTCTCTCTCTCTCTCTCTCACACCACCCACCTTTTTCAAATCAACTTTGATAAGATCTCCTCTTACTCTTCTTTTTAATCTTTTTAATTTTTTTCCCTTTACGTACGGTGTCCATCTCTGTTTTTTCACCTTTTTTTTTTCCATTAATTATACATATTCTTTTCACATATAATTCCAAGTATGCTTTGCTTTGCAAATATGATCGTGTGCACACAACACTTTATAAATTTAAAAATGAAACAAGACCTACCATAGTCATTTTCATATATATTTTTCTTCGTAATTTAGATATCAAAACTCAACCGATTTTACTTTAACTTAAACGGAAAAGTTAACTTTCGTAAAGTTTTGATTTCTTCGAAATTCAAAATATTAAGAATTCAAAATTCAGATAAATGTTAAAATGTAGACATCATAATACAATAAAATTCAATATATATATATTATATTATATAAGATGAGTAATATATAGAAGGGTGGTCCAGCCGAGTCTATGGCTGACTGAATTTGAGAGAAGCCGTGTAAGATAAGGAGAAAGAGAGAGAGAGAGAGAGAGAGAATATTCTCTCTATGGTAGCTTTCTTTTTGGTGTTTTCTTCTCACTTTCAACCAAATTGAACAAGGTGTTTTATTATTATTATTATTGCTAGAGTCTAGCTTGTTGAATTATAATAATTTCAATTAGAATTTTTATTTTTTCAAGAGGGGGAGAGAAGAGATTTGTTGGTGGATTTATATATGATATATGTGTTGCCAAGAAGCTTTTGTTTTTTTATTTGTTTTGGTAGGTACTGCTTTTGGGCTTCTGAGTTAGTTCTTCTGGTTTAGATAGTTTGGGGACAAAAAAAACCCAGTTATATACTTTCTCATTCATAGATGATGTCTCAGGATCATGCACTTTCTGTTCCCTCCACAATCATCAACAATAAAGGGTTTGTTCAAGAACCAAATCCAAACCCTAACCCTAACCCTAACCCTAATAACAGCAACAACAATCCATTGAAGAGGAAGAGAAATTTACCAGGAAATCCAGGTATGTCGTTTGATCTGTTTAGGTCAGTACAAAGATCAACTCAGCTGATAATTCTAATCATATGAGTGTGTTTTTTGTTTTGTTTTGTTTTTGGAGCAGATCCAGATGCTGAAGTTGTTGCTTTATCTCCAAAGTCTCTCATGGCGACGAATCGATTTCTCTGTGAAATCTGCAACAAGGGTTTCCAGAGAGACCAGAATTTGCAGCTACACAGAAGAGGACACAATCTTCCATGGAAGCTGAAGCAAAGAGCAAACAAAGATCAAATTCGAAAGAAGGTGTATATCTGCCCGGAGAAGACCTGCGTCCACCATGACCCGTCAAGAGCCCTAGGTGACTTGACCGGAATCAAGAAGCACTTCAGCAGAAAACACGGCGAAAAGAAGTGGAAGTGTGAGAAGTGCTCCAAGAAGTATGCAGTTCAGTCAGATTGGAAAGCTCATAGTAAGATTTGCGGCACTAGAGAGTACAGATGTGACTGTGGCACGCTCTTTTCCAGGTAACACATGCAATCAGTTCGTTCTGAATAGAGAAAGACTATCTATATATATATACATGTATGTCTTTATTGCTATAAAAATTCTATGATTAGTTTGGTGAAGAATTAAATGCTCACGTAGACACACTTTCATGGGTTTTTTTTTTTAATTATCAAACAGGAAGGATAGCTTTATCACACACAGAGCTTTTTGTGATGCTTTAGCTGAAGAGAGTGCGAGGTTCACTTCTAATAATTCGTCTACAAATAATATTCCAAATTTTAGATCAAACGAATTCGGAATTACAAGTAGTAGTATTAGTAACCCTCATCATCATCATCATCATCATCATCATCAAGCGGCTGGAACGATTCCTCAATTTTCATCGGTTCATCAGATTGGCGGAGGAGATAATATTATTAATGTACAGAAGCCAAGGCTACCACTTTGGCTTGACCAAGCCAGTACTCTACCAAACTCTACAGGCTTGTCTGATCAATTGGCACAAATGGCTGCAGCGGCACCAATGAGCATGTTTGGTAATTCTTTGTCGCAAATGCAGTGGTTCAATAAGTATCCGAAAGAAGAAGAAGAGAACAACAAGGGATCATCATATAATAACAACAATTTGTCCGAGTCGATGACTAGTTCTTCTTTGTATCCAATCAACCATCAACAAGGCCAAGCACAAGCAGCAATATCATCATCATCAGCTCACATGTCAGCCACAGCACTCTTGCAAAAAGCAGCTCAAATGGGTTCTACAATGAGCAATAACAACAACAACAACAACAACAACACTTCTGGGTTTGGTTTGATGAGCTCATCATCTTCGTTCAATAACAAGAATAACTTGAATGAGCTGATGATGAATCCAATATCTTCATCAAGCTCATTAATGATGGGCAACTCCACAGCTGCAAGTGAAGTTGAGAGAAGCTTAACAAGAGATTTTCTTGGTGTAGGAGGTCATGAACAAGGTGCCAGCAGACCCTTCTTTCAACAAGAGCTAGCCAAGTTCATGGACATGAGCCAGTACACTGCTACAGGCCATAATCATCTTTAGAATTTAGATCCATGTAATTAATTTGTCCCATTTGACACACTTAGTTAGGTGTTGTTGTTGTTAGGACAATTAATCATCATGATCTCCCTTTTTTGGTGGCCGAGTTGCAGCAATCGATCCATGAGTGAACTCAGAAGCAGCAAAATTACAAGTCTTGTGATCAGTAGTACGTAGTATGGGGCCACTACACTGTTTGTGGAAGAGATAGAGACAAGACACAGAGACAACAGAGAGAGAGAGAAAGAGGGACCCTTCCATTGCATGTAGTGTTAATTGTAATATTTTTCAATTTAAATTTTTGTAACGTTGATAGAACAACGTAGCTTAGCTCCTCCTCAGTCCTCGTGTTTACACATGAACGTGACCAGTTGTTGTCTGATGATTTTTTCTTTTTATGTGATCAAATCACAACATGATCAATTGTGTTGTGTGTAGATTATTCAAGTTTCAAACAAAAGAGCTAGCATGATCATCGATCATCGAGGTGCATGTGGCGGCCATGTAGCATTGTAGTGTACGTAGGGTCTATTCTTGTTTCCTTACACAACCTGTATGTACGTGTTTCTTCTTCGTATAGTCACAACTCATGAAATGGACTATAGCTACATATGAGGATGAATATCGATCATCTTTTTTTCTTGGATAGAGACTAAAATATTTCAGATTTCATTATTGTCTTACACTTTTAGGAAACATTAGATTCTCCCAACAATAGTAGTATATTAATATATTATAAACTCATTAATTTAGTTTTCGCACATCTCCCTTTTCACATTAGTGTTGGAGGGTTCGAATCTCATTATACACATTTTATAATCATTTTTTTTAAACTTGATTTGTGGTGGTGACTCGAACCTGGGACATTGATAAGTTGAATGATCACTCTGACCACTAAGACACATTGGACAGTGGTGATCATTTTACAATCATGTTTAGGGAGTAGTTTTCTTTACGATATTGATATCTGAGTTGTGCATGTAATACTTGATATCAATAAGTTTTTCAATGTTATGTGAGTCGAATTTATGTATAAATTTACATGCCTCTTTCCATCATAATTATTGTATATGTTATCTCTCTGGTATTAGTAATTCTTTATAGAACTTTCAAAATTAATTTTGATCTCACATTATTGATTTTTTTTTTACCTTAATAAACCAGCATATATATATATATATATATATATATATATATATATATATACATTCACTGTTGTGATCGATCATGACAAGTATAATTTTACGTTCATATTTATAAACGTAACATGACAACTATCTTTTCAAAAAAATATTTATAAAATGATATCATAACTGTGAATGCATGGTACATCACTTAAAAACGCGTTAATATATATGGTTCATTTTCTTTGGCATGAGCTGGTCTAGTTAGGCATATAACAAGCAAGCACCACAACCCTTTTTTTTTCTTGGCTCAGTTTGGAATTTTGTGGGATGGATCGATGTGGAATTCTAGGCTTGATTTACTCCAATCTTCATGTCTTGATCAACTATACATGAATTGATGTGCTTAATTGCGGTTCCAATAAGTAACGATATTTCTTCAAATAATTCCGATGATTTAATTCTAGGGACAAAAAATGAATTCTTTTCGGCATAAATATCTTCTTTTTTTTTTTTTTTCTCTCACCAAGTCAATGACTTCTTTATCACCTACGGACTACGGAGCTGTAGCCAACATATTTGGAAAACAAAGGATAGAAAAAGATGGGGCCATAAATGGAACTAGCTAGTTGAACTTACATTAGGTTCGATGGTAATTAGGAGAAAGTTTTTAGCGTCAAATAAAAGTTTATATATCACCGTTAAAGTATTTAAATACTATTGTTGGGTTATTTTCTATCGGTTTAAGCTTTTTGGATATATTATTACTAATATTAATATGATATCAAAACCAAGGGAGTCCAAGATTCAAGTCGCCCCACGTTATTATATTTGAATTTATTATTTATGTTATATGAATTTATTGTGTGTTTATATCTAAGCTCGAGTCACGTAGAAAACACCTTAACTTATTGATCTTGTATGTAAGACTATCTCCAATGCATATGCCAATGCCAATACCAATACCAATACCAAATTTGACACAAAAAAGAGTAAAATGTTATATTTGACACATCAATTTAGCATTGTGCTCAAATATACAATTCTATTTAAAATGCTATTTTTATTATTTTATTAATTAAAATTATAAAAGTAAACACTTACCATTAATGCATTCATTATTTTGCAAAGTTCCATTAATGCATTCATTATTTTATTTAAAATATATATATAATGATATGGACAACACTTGGGTACTGACCAACCAATGAGATTTTGCCATGTGGGCAATTTATGAAAAATGCAAGGAGATAAATGTAAAAAGTTAAGAGAAAAAAACCACATGGTAACACCCCATTGGTGGGGTCAGTACCCAAGCAATTTCCTAATGATATTTTTGTAATTAAAAAAGAAGCATTTATTTCTGTGCCATATTTGGCATATTCTATATTATGTGCCAAATATGTCAAATTTGGCACATCATTTAGCACTGCATTGGAGGATGGTTTTTGCACCATATGCTAAATTTTAACATTGGCACAACATTGAAGATGCTCTAAGGGTGTATTTTTAGAGTTCATTTTTGTTCACCCCCTTAAAGGGGGCGAGCATTACCCATTCCCCACATGTTGACATGTGTCTCTAAATTAACCCAAGGTTAGCAAATTAGAGTGGTGCTATTGGCACCCACTACTGAACTATTTATGCCCCACTTTTTAAAATTTTGATTTAATTGTATAAAATTAAATGGTTTTATTAATTTTTTTGATTTATTTCCAAGATTACCCTTTTATATATTTTTCAAACTTAATACACCCTATGTCTTTTTCAAAAAAGTAAAAATAAAAATACACTTCATCTCTAATCTTTATATGCAGTTTTCCTACATTCATTCGCATGACTTGTTTTTTCTTCTTATTTCATAATGAAACCATCCTTATTAGATGCGATTTTTTTTTTTCTGAAGTCGATTGGATTGTTGGTGGAAGATTGTGAGTGTGATATTGATCGTCTGATGATTTTTTTTGAGCGATTGAGTTAGGGTTTTGTTGTGGTTTCATTTCGTCATAGACTAGGCTTTCTTGGTTGCGATTCTTGATGTGATTTCGTTTTTTTTTTTTTTTTTTTTTTGTTGTTGTTGTTGTAAGTAGCATTAAACTAACTTTGGAAGATCCGAAATAAAATCTACAAAAAGAATTGATACAAATCATAGAATGTCTGGAATATCTGAAAGAAAATAAACCAGAGAGAAAAAAATTAACAAATATGGATCTGGAATTTGAAAAGAAAAACAAAACAAACATGTGAAACAATAAAATCAATAAATACTAAACATGAGAAATATGAGATCGAGATCTGAAAGAAAATATAAACAAAAATAATAAACATTCAACTATTTGAAATAATCTATGTCATTAGGGTTTTGAAATAAGGAAAGTAGGGTTTTATTAGTTTTACTTTGTACTGAATTTTTTTAATAAAAACTGTATGTCTTTTTAAGTAATTTGATAAAGGAAAAACAATACTAAATAATTTAAAAAGTGGGGTATAAATAGTTCAACACTGGGTGTTTCAATAGCACCACTCAACAAATTAACTATTTTTTATATATATTTTAAAGACTTATAAGGGTACAGTTACCCCCTGAATTGTTCGCGAATTATTGATGTGCCCCCTGAATTCTTAAAATAGTCACTAAACCACTTGAACTCTCCTTTTCTTTGCACCAACTTGTTTATTGCCCCCCTGAGGGGTTATCTACATAAGTGTGGTGCAAAGAAAATGAGAGTTTAGAGGGTTTAGTGACCATTTTAAGAATTCAGAGAACACATCAGAAATTCGCGAACAATTCAGGGGGCAACGGTGCCTTTAAGTCTATTTTAAATAATGTTTTAACCGATTTTACCACTCCTTTTATAATATATATATATATATATATATATATAACCTTTAATTAATCAAAACAATAAAATATTTAAAAAGAAAATCAAAACAATAAACATATCCAGCACAAACATCCGTATCCACCGTAAACACAACAAAAAAAAAAAAAAAAAAATTCCCCAAAAACCAAATATAAACACCAAATTTTCACCGGAAAACTCAATTAAAAAAAAATCACAAGGGAAAATTATAAAAAGGGTAATTTTGTAAAATAAAAAAAATAATCTTCAATAATCAAACATTCAACACCCAGACCAATACACTACCATCTATTTTTTTTTTTTTTTTTTGAAAAACACTATCTCCAAAAAATAAAACATGAAATTGAAACAAAAAAATTTATTTGAAATTGGAATCACCATCATCATCGTTTTTTTTTTTTTTTTTTGAATTATTACAATAGGATTGCCGGGACCTACCGAGATCAAACAATACATATACGGCCCAAATATCTACTCATATAATGGGAGATAACTACTCCCACAATCTAGGAAGAAAACTCCACACATATGCTTGTAAAATGCACATTGTGGGATTTGAACCCTTCACCACTTATATGAAATAGAGGTGCACTATCAGCTCTGCTAAGAGGTGATGTGCACCATCATCATCGTTCATCACCATTAACACCCACACAATCTCCAAAAATCAAAGCCCACACCCACACCACCACCCCACCAGAAATAAAACCCACATCCACACTACCACCCCACCATTAACAACCCTAGCTTAAATCAAATCCGCACCATAAGCCACCCAAAACCAAAGTCGTCGAAGAGATCAGTGCCATTGGAGAGAGAAGATCGCAACAGCCGATCGAAGACGAAGAAGAGGCGGTGGTGTAACGACAGAAGATCACCACTGGAGGAGGCTGCCGGAGAGAAAAAGAGAGAAACCACTGGAGTTTGGAGAAGACGATGAGAAGAGAGGTAGAAATTTTAATTTCTATTACTTTTTTAGTTTTTGTTTTTCAAAATTTTTAATATTACTTTTTAAATTTTAATATTTATCACAAAAATTAATTTAAGTTTTGTTTAAATGACTTAAATTACCTCTTTACCCTTATTTATTTAAAGAATTTATGAGGAGCTCAAACTCCCCTCCACACCCCCCCTCCTCCTCCTCCCCTCCCGCCCCCCCCCCCCCCCCCCCCCCCCCCCCCCCCCGCGTTAAGCATTAAAGCAAAAATGAACTCATATTTTAGGATACGCTTAAATATAATAATTGTTAGTCATTTCATATCAGCTTGTGAATTTCTAGATGGAAGAGTGACTAATGCAGTAATGAACCATATTGACGGGATGCTAATATTAGGGATGGGCGTGGGGGCCCAATGGGGCGAGGGAGTGTCCCCCCACCCCCACCCCCCACTACAAGAAATTTGGCTTTTCGCAACGTGCAAAATGCGTTGTGAAAAGTTTTGGCAACGCGCGGGCGTATGTTGTTAATACGCCTGTTGCCAAAAGTTCCAAAGTTTTTCACAACGTGCAATGTATGTAGTCATAGAACAATTACAACGTACTATGCGCGTTGTTATTGACATTTACTGCAATGCACGTTTGATGTATGTTGTCTTACCATGCGTTATCTTAGACAATTTTTTCGTATGTTGTCTTAGGTAGTTTTCGCAACATGCAATGTAGGTTGCATTAGACAATTTTCACAACGCGCATTGTACGTTGTCTTAGGTTTAGAAAAAAAAAAATAAAAAAATTTAAACCCTATTGGGCTACCCCCCAGTAAGCCCAATCACTATCTAGCCCCAGACCCCTTGTATTTTAATCACACACACACATTGTTCATATGGGGGTTTGAACCTAAGACAAACACCATCCCCATAAGAGACCCTACCATTCTGCTGTGAGTTTAACTTTGATATAATTACACATTTATTTATATATAACATATATATGTTATAAAAAAAAAAATTAATTCAATAATTTAGTGAAAAAATTAATAATTTTTATTAGTTGATAAATTTAACTCATTATGATAATCATTTTAATTATTTTTATGATTAACACTTAAACCTTATCAAAATTTTATCCCATCATTTAATTAAAGAGCTTAGTTACTATAAATGTTCCATATATTTACAAGTTAATTTGTTAGTCATTTGATTTCTACCATGATCTATGAAAGTTAAATATTTAAAAATAAAATAACTTTCTATCATAATTACTCATGTAACTATACATGTCATGTATAATAGCTAAATCATTTTATTTAAAATAAAAAAATAATTGGGTTAAAGGTCTATCGAAACCTAATGATATTAATCATTACAAACACACGACTCATAATGCAACTCCTATTATATGAGACAAGTCTCCATATTTTACAGTTACAAGGGAAAAAGTAGAAGTTAAATCATTTTCAGAAAGGGAAGGGAAACTGTATCACTTTGCTAATGATAGCTGTGCATTTTAATATTTACGATAACAACGTCCATAATGTGTGTGTTGCCAAATATTAGCGTTTTCGCATCGCACAAGTCAATAATTTCGCATACGCCAACATGTGTATTATATAGTTGCTGTGGAATATTATTCTTTTTCGCAATGCACAAGAAAATAATTGCTAAAGAGACACATACGGTAACGTGCATAACATATGTGTTGTTGAATATTTACTTTTCGCAACGCCCAAGCAATCAGTTACTAATTAGTCTTATACGACAACATGCGTGACAAGTGTGTTGCCGAATATTAGCTTTTCGCAACGCGCAAGCAAATTAGTTGTTGCTAAAGAGAATCTTACGACAAAATGCATGATAAATGAGTTGCAAAATATTAGCTTTTTAACAACATGCAAACCAACAGTTGTTAAAGATAAACCCACGACAACGTGCATGATATGTGTGTTGCGGAATGTTAGACTTTTTCGCAACGCTCAAGGCCTAGGACAACATCCATAATGCATGTTGCTAAACATTACCTTTTCAACAACGTGCACATTTGTATGTTGTTAAAAAGAAACATACAACAACGTGCATGATATGTATTTCGCTTTTCAACAACGTGCATATTTGTATGTTGCTAAAAAGACACATACGGCAACGTGCATGATGTGTGTGTTGCTAAATATTAGTTTTTAACAACGTGCACATTCGTAAGTTGCTAAAAACATATTTATAGCAACGTGCACAAAATGTGTGTAGTGTAATGAAGTAGCTACGACAACGTGCAATATTTGTGTGTTGCGATATGTGTTTAGTTATTGGCAACATTCGTTTGTACGTTGCCGTAGGTTATTTTTACAACACACATTTTTTGCACGTTGCGATAAATGATATTTAGCAACGTGCATTATCTGTATGTTGCGATAGACCACTTTTAGCAACACGCGCAGCATGCGCGTTGTCTTGTTAATGTTGTTAAAAGTCATCTTTTTTGTAGTGCCCATTCCTAAACCCTTATCCCACCACCTTCCCCAAAACCCATTTGGGGGGACTGAGGATGGGGTTCTCACCACCACACCACACCATCCCCTCCCCCCCACTCCACCCCCCACCCCCCCCCCCCCCCCCCCCCCCCCCCCCCCCCCCCCAACTTTATTTTCATTTCTAATTCTAAATTTCAATTTCCAATCCGATAATCGGAATTTGGATTTTGGAATCCGATCATTCTAATCTCTAGTTTGACCTTATTAAAATTTTCAATTCAAAAGGTAATCAAAATATTCGTTCTAAAATATATAATTGGTTAAAGAAATCCAAAATAAATACAAATACTTATAATAAAGTATACTTTGTCAATGTTAATGTTACACAACAAATCAAATTTAAAATTTACATTTTCGATCAATACTCATATATTAAGTACTACCTAGTAACTAATAACTCATGTTAATATTATAATAAATTAGTTTTTTTTTTTTAATTGTTAAAGCTTTAGATATAAATTAAAATTAATGTTAAAGCTTTAGATAAAAATAAAAATAAAAATAATATATATATATATATATATATATATATTTTTGGTGGGGGGGGGGGGGGGGGGGGGGTGAATGGGGGAATGGGTTTGGGGGAGGGTTCCCCCACCACCTCTCCCATTAATAAAATGAGGGCACCCACCCCAAAACCCATTTGGAGGCAAAATTTGTACCCCAAACCCCATAGGGGCCCGTGAGGATGGGGCCCATAGAGAAACACTCCTCCCTAGATGCTATTTAAAGATTACAAATAATTCAAAATTTAAAAAAAGTGATATTGATCCGAACCCACAAGAACATACCACTTCTCATCTATTGACGAGATGTTATAGATTTGCAAAGATACGAATATGATATTAGCGGTAGGAGATCGAGGAGGAAATTAATAGAATGCAAGCATTTAACAACTTTGTGTTAATTAATTAAAGCACTTTTTGTTGTGTCCCTACTCCTAGGGACACTACTAATCTTTAACAAACGGTATCATCATCATTTGAAGAATTGAAGTTTACATGCAACCAAACATTATTAATTTGATGGATGTGAAATTGAAACCTATAATTTTTTTTATATATTTTATCATCACTTTTTGATAACGACCCTTTGGCAACTTTAGTAATTAATTTTCATCTTTAAGCTTTCAGATTATAATTATAAGTTATTTAAACCACATTTATTTTGCTTGTTAAATGTTAATTATTAATTAAGTGGTATCCAAGGACCTTGTGCTATTATTCCTTTCTTTTAAAAAAATTGAATAATATTTATTCATCATTCTTCAATGAATACATATTGTTAATGATAATCCGAGATTTTATCAGAATAAATTAAAAAAACTTGTAATTGATAATTAAAAACAACAAAGGAAAGAAACAAATCTTAACTCATTATATATATATATATATATAATTTTTCTATTGTCAATTTGTCCTGAATATATCAGGACGAAGAATGTGGACCACTAGATTTACATACTTTGACAAAAAGTGTATGCACTTATCAAAATTTCTCTATAATCTATAGTCCACGTTCTTTATCCTGATATATTTTATATCAGGACGAACTGACAGTAGAAAGACTGATATATATATATATATATATATACAATTTTTCTATTGTCAGTTCGTCCTAATATAATATATATCGGGACGAAGAATGTGGACCATTAGATTTATATGCTTTGACTTAAAGCGTATGCACTTGTCAAAACTTCTCCATAATCTATAGTCCACATTCTTTGTCCTAATATAGAGGAAATAGAGAGAAATAGCACCAAATTGGATTGGTTTTGTGGTAATATCACCAACTTAATAAGTTTTGTAGAAATAGCACCAAAGTATGTGATCTGCCCAAATTGCCCTCACTTATTCTTTCTTCCTCTCTCTCCCTTTCTTCCTCTCTCCTTTGTTTTTTTTTTTTTTTTTCAAAGAACTCCATTGATCCATCAATGGAGGTCGGACAGACCTCAAATGGAGGTCGAATGGAGGGCGAAAGACCTCCATTGGAGTCGAAATGACCTCGACCTTCATTGGTGGTCGATGAAGAAGAAGATTAAAAAAAAAAAATCTGGAAATAAGTCTCGGATATTTGGAAATAAGTCTTGGGTATTTAGAAATAAGTCTCGGGTAGGTCACCCGAGACTTATTTCAAGCTATTTCCAACTACCCGAGACTTATTTCAAAATACCCGAGACTTATTTCCAGATTTTTTTTTTTTTAATCTTCTTCTTCATCGACCACCAATGGAAGTCGAGGTCATTTCGACTCCATTGGAGGTCTTTCGCCCTCCATTTGACCTCCATTTGAGGTCTGTCTGACCTCCATTGATGGATCAATGGAGGTTTTTGAAAAAAAAAAAAAAAAGACGAAAGAGGAAAGAGGAAGAAAGAGAGAGATAAAGAGAGATTAGGGGCAATTTTGGCAGATCACCTTAATTGGTGCTATTTCTACAAAACTTATTAATTGGGTGACTTTTCCACAAATGGCTTTGGAAAGAGTGCTAGAAATTTTAAGAACTCCCTAATATATTTTATATCAGGACGAACTGACAATAAAAAGACTTATATATATATATATATATATATATATATATATATATATAAAAGCTCTGATAAAAGAACTCAAATGACAATTAAGACCCTATATATATAAGACACATGCCTTATTTAGGTTTATGTTTAAATGATGTAAACATGACCCAACAATGAGATATTTTCACCCAATAAAATCATCCAAATTTCAATAACACACTAAACATGGATATATTTGGAGGTCGGGTCCGGGCTGGAACCCAACTACCTGGGCCCAGCCCGAAAAATCGACATCTCTAATCATTTGAAGTATTGAAGGTACATGTAACCAAACATTATCATTTATTTGATGGGTGTAAAGCCGAATTTTGTGATCACTTTTTGAAAGCGACCCTCTAGCAACTTTAATTAATTCTGTCTTTAGATGAAAATTATTTAAAGTTTAAACCACTTCATCATTACATGTTAATTAACCGGTAACCAATGAGGCAATGACCCTAGACGCTAACATTCATCAATCGGATATGGGATATGTCTGAACCTGTCCCACTATAAGAGAGATATCTTCCCATATATACAATTTAGTAAGCAAATATAAGACTCAAATCTTTATCACACTAGTGAGGACCGGAGAAGTGATCAACCACTTTACTAAGAGCTGTTGTGCTTTAATGACGATTAAAATATATACATCGATGATCTTCAGCTTAATTCTAATATGAACTTGGGATTGAAATAAATCATGCCCATAAGATCTTTCGAAACTCTATAGAGTTTAGATCAATATGGTTATTTAGAGGGATCATTCTCTCTCTTCCTTCTTTTTAATTACGTCCTAGCCCCAAGCCCAAATATTTTAAATTTTAACCTCAATTTTTTTATTATTTACATTTATTTTAAAATGTTTCTTGTCATGCCCCCAATCCCCTCAAATTTCAAATTTAAGGAAGCTAACTTGGCCTCCGGTAACAGTGAAAATAAAATGTAACATAAGAAACAAAATGAATGACCAAAATCCAAATGACACATAATATTTATGGAACAAAGTTACATAATTCACAAATTACATGAAAGTTGAAAGAGAAAAAAAGGAAAAAAAAAAAAAAAACTCAAAACTCAAGCTTGATAATACACAAACAGGCATATATAATACAAATGGGACAGAGAAAGATCGAAATGGACAATTATTCTTGGAAAAACCACTCACCATGTCGTCGATCCGATGATCACCATTCACCACCGTTCAAATCCGACTCAGTAAAATCATACATACACCATTAGAGAGAAAATGGACCCCAATTAATCAACCCCATCAACATTCTCGATTGATCATGATCATCAAATCTTCTTCTTCATTCACTCACTATGTTGTCACAAACAAAACATTGCAGAAGCTGTAGCAACAATGAACACCACCACATTTTGCATGGCCATTGCACTAACGGTACTCACTGCAGCGGACGTGTCCACTTTAGCATCATCAGGAGTAGTACTGTCATCGTCAGAATCACCAGACTTGCTCTTCTTATTAGGCTTAGAAGGAGATGGAGCTGGTGCCGGAGGCTTCACGCCGAAGAGATCATAAGGAAGAAGCACCTTGTCGACTTGGTAGACTGCAAGCTGACCATCACTGTAGACTGTACCAGTGACACTAGAGTTTGTGATGCCGGTTGATATGTTGACTGAGCTGGTGCTGTAAGATATCACATTGAGTGGATACTTGTATCGACTGTTGTCTCCGGCGTTTGTTCTAAGTGGGTTGCTAACGGTTTGGAATTGTGATATCGGAATGTAACTTGGGATCACATGGAACTGAATCAACGCCGCCTTCTGTTGATCGTTAAGACCGTTGAGAGTGCCTGAACTGAGGCTTGTGAAGGCATTGTCCGATGGCGCAAAGATGGTCATGCCATTGTTTGAGTCATTCAGTTGGTGAGTGATCTGATCAATGGTTGAAGTGGCCTTCAATAGCCTGATGAAGAGCGAGAATCCGCTGGCCTTTTCGAGGATTTTGGTTACGTTGGTCGGGCCAGCAGGAGCTGGAGCAGAAGCGGGAGGAGCCGGGACAAGGGCGGGAGGTGCAGGAGGAGATGGTACAAGGGCGGGAGGTGCAGGAGGAGACGGTAAGACAGGAGATGCCGGAGCTGCGACCGGCTGGGCTAGAGTTGTGGTGGAGTGGAGGAAGAAGAATAAGAGAAGTGAGAAAGAGAAGAAATGTTGTTGTTTCATGGTTGTCATCTTTGTAGTAATAAAATCAGCTTTTGTTGTTGATACAAATGAATGCAAGAGTGGTCCTTGCAATTTGAAAAAAAAAAAAAAAGTAGACACAAAAGTGGTGTTTGATGAAATTCGAGATGAGAGAAGTGTTTGATGAAAATGGAGAAGTGTTTGATGAAATGCTTGAGAGGGGGAGATGGGTTTTTATTGTAGCAGTGGTGGTGGGGGGTGGGAGAGAATAGATTATAATTAAGTTAGGTAAAATGTAGAATTATAGTTAGAATAATCTTAGCTGTTATAGCAACTCAATCTTTGTTAATTAGATCGGTGTATTGTTATCAAATTTCAATTGTCAGGTGACAAAAAAAAAATATGATATACAACACACTGTTGCAGCAACTAGTTTGCTTGGAAAGGCAGGAAAACAGAAGAGATTTCAAGTGGGTGTGTGTGGCGGTGGCCAAATAAAGATATAAATGATTGCTTTGAGTTTACTTTGTATGTATTTCCAGGGTAAACAGAGCAAAGAAACCTTAAGATACAAGTTTCTTTTGTTATACACAACAGTTCATGAAGATTGAGGGTAGCTTGTTCAGATACATGGGCCCACTGGCCCAGCCTTATGATTTTTTATTTTTTTTTCCGAATCCAATACCAAACGAGTCAAGAGTCTATCGGGACCAAACGAGACATACCGATAAATGCACATGGTGTGACTTGAACCCTCACCACTGACGTAAATGGGGATGGTGCACATCACCGAAGAGCGGATGTGCAACCTCATGAGTGTTGTCCTCTATCCTCATGAAAGTTATATAATTTCTGAAGACAATGTCAACGCTGCTGATGGATCCTTTCTGGGTCCCTAATTGGATTAGGTGTGGCCCAGAAATTAACATGGAAGTTGAAATGGCACTTCACCTTGATTCTTCCCTTTTTTCTCTTTTCATTTATTTTATTTTATTTTGTTGTTAGTACTTAGCAGTTCAATGTTCCATTGTGATACTGATAGTTGGTACTTAACCACGTAGTGTTTTATTTTGGAGTGGGTTTGGGCTACGAGTGGACTCAACCAAGCGGACTGGTAGTGCATAGAATTGGGCCTGAGTTTTTTTTTGAACTATTACAATTAATTCGAAATGTAGGGGACGAAGACATGGCTCGAACCCATAACCTCGCTTGTGTGAGGTGTATATCACTCGGCCAACTCTGTCTCGTAATACCAGCTCCCCAAGTAAATTTCCATTCTGCTCATTCTTTTCACATGTTATCCCAACAGCTATTCCCCTAGTTGTGTTCATTCACTTTGCATGCCGCCCCCCCCCCCCCCCCCCCCAAACTTTCGATTATCATTCCTTCTTCTCACTATTAATATTTGAATAAGACACCAATTTGCAAATGCACAATGGAGGCACAAATAGGTAGTGGTGGTGGCGGTGGTGGTGCAAATCAGCTGCTCAAGAGTCTGGGTACTTTCATGAGAAAATGCATGTTCAGCGTACTCTCTGTGGGTGCAATTCCCAATCACATAGCATTTATCTTGGATGGAAACAGGAGATTTGCTAGGAAGCATAATCTGCCAGTAGAAGCTGGTTACAGGTCTGGATTTTTGTCTCTCCTCTCTGTCTTTAAGTATTGCTCTGAACTGGGAGTGAAATACGTCACAATTTACACCTTCAGCATCGACAACTTTAAACATTGTCCTGATGAGGTTCAGTTTGTTATGGATCTAATGTTAGAGAAGCTCGAGGTGTTGCTCCAGGAAGAAAGTTTAGTTAAACAGTATGGTGTTCGGGTATGTGTACTCGGTAGCTTAAAACTACTGAGTCGGCCGCTTAGAATTGCAGCTGAAAACGTAATGAAAGCTACCGAAAACAACACCAGGATCGTGATTTTTATCTGTGTGGCCTACACTTCCACCAACGAGATCATTAGTGCTATTCAACAATCCTGCATAGATAAATTGGACAACCATTCTCAAGCACGCAAGCAAACCACAACTCATGAGGTGACAACTATGGTTAAGCTGGTTGATATTGACAAGCATATGTACATGAGTGGAGCACCTAATCCAGATATCATCATTCGAACTTCTGGCGAGAATCGCCTGAGCAATTTCCAGCTTTGGCAGACCGCCCACTGCATGTTGTATGCCCCTGCTGCACTATGGCCGGAGATTGGTCTGTGGCACTTGGTATGGGCAATAATAAACTTCCAAAGATATCACTCTTATTTGGAAAAGAAAAAGAAGCAAGTCTAGGATTTCCATACCCCCAAGAACAGTTTAATACCTCAACATTATCATCTAATTGTTGTATACATATTTCGAATATTGACGATAACCATCGTCTATGACTACTGTTCATAGCTACTTCACCTGTAACGTGAATCACCCCTACCATCATGAATTGACAATAACCATTAATTTACTTACTTTCATGCAAACCAGATCATGTAGGCAGTAGCATCTTCCTAAATTAAATCATTCGACAAAAGATAAAGATAAAATTGACTACATATTGATAGGTGATAAACACAAGTGAATTGGGCAAATTTCTCCAACCTATCGATCCTTCCTAATCAAAATTTCACATTTCTTAACTATGGCAATAGCCAAATTACAGAAGTTTCATACAATGCAGTAATTTTTGCTGTAGGCACTAGCGAGAGGGAGTTTTGTCGATACATTGATCCAATCTTCAATTGTTAAAAATGTAACAATGCTCTTACTCTACAACATACTCCTCCGATTGCTAAATGCATAAAGCACACCAGACCTTCGCCGTCCAAGCAGCTCTAATGAGGCTAGAATATAACTATCATTTCCATTAGTGTGTTTCTAAGGTCTCATGACTCATATCCTTCTTCTTTCTCAGTTAGTTTACTTTCTGCCAAGGCAGCCTCAGCTTTTATTTTCTCAGGAACAAAATCTAGATACACAAAACAATAATTACCGGCATAAATAACAGAAACTTTATTTGATTTGGACATGGAGATATAAGAGTCGGAGAAAATAATACCTGAAAGGAAGTCATATCTCCTCTGTTTAGAAACAACGGATGCTGAAACAATAAGAATGAAGCATATTAACACTATTTTAGTTAAATACAATAATTCAAATTTTGCAATGATGCAACATCAGTATGTAGCGTTAAATCATTCAAAACTTATTTGAACAACCATCTCAAGGTTGACATAGTTTCCACAAATGACATATAGTCAAAATCCAGAATTCTCTTGAACAAAAACCATAATTTGGAATTTTTGATAATTCACACAGTGCAGACATTAAATTCCATATTAAGAGTTTCCAATGAAGCACCTAGAGAATCCAAACAAGAATTCTAGCGACCATAATATGCACACAAGAAGAAGATAAAAGAATGAGATATATCCAGTCATGATTCATCAGATGAAGTAGGAAATGGTTGTCCACTCTGTTGTCGCTAGATACTTCATTAAGTTTGTGCGATCAATCATATCTGATTTTCGTTCATACATACAACATAACTCTAACCCGACAAGTATATCTCACTCACACAAGACAACATCGTTCTGTTTCTAGCAGTTTCATTGTAAGGTCAAATTAGATAAAATTTAGCAACAACAGCTATATATCAACTTGGGGTAGATTTTAAATCACAAAAAAGAGCTAAAAAACAAAAACTACAGTGTGATGAAACATCGAGTGGTATGAAGGTTGCTGCATTCGAGAGACAAGTACAATACTCTATCATGAGTGGCTATTTTGTAGTAAAAACTTTGTTGGTTAAACCATGGGAATGCAAATTGCGATAACATTTTAGTCTCGTCACAAACCATTTACAATGAGAAAAAGATCAAAAGTAAAGCCATAACATGACTGGATATACAGCTGACAATTTATTAACCATTCGTGAAGCATAAATTAATCACGAGAAGAAACAGTATGATTCTTCGAATGAATTTCATTCAATTATAACTAGCGCAAGACAACATTCGAATTCGAAATAAAAGCTGTCCATTCGTTTTCAATAAACCTTTATAGAACGAGAGATTACCTAAGTGCTGGTAACTAAGAGATTTCTTACGATCCTTCACACATTGCGCATGTGCATCTTCACAAAACTGTTCAAGGAACTTCTCCTGCAACCAACCAAGACAATGATAAGACACTTCACAAATTATACCACACAATGCACATACCGAGATTCACTTCAATGAAATTTACCACCTTTATCAAACATAATTACATCAACATATACACACACAAGTCTGGTTTCCAATTTCAATCCTATAAATTCTCTTAAACCAACTTCACTTTCCTGCCAATCAACCATTTGAACAAACTAAAATCTCATTTTGCATATACCCAATAAAAAAAATAAAAACCCTAACATTAAAAGAAAAGCACAATAGAATTGAAAATTCAATGAACAAGAAAAGAAAACAATGAGAACAGAGCAGAAGAGAATACCGTGGCTTTGTTGACGAGAAAAACAGCATCCCCAGTAATTGAAGAACCAGAACTCTGGCTCTTCACGATCCTCCATATCCTCTTCGTTGGAAATCTACAAGCTTTCTCGTCGTCCTCGTCGTCGACTTCCTCCTGGTTTTCTCTGCTTTTCTTGGATTTCTTGCTCTTGTTGCGCTGATTCGTGGCTTCTTCGCTTCTCTTCTCCTGCTCTTGCTCTGACTCTTGTGATTCCGGTTCTTGGTGTGAGTCGGCGCTCGACGACGGTGTTGCCACAACCTCAGGCTCCTTCTTCGCAGCGCCATTGATGGTCTTATTGTTGTTGTTATTCTTAGGTTTCTTGGGACTGGGTTTTTTCTTGTTCTTGATTTCTGGTTTGGTAAGTTTCGTTTCTTTGGTCTTCTTTTTCTCTTTTTCTTCTTCTCTCGTTTTCTTCGAAGAAACCATTCTTCAGTTACTGTCTCAGAACTCAGGTTTTTTTTTTTCCTGTCCAAATTTCCTTCTGTTTGACTTTTGAGAGCGTTTCTTCTTCCATCTGGCCCAAGTTTAATGGACTGGGCCTTCCCACCGGCCCAATACTGAGTTAGGCTGGGCTTGCAATTTGGTCTATTTTTTGTTCGATCCGAATATGATTCCATTAATTAATCGTGTTAAACCCTTCAACTCGGACAATACACCCCGTATAAACCGTTTATTTTATTATTTTGTTGTGTCGTGTCAAACAATTTAATTCATTTACCGGTTTAAACTAATCAGTAAATTTTGTTGCAAGTTTGTGTCTAACCAATCAAATTGGGACATTTATTTCCATAAGTTGAAAAAAAATAATAATTAAATGTAGACACATATCCCAATTTGATTAGTTAGATAGAAATTAGAACACTATTTTTAGACAGCTGATTCGAGTCTTTAAACTTACTATAAGATGCCATATGTTGTCCAAAATTGCACTTTAACATTATTAATTTTAGACTCAAGCATTTGTGGGAAGTTCCATTACAAACTTTATAGTTTATCAAACAACATTATCTTTTCCTTTGGAGTAGGGACCTAAACTAGGTCACTAAGGAAATGGCAACAATTAAAGTTTCTAGGAAAACTATAATAGATTTGTAGCCACATAAAGTTTTGACTATTAGATGTCGGTGGATTGGAGAGATATTGGTAAGAGCATTTAATGGCTTTATTTGGTTGCACCATATTGGTAGATGGCAATTATTTGGTTGTGTGGGGTGGCTTTAAGTGGTTTTTTTTAATTGAGTTTTGGTTGCCTTTTTAATGTTGCACCATATTGGGATTTGGGAATAGTAAGATCTAATTATGGAATCCTTTTCATTCAAAAATAAAAATTATTAGCCTATCTAGTGTGGTGATATTGTATCTCCCCTTTTTCGTAGTAATTATTATCCGGAAATAAATACTAAAGAATATGTTTATAGAGTTTTTTTATTTTCTCGATGTTCTAAAAATAATTATCCGGAACGCACACGTGTTATTTGATATCAACATGTCGTTGACTCGATCGTCTGCTGTTAAAGTCATTGTAATCCTCCTTTTAATAATTCGAAATATATATATATTAACTGAGAATTGAGATTGACATACTTGTATTATGTATTGAAACCCCATCTCTCAATTGTCTTATAAACATATTTTAAATTAAATTTTAATATAGTAAACATACCACCACTATAGTCCTATGTGATAATGTGACATCATGACATATTCCTTTGAATACTTTCGCAATTTATAGGTGACCATTTTCTATCGATTGTGACACCACCTGACCACCACTTGTGACCATATTCTTTTCAAAACCGGCCTTGAGCCTTTAGAGTCAATAAATGTGAACAAATTTGAGCTTTTATTTTGTCGTTTGTTCAATCTTCCAAATCATTTTCTAAAGTCACTTTAGAGTATGATTTATCTAATTTTTCTTATATTTGCTATATACAATCTCCCCAAAACAATTTTTTTTGCCCTAAACTCGAAAGTTTAGGAGAGTCGAACAACTATTTTTTTAGCTATTACAATTCATTCGGGATTTGAGAGAAAAGATCACGATTTGAACTCGCAACCTTGACGGTGTAAGTGTGAAAGACATATGATTAGATCAAATATATTTATAATTTTTTTAGAAATATCTCAACACATAGATGATGAACCTAACTCTTAGAGTTCCAATGGAGCACAAACCCTATGGGGCACCAACCCAACAAAAGACAATAAAGAAAGAAAGAAGGAAAGAAAGATGTTGATTTTTTGTTCTTAAAAAATAAAAATGAAAGAGAGATTGAGACATTAGACATTTAGACAAATCCAATGCTTGGACCAATGCAGTCGGCAAGACATGTTGAAGTAAGACCTTTGTTGTGGAATTGATGACACTACTAATCATTTTCATATTAATAAACTTAACCTAATCCTTTTGATTACTTTGACACTATTGTATCATTATTTAATTATTCACGGACATTATTTAACCATTTCTCTAATCGGAGAAGATGTTGAGTTGTTGTGTGTACCACTCGGAAGTATACCCATGAACGTATCTCCTTTGATAAAATTATTCTCTAGTCACAGTATGCTCATGGAAAAATAAAATTTTTCTGACAAAAAGTGATGAGGTGGATAATTGTGCTATAAGTATACTGACAATTATATGTCTATTAGATAAAAACTCTATATACATTAATAATACAAAAAGAAAAAACAAAGTAATAATAAAAATTAAAATAAAAAACCTGGAATTTTGTATAGATATATGAAAATAAAAAACAGGATCCATGGCCCCATTTTTTTACATAATTTTTGACACAACTTCTTGGCCATTGGATCTTGCTTTTTTAATGGATAGGATTTATTCTCTTTTTCTTTCCTTATTTATTACAAACATTGTCTCTCTCACTTAATTAATACCTTATCTCTCCAATTTTTATTTTTATTTTAATATCTCACCTTATTTAATTTTTTGTCTTATTTTTTTTTCATTTTTCCTTTACACGTTTTTTTTACTTTACTTGAAATCAGACTTTCACTCTTCATTTTTTAAAATCTTTCATTTCCCTGTCTTTATTTTCTTTCTCTTTCATTGGATTAGCTTCAACTGATTTTTATCATATTCAAAAATTGTCAAAAAAATTGGGATTGGAAGACTTATCAACAGATGCGCGCTCATGTTTATCTAAGATATTTTTTCTATTCTTTGAATTTTTATATTTATTTAATTATTTTTGTTATCTTGTGTCTTATTGTTTTCTAGTTAATAATGATAAAAAAAAAAAATAAAAAAATAAAAATTGAAAGAACAAATATTTTGGTTATTTAGGAATTGTTTATATAAGGCTGTTACAATCTTGTTAAAAATTTCGTTGTAAGATTTGATATGTTAGATTTCTTTTTAATTTTTTGCTTTGGAAAAAAATTGATTTAGGTTTTTTTTTTTTTTTTTTCCTTTCCTTTTCGAATAGATGTGATGATATCCATTTTTGTAAATAGATTTAATGATAGTTAAATCTATATATCGTAGTCATACCAAAGTAATTTCTAAGAGGAGAGTGATTACATATATATATAATTTTTGATTTTAGATGAAGTAAATTGTGAAATAAGAATAGTAAAAAAAATAAATAAAGGGATTATAAAGACTAAAAAGTGAGAGTGATGTGTTCTGGTTTTAGAAGTAAAAAAAAAAAAAAAAACGTGTAAAGGAAAAAAGAAAAGAAAAAATAAATAAATTAAAGACATAAAATTAATTAAGGTGAGAGAATTTAATAAAATAATAATATGTTGGAGAGATAAAGTATTAATTAGGTGAGAGACAATGCATGTAATAAATAAGGAAAGAAAAGGAGAATAAATCTCATCCATTGAAAGAAGCAATATCCAATGGCTAAGAAATTGTGTCAAAAATTATGTAAAAAAATGAGGCCATGGATCCTGCCCCATATATATATGGCAGGAAAGGAGCCTCCTGCAGCTGTGCAGCTGTGATCGATCTGATTAAATTTTCAAAGTTCATTGGCCTCCATTTATGTAATTAACCCAGAAACTACTGCTTCTGTTATTGTTAACATTTTTTTTTTCCTTATAAAAAAAGCTGCATAGCTGTCTGGAATCGAACCTCCATTAAATATTTAATATTATTCATCTTAGGTCGTGGAAGTTACATTTCTGGTCTTGTTTGGAGCAATTGATCTCGTCGGTCCTGATATCCCCTGATCAAATTGAATTCAAAAGAGAAAGTTGCATCATGAATCATGTTTGTAAATTTTTAGTCATTTTTTTTTTTTTTGGTGTCTTTTTATTTCTAATATTTATTAATTCCAATCATAAGATTATATCTATTATATTATTATCAATAGTTTATTAAAAGAGAGTTGTTTATGTGTTTTTTTTTTCCCTTTCACTAAATCAAGTAGTTTACTGTTCACACCATAAAATAGGAAATTAAAGAATAAATAAACCGTCACATTCCAAGTTGAAAAGCGAAACTAGGAGAATACTTAATAAATCTTAAAACATAAATTTGATAATGATTGCGTTATATTTTACGATATCGAATATCGTGTAGGTTGTAAATCAGTATATTTATATAATTAATCCCATTTTCAGTATTTATCGAAAGAATTTTTTTTTTTTAAGTATTTATTGAAAAGATTTAGAAATTCAAATCTCACAACATTTACATTTTAAGATAATGAAAATGAAAAAATAAAAAATAAAAAAATAATCTCAGACATTGATTATAGATATGAATATATGATCATTGATCAGATTCATCAAGCTCAACAGAAAATTTGAGTTCGTGAAAAACATTTTAGTTTTTTTTTTTTTTTTTTTTTGAAAAAGTCTTATTAGAACATTGAACATATGTAACACAGACTCACCGGAATCTTTTTCATTGAAAATTGAGACAGTCGTCGGACATCAACGTCGATTGTTGCATCCGTCCATTAAAATCTATCTGACACGTGTCAGTGTCTATTAAAGATTTTCTCCACCCACATGAGAACAGAAAAGTGTCTTAACTGTTAACAATAATTATACTTGACGTGTCCGTACCAGCAGAGAAAAAAACAAACTCGGTAAGATAATTTTTTGTTTTTTTTTTAGTATTAAAGAATCCGCATCTCGTGGTGCATGTGTGAAGGGTTTATCACCCGAACTTACTGGATCAACTGCAACGCGTCATGTAATTAAAATGTCAGATGCACCAATCTCACTGGACTAGAATCCGCATCTCGTGGTGCATGTGTGAAGGATTTATCACCGGAACTCACTGGACCAACTGCAACGCGTCATGTAATTAAAATGTCAGATGCACCAATCTTACACGTGTACGGTGATACTAACAAACACCGGATTCCTCCTCCTCTCTTCCTCTTTCACACTTGACAGTCTGCTCTGGCTCCTACCATGTAAGCAAAATCATGCATTGATTCTGCCTCATCATTATCCAAAAATCAAAATTCAATAAATCATTTGCTCTGTTTCACTGTCACTCATTTTTATCCTATCCAAAAAAATAATAATCAATAATGCGGCGTCGTATCGAAGGTTGAGTTGAGTTGAGCTCTGCAAACCTGCCAAGCAACAACAAAAACAACAACAACAAAATCCGAAGAAGCAAAGCGAAGCAAAGCGAAGCAAAAGCTTGACCGGAAGCAAAAGTAAACAAAAAAGGAGACGTGTTTTCGAATTTCGAGTCATTAACCATTGTTTTAAGTAATCTCTCTCATTTTAAAAAAGCTAAGTACGGTAGTGTTTTAACTTTTAATTTTGTTTCGTGAGATATTTTCGAAATGATGATCGGAAGAATAATAAGAAGAAGGGAAGAGATTTTTCTGGTGTTTTTGTGTTTCGCTGTTCTTGCTGCTACGGCGTCGTTTGCTGCAACTGTGACGTACGATCACAAAGCGGTCGTGATTGATGGCAAACGGAGAGTCCTCGTCTCTGGCTCTATTCATTACCCTCGCAGCACTCCCGAGGTGCCGTACAAACACATTTTTTCGTATGTTTGTTTGGAGACTACATTTTTTTTTTTTTGGTATGTATTTTTATACGTATAGGTTTGTTTCTTCGTTGTGTGTAGATGTGGCCGGACCTTATACAGAAATCCAAGGACGGAGGTTTGGATGTTATTGAGACGTACGTTTTCTGGAACGTACACGAGCCAGTTCGGAACCAGGTCCTGTTTCGCATTTTTTTTTTTTTTTTAGTTTTATTTATATTCTCTGTTTGGTTGCCAAGAAAATGCAGGAGAACGAAAAGAAAAGAAAAGAAAAGAATCGTAATTTCGAGTCTTAAATGTTACTGAACTAGAGCAAGAATCAATTTAAAAAAAAATAATAAAAAATTATTTGTTTATGTTTGTATGGTGACTGGTCTTGGTCTTGATACTTTTTATTTAAATTAATTTTTAGAGAAAATATATTAATGATTATAGAAATTAATTTTCTTGGCAATTTACAGTATAATTTCGAAGGAAGATATGATTTAGTTAAATTCGTGAAGTTGGTAGCAGAAGCTGGTCTTTATGTTCATCTTCGTATCGGTCCATATGTCTGTGCTGAATGGAACTATGGGTGAGTAGGTTCTTTATTTTTTATTTTTTTATTTTGTTAATTTTTGTTGAGTAATGATAGTGAAATTTTGTGTTTTCTTCTTTAAATTTCGAGCAGAGGATTTCCTCTGTGGCTGCATTTTATACCTGGAATTGAGTTGCGTACTGATAACGAACCATACAAGGTTTCTCATCTTACCTATCTCCTGCATTTTGTGTTTGTTGATTATCAATGTGTTAGATTACTTTGCTCTTTGTTTTCAGGCTGAAATGAAGCGATTCACGGCCAAAATTGTGGATTTGATGAAGCAAGAGAAACTTTATGCATCTCAAGGTGGACCTATAATTTTATCACAGGTTTGGTTTTGGTGTTTGGTTTCTATTTGTTCATTCTCTTTAGTAGTTGCATTTGTATCGGTATTCATCGTTTCATATGTGATTATGATCCCAGATTGAAAATGAGTATGGAAACATTGATTCCGCTTATGGGCCTGCTGCCAAAACCTATATCAATTGGGCAGCAACCATGGCTCTATCTTTGGATACTGGAGTGCCCTGGGTCATGTGCCAGCAAGCAGATGCTCCTGATCCCATTGTGAGCTGTTTATTTGTTTTTTTCATTTGCCTTCCATGGTAGTTTAGCAACTTAAGAGTTTTAACATCAGATCAAATTTATGCTTTATAAATTTGAGCTCGAATTTTTAATTACTTACAGATCAACACCTGCAATGGGTTCTATTGTGACAATTTCACCCCAAATTCTGACAAGAAACCAAAAATGTGGACCGAGAATTGGAGTGGATGGTAAGATGTCGAATGATTTCGGTTGTTTGAAAATGTTGCTCCCATCAGTTAATGGCCTAGTTCTCCCTTAAGTTTATCTGAAACGTTTTTTTACTAATTAGTTTCCTCGTTTAGGTTCCTTCCCTTTGGTGGTCCAGTGCCTTACAGACCTGCGGAAGACCTCGCATTTGCTGTGGCACGTTTTTACCAGCGAGGTGGAACTTTCCAGAACTATTATATGGTACTGTAATAATATTGGAATGCTTGAACATAGTTTCTGATATTAGTTACTTCTACTTTTGGACATAGTACATTCTCTAACCAAGAGGAAGGCTAATTAATTTATCAAATTTGTTTTGGTTGCTAATTTACAGTACCATGGCGGAACTAATTTTGGCCGGAGTACTGGTGGCCCCTTTATTGCTACAAGTTACGATTATGATGCTCCTCTCGATGAGTATGGTATGCTATCTGTTCACTATATTTGCTGAATATACACCAAATTGATTGAATAAGCACTGCTATCACGTTTAGGTGCATTTCCTTTTTAGATTCGCAGTCAATGTGAAAGTTTTTGACGTTTTCTGTCTTTGTTTCAGGACTTCTTAGACAACCCAAGTGGGGTCACCTAAAAGACCTGCACAAGGCCATAAAGCTTTGTGAAGCAGCACTGGTGGCAACTGATCCAACAGTTACCTCTCTAGGTTCAAATCTGGAGGTATAAACACTTCGATGAATATACACTTGACATCAGTTCATTATCTTCTTTGTAAATGAACTTCTTCAAGGCCTCAAAATATTTAGCTATCATCTAAACTTGCTACAGACTACTTTTTTTCTTCCCTGCAAAATTTGAAGTGCTGACTGCTTATTTTTGTGTATGTCCCTACCTTTTATAAAAAATAGTATAGCAATCTAAAACTTATCCGAGCCTTGTGCTCGAAAATCTATTCATGAGGTCCTACTTCTACTGTACAAGGTTTGATGTAAAGAATTGATTTTTAGTTAACACTTTTTTTTTTCCAGGCAACTGTTTATAAAACAGGATCAGGAGTATGTGCTGCTTTTCTTGCCAACATAGGCACCCAGTCTGATGCAACAGTAAATTTCAATGGCAATTCTTATCGCTTGCCTGCGTGGTCTGTGAGCATCCTACCAGACTGCAAGAATGTAGCTTTTAATACTGCAAAGGTTAGTATCATTAGTGTGCAGTGCTGCTCGTGTATTTGTTTGCATAGCGGAATCCTGAGCTTTGTTTGCATATACTCGGGATATGTTTAAGTAAAATGTGATCATCACTACTTCTGCTTATTCAGATTGTTAGAGTGCTTATATACTATTATTGGACCCTTTTGTAACAATTTAAGCTTTTGGGTTTAGTGGTTATTGATATGTTATTAGAGTTGGTTTAACCAAGAGTGTCTAGGTTCGAGTCCCCCACGTGATTAAATTTGTATTTCTTACCAGTTAAACTAGTACCATAATTGAAATTTATAAATTTCTCTTGACAGATAAACTCTGTCACTCTGGTTCCTAGCTTCATGCGTCAATCTCTGAAAGTTGCTGCTGATTCTTCTGATGCAATTGGTTCAGCTTGGAGTTATATAAATGAACCGGTGGGCATCACAAAGGATGATGCATTTACAAAAGTTGGATTATTAGAGCAAATAAATACCACAGCTGATAAAAGTGATTACTTGTGGTATTCCTTAAGGTATACCGGTCTATTATTCTTTCTGCTGTTTTCTCAATGAAAATTTGTTGCCTCTAGGCCCTCTGCAAGTAATTGTTCTACTAACTTTTTCTGGTGGCAATTGACAGTACTGATATCAAAGCTGATAGCCCTTTCCTTGAAGATGGATCTCAAACTGTTCTTCATGTGCAATCACTCGGGCATGCCCTTCATGCTTTCATAAATGGGAAGTTTGCAGGTGATGGGAATTAAAAAATTTGAGCTACTACTTCTTGCAGTTATAAGATTCATGCAGTTCGAGGGTGGAAACACTACCATCACCTTCCTAATCAAACTTCTTAATCCTTTGTGATTACCTGTTGTGTTATATAATTATGGTCTGTTAAGTATGATCTTGCAAAGCTAAATTGCATCAAAAGCTCAGATGTCTCTCAATAGGAATCAGATATCTGCACTGATTCAAATATCATAGTTTTTAGTTTTTAGTTTCGGCATATAGCCTCTCCTATTTTTTTCTCTAGTTGAAATTTTATCCCTTATAAATAAGTAGGCAACTTATATCAAGCCAGTTCCAAAGGAATTCTTATAGTTTTTTTTATGGCGGTACACGGAGATTTTTTGCGCTCTTTAAGTACAGACTGTTGCACCATACTTACTGATCTCTTATATTTGTGAAAATCGGAGCCTTTGCAGGGGGTGGAAAAGGCAGCAGTAGCAATGCTAAGGTTACAGTGGACATCCCTGTCACGCTTGTACCTGGGAAGAACACAATTGATCTCTTGAGTTTGACTGTTGGACTTCAGGTTTGACTCTCCTGAATCCTGATTAAGATTTATCTAAGCACTTAATGAAATAGGGAACAAACTCCAAAATTTCTAGCACACTAGTTTTATAACTGAGAAAACTCCAAAATTTGATATATTCCTGAAAGTGAGTGTCATCTGATCCAATCTGTTTTTATCTGTATCAGAATTATGGAGCTTTTTATGACAAGACGGGGGCAGGAATCACTGGTCCAGTGCAATTGAAAGGTTTGAAAAATGGAACTACTGTTGATCTGTCTTCACAGCAGTGGACTTATCAGGTAAAACCTTGTTTTTAGAGATGTTTAACATTCATTAGTGATTAGTCAACCTTATGATGAAACAAATTTCCCAGTAAGTTCACTCTATATAAGTAAAGTTGATTAACCTCCAGGCTCCAGAACAATTTGAACAATGGTATTCAATCTCTCTCTTTCTATTTGTCATCATGACTGCAGATTGGACTTAAAGGGGAAGAATCAGGCCTGCCCAGTGGAAGTTCATCACAATGGATTTCACAATCTACCTTGCCCAAGAATCAGCACTTGATATGGTACAAGGTATTATTGAAATTGTTATTGTATAGCTTTTGTATAGCTTTTGTTTATGTAAATTAAATTACCTTATTGCAGTGCCCAAAATGATAAGCAGAAATATTCAGTCAGATTATGTGATATAATTAAATTGGCAAGTCATGTGATTATCAAAGAACTTTAGTTTTTGAGAACAAAGCTGTACTGATCTACAGTGAAAATGAAGTTTGTAAATACTTACGTAGTTGTTGATTGATTTTAAAAATACTTAACCTGTTCACTCGAAAACGAACTCTGAATAAATCAGTAATAAATTGAAGAGAATATGAAAGTGAAGTGTCAAAGAGAGCATGTCTGTAGAATAGACTTGTCTCTATTGGTTAAATACTGAAAAAGGACAATTTATGTTGCTTTAGACGATGTTTGATGCTCCTGCGGGAAATGCCCCCATTGCAATAGACTTCACAGGGATGGGGAAGGGCGAGGCATGGGTAAACGGACAAAGCATCGGCCGTTACTGGCCAACTTATGTCGCTCAAAATGGTGGTTGCACAGATTCTTGTAATTACAGAGGAGGTTATAGTTCAAACAAATGCCTTAAGAATTGTGGGAAGCCATCTCAATCACTGTAAGTTCTACATAACCTATGTCGATAAAGTTGGGAATTTATTTCAGATATTTTGGTTCTGACATCACCAACCTCACAGGTATCATGTACCCCGTTCCTGGTTGAAATCAAGTAGCAATTTACTTGTATTGTTTGAGGAAGTTGGTGGGGATCCAACACAGATAGCTTTTGCCGCAAAACAAACAGGAAGTTTGTGCTCACATGTGTCGGAGTCTCACCCTTTACCTGTAGATATGTGGAGTTCAGATCAAACAACAGGGAAAAAATCAGGGCCTGTGCTGTCACTGGAGTGCCCAATTCCTAATCAGGTCATTTCTTCAATCAAATTTGCAAGTTTTGGAACTCCTCGTGGTGGTTGTGGGAGTTTTAGCCATAGCCAGTGCAGCAGTACTAAGGCTCTTTCCGTTATTCAGAAGGTGTGATCTCTTTCACTCATTTGATAGAATTCTATGCATCTTTCTTCTCTTTGAGCTCCTTTGTGATTATAAAACAAAACTTACATCAGTCTGTACTGATAAGAGTATTTACTTTTACAGGCTTGCATTGGATCGAAGAGTTGTAGCGTTGGAGTATCAATCGATACATTTGGTGATCCGTGTAGAGGAGTAACAAAGAGTTTAGCTGTAGAAGCTTCCTGTACCTGATATGTAGGGTACAAGTGAAGTATTGCCCCAAGTGTCTTATTGAATAATAAACTGAATGCTTACAAAAGTAAAATGAATTCTTAGCAGAAAGAAGAAAAGGACATATAACAGAGTGTAATTTCATAAATGAAAAAAATAAATTCAGGCATTATCTTCTTTGAAAGTTCTCTGATCAGTGTGCAACAGTAATTATATTTTTTTTAGGAGGAAAAACAATGATGTTAATGGGCAAAATCTATAGCCCTTATTTGCAATACAAGATGCACAACTTTCTTGATCTTTTTATGATTTTTTTTATCAGTATTGGGCTACTTCTTCAATTGCAGTGAACCAGGATGGCCTCTGGAATCTGCAAAAGTTGCATAGTGGTGAATACAAGGATGGAGTTTGGTACTTGTCCTCTCCACCCATCATCGGCATCGGAACTCCTCTCTTGACAGGACTAACATAGTCCGGCCTGTAAGTTTTTCCCAAAACTCCTTCAACAAGATCAGATAGTTTTGAGAATCTAAACTGTGTTTCCAAATGAGCAAAAGCATCATTGTCTGGTAACTGGTAGTTGTGAACCCTGTTTTCTTCTGCTCCTATAGGTCTAACCTTCACATCCATCTGCACCAGGCCAGCAACTGTCACTCTTACACTGTTAGTATCAGCAGTCCTTTCCACCACAACTTCTCTTCCATCTTTAACCACCCTCCATTCGGCTTCTCCATCCGTAGGGACTTCAACCGTCTCACCATCCCATCTTACGGTGAGAGCTTCGACGTTATCATCCCAATGTGAGACTCTCTTCGCGGCAATCACAAGAGTGTGAGTGTCGAACATGACTGCAAGAGCTTGTACCCATGTATAGTCGCGAGTCCTTCCCTCAGGTCTAGTTCCAATGAAATGAGCATTGATGTGGAGGTTGTCGTCTGAAACTATGGCAAAGTTTCCTCCTTTTGCTCCATGGAAGTAGAACATCACACCATCACCACCGACAAACCTAGGATCATAACATAGAGAACCAAATCCATTACAGTTTGGCTTTCTCCCTGCAAAAAGCCAACCAGCATTCACAGTTAGAACATATATCACTTGAATTAACTATTTATATCAAACAAGTAGATAAGAGAGAAGAGGAGGCTTACACTTGCAAGTGACTTCACACTTGCTACTGCAGTCAATGAAGCAACCCTTCTCTTCCTTATTCTTCTTAGGCTTCCTCTCCCGGCACTCAGATGGACACACGAGAGTTTTCTGATTACAGGCCCCTCTTGCCTGACAGAATGCACGTTCCTGCCCTGACGGTAGAGGTGTCAACACATCGTAATGTGTTGAAGCAGCATCCAAGGCACCCTTCTTTGGTGTCTTTTCATTTTTACTTCCTCCATTGCCTTGACCTTGAACAAAGGTAGCTGCTTCCATTGAAATGAAAATTACTAGCATGAAAAAGGCCACTGAAAGGCTAGACATCCGTATATCCATCTCTTCGTATATACAATAAGCTAGTAGTGTAAGTTTCTCTTTTATCCTTTTAATGAGTTCTCAAGAGAGATGTGAGAGTATATATAGGACTGGTGAGGAGCAAGTAGGCCTTGTTGATCGGCTTAATTCATGGGAAGTTTCTTCTTCCTATAAAAGGACAGTGAGAAACAGCTCTTCTGCTATTATTCTATAGGGTCTATATTCAGGATTTAGATTTGACCAAATAGGTTTGGACTGTGTTTTAACATATAATAGTAGTAACTTCAAAAACTTCAACTTTGTGCTTGCCTCATGAACAAGTTTTCGGAACCTAAAATATTTTAGTAATGCTTATTATTTGGTATTTGTTATCTGAATTTGTTGTGTTTATGTTTAGGCTCAAACCACGTGGCAAGCCCATTGGTCTTGCACGTGAAGGGATGTTAAAGTGCTTAAATACTATTATTCCCTTTCCTATCAGGTTTTCGATGAATGTATTTCAGCTTTTTCTTTTGATTTTTTTTTTCCTGGAAGAATCAGTGTGAACACATCTTGTTCTTCTCTGTCACCATCTTTGTTTTTCTTTTAGGTTACCTCCAGAAATGTTTGTGTTCAAAGTCAGTAGTGGGTACATGGAGAGATGTAGAAATAAATCTTCCAAAGAATATATATTGTTTCAGAAGTTTCAAACATAAAGCGTTATTGGAAATCTAGATTACAGGTTATTGCATTTTGAATCAACTTCATGTAACCTGCATTACAAGAAACCAGTAGAGGTAGGTAGTTCTATCAATGACTCATTCAAGCCATTGAAGAGACAAGCTTTGCACATTAATTGATGTGTAAGATATGTTTGTAACGTGTTGATCACGCTATGTTCAAGTGATTCTCTGGTGCCTTGGATCCCATGATCAATCTTATGGTGTGATCTTAATTAATTACATTGGATCCTATGACAAGAATAGAAAACAATATGTGTTTGTTTGTATATATACAATCACACCATTTTCAATATTATCGTTAAATCTTAATTATTAGTGGTTCTTTCTAAAGATTGAGAAGGCTCCAAGTTCACTGATTTAATAAGAATTCAGTATTCGGAAAGCTTATTATCGAAGTTCAGGGTTCAAGTCCTCCCACATGCATATGTTTCGAAATGCACATATTACGGCCAAATACATAGTTGATGCACTGACCACACTCATGCAAAATATTTTTTTATTTGTTAATCTTTTCAGAGAGAAGATTCTCGATGGCAGAAACACATGATTAAGGAGCAGCTGGATTGCTAGCATCTGATCAGCAAAATCAGTTGAAAAAAAATCTTTTTTTTTCCTGTGTTGATTACTAATAAGCTTTGAATCTTTTTTTATTTTTTTTTGGTTCTTGCCTTCTCTTCTTATTTATTTTTCCTGGTTTCTTGCTGTAAAACTGCATTCTGTCTTAAAATATTGCTATGAAATCAAAGAGACTGATATAAAAAAATAAGGGTTCAAAATTTTTTTGTCACTATTTCAGCCTGTTTTTGTAAGAATATCACTGGTTTACTAATTTAAGTTTAAAAGGCACATATTTAGGTGATCAGACAAAAATACCCTCATTTTGTCTAATTGTGTCTTTTCAAACGTAGAGAGAAAAAAGTTGAGAGAGAGAGAACAGTGGAGAGAGAAAGCATCGTTGCAAGAAATCCAACTGCAAATCTCACGGCGAACTCATCGTTGCAAGAAGATCTAGGTTTTCGAGTCTTTTGAAACGTTGTTCGAGCTTAGGTTTGATTTGATTTGTGGCTGATTATGTTTGTATGATGAGGTTAGGTTAGGGTTTTATTTTCTGAAAAAAATTGTTTTGAAGACGATGAAGTTCTGGGTTTTCGTGAGTTTTTAAACTTTTCCCGTGACTTGTACTATTGTTCCCGTGACTTTTAATACACTTCCCGTGAGTTTTACCACTGTTCCCGTGACTTTTACCACTGTTCCCGTGACTTTTGAAACCCTTCCCGTGACTTTTACTATTGTTCCCGTGACTTTTGAAACCCTTCTCGTGACTTTTACCACTGTTCCCGTGACTTTTGAAACCCTTCCCGTGACTTTTACTACTGTTCCCATGACTTTTAATACACTTCCTGTGACTTTTAATACACTTCCTGTGACTTTTAATACTGTTCCCGTGACTTTTGAAACCCTTCCCATGACTTTTGAAACCTTTCTCGTGACTTTTTCTACTGTTCCCGTGACTTTTAATACACTTCCCGTGACTTTTACAACCGTTCCCGTGACTTTTGAAACCCTTCCCATGACTTTTGAAACCCTTCTCGTGACTTTTACTACTGTTCCCGTGACTTTTCATACACCTCCCATGACTTTTCATACACTGGTCCAACCTTTTTGTTCAAGCCTTTTCAATTAGATTCAAAATTCACACAACCAGCTTAAGGTTTATGAAAAACTCTGAGAACAAATGAAAAAGAACCCAGCTTAAGGTTTTAAACTGAAAAAAAAAAGATCGATCCTCGAGTGCGTCTGTGTAACGCAACTAAACTAATTATCCAATGAAGTTATATTAATAATGTTATGGTGTTCAATTTCCATTGAAGGTCTGTTATAAAGGAATGTGAAAGAATAAAATATCAGAAAACTTGAAAGTAAGAAAGAGAATGTGTAAAGTAAGGGCAATTTTGGTAGTTCACCATAATAGGTGCCTTTTAAACTTAACTTATTAAAGCAGTGACTTTGTCGTCAAATCAGTTTAAAAAGGTGACATTTTCCACCATTTCCACAAAAAATAATGTAATGGCCAACTTTCAAGGCCCTTATTTGTATATATATATTAATCAAAATGAAGAACATGAATACAAGATATCTTGAATACATACATTTAGATCCCTCACTGGTTTACAATAAAAAAAAAAAATACAATATTTATTAATTAATTATATATAGTTTTCTTGTAATTCTCAGTCTTGAGATGCTGAAAATTCTCATCAGATTGATGCAACCCCAGATGGTCTCTGAAACCTGCAAGACTTACAAAGAGTTGAAAACAGTGATGGAGTTTGGTACTTGTCTTCTCCACCCATCATTGGCATTGGCACTCCTCTCTTCACAGGACTAACATAATCTGGCCTGTAAGTTTTCCCCAGAACTCCTTCAACAAGATCACTTAAATTTGTGAACTTGAACTGAGTTTCCAGGTGAGCAAAAGCATCGTTTTCGGGTAGTTGATAGTTATGAACTCTGTTTTCTTCTTTACCAATAGGCCTGACTTTTATATCCATTGCCAACAGTCCTGAAACTGTGACTCTAACATTGTTTGTATCATCAGTTCTTTCAACCACAATTTTCCTGCCCTCAGAATTAGTTCTCCATTCTGCGTCCCCATCGGCTGGAATTTCGATTGTCTCTCCATCCCATCTGATTGAGAGAGCATCAGAATTGTCATCCCATTTTGAGACTCTATTTGCAGAAATGACAAGTGTGTGTGAGTCAAACATGACAGCAAGGGCTTGCACCCAGGTATAGTCTCTGGTCCTTCCCTGTGGTCGGGTTCCGATGAAGTGTGCATTGATTTGGAGGTTGTCATCTGATACAATGGCAAAGTTTCCTCCCTTTGCTCCATGAAAATAGAACATCACACCATCTCCTCCAACGAAGCGAGGGTCGTAGCATAGAGATCCATATCCATCACAGTTTGGTTTTCTCCCTGCAAAAAACAACATCAATTCAGTTTTTGAGTTTACAATGGATAGCTTCCTAGCGTCATTCTCTGGTCAGGTTGGTCCTAAAAGTTTATTTTCAGAATCGACCTGACTAGAGAATTATTATAGCTTCATGCAATAACACAAGTACATAATTCTGATAAAAATGTAACAGAACAAGTGATCATCAGTAAAGTAGGCTTACACTTGCAAGTGGTTTCACATTTTTTGCAGTCAACAAAACATCCCTTGTTCTTCTTGTTCTTCTTCGGCTTTTTCCCCGGGCATTCGGATGGACACACAAGAGTCTTGAAATGGCAACTGCCTCCTTTTCCTTTGCAGAAGGATCTTTCCTGTCCAGAAGCTAAAGGTGACAGTTCATCATAGTTTGTTGTCTCAGGATCATCACCACCTTTCCCCTTTCCGTTGCCATTTCCGTTTCCGTTTCCATTGTTTCCGTTTCCATTGCCAGTGTTGTTGCCATTTCCATTTCCATTGTTTCCATTCCCGTTCCCGTTGCCACCGTTTCCATTCCCGTTCCCATTTCCATTGTTTCCATTTCCATTGCTGTTGCCATGGTTGCCGTTTCCATTGTCATTGCCATTGTTTCCATTCCCATTGTCGTTGCCTTCGTTTCCATTCCCATTGTTGTTGCCATTGTTGCCATTTCCATTGTTGTTTCCATTTCCGCCTGCTGCGCCGTGAACAAGAACAGATTCTGTGCAGATCAATAACACAAAGAGAGCCAACAAAACATATGACTTCCTCTCAGCTGCCATTCTTATCTATCTTTATCTTTAAAATCTCCAACTATTTTCTCTATGTTTCTCTGTGTTGATATTCAGCTGGGCTACCAACACACCATATATAAAGAAACTGATGATCCCTTGAGTCAGGCTTAATTTTTGTGAACATCTTTGCTTCAACATGCAAAAACACCTGAGAAACAAGCATCCAACTAGCATTTCCATGGACTAATTTAGCTTGTGAGATTAGCAAAATAGCTGTGAAGCAGTTTTTTAATTGCAGTTCTTATTACTTTGCTTTCTCTTTAGAAAATCAATTTTGCTGGACTTTGTAATATTTTTCTCTGCTATTGTGGTTTGCTTCATAAGCTGAAAGTGTTTTTTTCCCTTTCGTTACGCTACTTTGTTTTTTAAAGAGTATATACGTAATACGCTAAACCCCATGAAAAAATTTCGTAGAGAAGTTTAACGTATGAATGGCTTGTCAGTAGTATGTTGGAATCTGTCGAGATCAGACACTACATACGTGATCCGATCTGTTGAGAACAAACACTACATACGCGGTCTGATATCTACTCCCTATGTACACCGGGAAAAAAACTCATTCAGCTTTTGTAAAACAAGAAATCAAAGGACGCTCATCGATGTTTTGGTGAAATGAAAATATGAAATCGGGTTTCGTATTTTATATTTGAAATCGCGTTTCATAGTGTATTTTTCCGTCCAGGTGTTCCGTTTTCGATAAGTAGAATAGTTTATTCAAATCTTGTTCTGGGAAAATACATATAACATTTAATTAATCAAAGTCAAATCTTATATTGTACAAATGCAGAGAGCTTGCTTACCCTGAAACCATGGATCCTTAGTAGCTCCGTTTGAGACACTAGCATTGTTAGTCACGCATCATTCATGTGAAGAACAAACCCTACCCTCCATTGCCTATCCTCCCATAAATTATCAAACCCTAATTTATTAAATTAGTTAGTTCTCTCATAATTCACACCTAACTATGCCAATTTCGTTGACATTTGACAAGCTTTGAATTGTCTATTGATCGATTTCATGATCATCAAAGTCAAACTATACGAATGGACTTACGATCAAACAGAGCACACTGCAAACTGTGGTCAGATTCAATTATCAGTCTCGGTAGAGAAGATTAATCTATTACATACCATTCGAATGAATCGGATCCAGTATGAATATCTGATAAAATTCCAGGAGATGCCATATTCGAAAAATAAGCCATAGTAAAGTGAGGAACTGTGAAATAGATAATCAATAACTGTATCACCTTTTTCATGAAATAGAAGACAATTTCAACAACAAATACACTACAGAGAAAGCAGAACCAAATATCTGCATTAAACAAACCTTACCCGAACCCTTTTGCTGAATAGTGAATGGCGACTGGCCTTTAGAAGATTTCAAGCATCACGAAAAGTGAAAGCTAACTACATGTTGAAAGGAATAATGATTTGGTGAATGTAATTGAGATGCTTCACAGTTATCTCACAGCGACTATTGGAATACAGGAAGATCGATCTTTGATTGTTGGTTGAGACCTGGATCCTCTTCTCCAACTGCAACAATGCTGCTACTTGAGGCCCCGTCTCCAACCTCACTCGCCATCTTCAAGAAGTAACTATGCCTGCACAAGCAACTAGTTAGAACCTTAAATGAGATCAGAATTATGATAGGACATGGGAAAGCTCAATACCATCGAGTATCTGCTGTCAATTCAGGATGGAAGGCGGTCCCTAGCAAGCTCCCTTGTTTTACAGCAACAATCACTTTCTTCTCAGGCGTAGAATTCTCCTGAAACACCCAATAATGGCCACAAAAACATATTAAAAAAAACTGCAATATTTGTTGTTCAGTAGCAGGTTGGTTCCAATGAATTATGATTGCTGAGATACGCTATTGTAATTTCCAGGAAATATATAAATGGCTCTCTCAGTCAGGTTATCAAACTAAGTCCCTGTTCTTTAGTTCCAAAAGGAAGAATATGCGCTAAGTCCTTGATCTCTACCCAACATGTTTCAACTTGCTATAAGTAACGGACAACTGCAGTATCCGGGCTGATTAATACAGCGGCTCAGATTAAACAAGGGTAATCTGTAATGTGGTTAAACGTATATCAATCCTTAATGTGAATGCTGGATATATACAAATTGCTTGGCCCAGAACCCATTGGCTAATATTATGGATAGTCATAGACATGGCTACATAGAGGCACTTTTGGAGGACAACCCAATTGGAGATCTCCTCAACTGAACTATTATGAAAAAAAAAAATTCAACACTAGGCTTGTATATGTTATATAATTCAATCTCTTTATTTGCTCTACACCCATCAGATCACCTAGAAATCTTATGGATGTTGCTTTGTTAAGTGATAACTTGACATATTTTAGAAGATTTCATCTCTATCCTAAACCTTTAAACCGCAACAGTATAAAGAAAAATGGGAACACAACGTTTTCTATAGATGGTTAGGGTAAAAAAAAAAAAAAATGCTTTTGAGCCTTTTCAAAAAGACTTTCCTACAAAAAGCTCAGAAAAAGGCAGTTTAGATTCAAAATCAGATTCTCAGCTGGTGTCTCCCACTTTGAAACTCTAATTATTTAACTGTGAAAAAAAATTAAAAAAAATTTTAAAAAAAAAACATCTCAAATAAGTGTTCAATTTTTTTATAAGAATAAAATGAATGTTGAAACCGATAATTGCAAAAGGCACATGAACGCACAATTATCATATATGCAACTTCATAAAATAGCAAAAAGCCCATAAATCTCGACAAGAAGCAGTTTTGTATGTTGAATAGCATAGTGAATTTCACTTTAAATTATTGCTAGTAAATTAACCACTATAATAAAAGAAATTATGCAGACCTCTTGGATTTCAACAGTAGAACTCGAGTACAACACCTTGTTAGATGGTACAAGATAATCGGCCAGCACTTCAACTTCTGGCCCTACTTCAAGGATGGCAGGAGCACGGATGAAAACTCCACGAAATGTCTCGGGACCACCTTCCTTGGAAGCAAGCTCTGGCACTGAGACATCAGCCTCAAAGCTTTGAATCTGAGCAAACATTATTTTGTAAACACAACAAACAGAATCAGTGTCCATGTCAGTGTTGTAGGTTACTAACTAGTAGTCTCTCCTAAGCAGATAACATATTTCTTACTGTAAAAGCATAATGTACAAAAAATACAAAATAAGAACGAAAGTGAAAATTGATATCCTTTTAATCACTTGTGACAGCTTATAGATTATTATAGTTATCTGTTATCTAAGCATATGAAACAACAACATGAAGTTATCAAGCAAAATTCAAAGAAGTTTTGTACAGCAGCACAGCATTCACCCCTATAGTTGGAATTTGATCATCTTCTTAGAGAAATATTAGGGATTGTCGTACTGGATGCTACTTAATTTCAATTCCAAAGTCCTAATTTCAACGCTACTAACTACAGATAAGCAATTTGCAAATTCAAAATTTGATTTCAACTTGTTTAATAGATCTACTGCTTCCCACTCTATTGTTTAAGGATGTTGATTGGATTACAGAATTATGTGAGCAAATCACAGTTGAAAGAAAATTCATCATCACAAACAAATATGAAAAATGAAACTAAAACAATTCACCAGATTCTATAACTCATCCAACTGCTAGTCTAAATATGGGATCCTTATTATAAAGATGACCCTATTCTAGATAAAATACTGCAAGCAGAATGCTATTTAAACACAAAAGCTTTTCAATCCCCACCAAGTCCTTACCCTAATTACATGTCCTTAACCCCAAAATTTATATATTCACCATATCCAATTTGTTTCTTTCTCCCACTTTGACTATGATGTATGTACCTTACCAATACAACATAGATCTCTGTGTATGTCTCCGACATTCAGTTGCATGCTTTAAACATCTCGTTATACAGTATCTACAATGTACTCAAGAGTGAAGAGCACACATTTTACCTGACTCCCAAAGAAATTTCTATGAACAGTGCAATCAAGGCCCCCAACTAGTTCTTGTCCTCCTTGTTTCTGTCCTGGAGAAATCATGGCACAATTTTCAAACCCAAAACAAAAATTAGAAGCTTATTATTTCATTGAATTCCCAAGTCAAAAACCAGAAAAAAGGAATTACTAAACTAGCATTCAAAAGGTCTAACAAGATTCAAATTCAAGAATAAGAAAAGAAAGGTTGAAAGAAAAAGAAAGAAAAAAACACCCACCAACTGCTTTGTCTGCCAGGAAGATAAGACCAGCACAGGTCCCCCATACAGGTTTTCCTATTTTAACAAACTCTCGCAATGCAGGAAACTGCCCATAAATGAAAAAAATGAATAAACATTACAAGCTAATTTTTGCTTCTTATATGACATAGTGCAAGAAAACTTTTGCTGATAGCAGCAACTGTCTTTTCAATCACTAAACCAAACACAACCACTAAACCAAGTCCATAATAATTATTCACAATTCCTAACCAAATTCAACATGTATCGACTCTTTTCGTAACAATGAATTATTGAATTGCTGAATTCATTGTTTTGTTAAAATTATTCAAAAGCCAAAATAAAACACATTTCCATCAAGTCGCGTAATTTCTCTGACAGTCAACACTACACTCATCCACAACAAACAAAGCACAGAACTTTTATACAAAAACAGCAGTATGAGAGAGAGAAGGACCAGTTTGTGAAACTCAGCGAGCTTGGCCATGGTGGTGCTTTCGCCGCCAGGAATGATAAGAGAGCTGACATTGTCAAGCTGCTCTGGCTTCTTTATTTCCACACCTTTGACTCCAAGCCTCCTCAGAACTGCAAAAGACGACGACTCAAAAACATAAATTTCTCGTCTTTCTAGCAACAGAATTCAATATAACCTACGTAACAAAAAACAAAAATAGTATTGATGATATGAAATCAAGCAAGTATGAGAGAAAAAGAGAGTGCCTGCGATGTGTTCGTTGAAAGATCCCTGTAAAGCGAGTACGCCGACGACCATGGTCGACAAGTGTTGGCTGGCTGGTGGGCTGTGTGTGTGTGTTGGTGTGCGCGCGCACGCCAAATAAGAGAGAGAGAGAGAGAGTCGTGAGTTTGTGGAGCTCTCGGGTCTTTCGTTTTTCCAGTGGACTGTTTCGTTCCTGGCCTATTTTTTTTATTTTTTATTTTTATTATTTTAATTTATGAATAAAAAAATTATTTTAAAAAAAAAAAATCGTAAAATACAATCTTCGAAATGACTTAAAATTTTAAAAAAGAAAATTGCGATTTTGTTTTGTTTAAAAACAATTCATATGATCAAAATGATATAGCGAAATACTTAATAAAGAAAGGTGGTGTTATCAAACAATACGAGAATGATTTAGTGGTTTATCTCACATACTTATATCATGAGATTGTGGGTTTTAGTTTAGTCTGTTCTCATTCTCAAATCTCGAATCATATGTATATAAATAATAATAAAGTTTCACAGCGTCATATGTCGCCGTGAGAGAGTTTTTGTATTAAATTATATATTTACATCTAACTTTAAAATATTTTAATAATTTTAAAACAATTCATATAATAATTTTCTTAAGATTCATTTAATGTGACCGGTGTGGGTTCAATGGTTTTTTTTTTTTTTTTTTTTTTTTTTTTTTTGACAGCAAACATAACAAACCAGCAAACTAACCACACAAACCAGCCTCAGCCAGCACAACATTTCGAACACAAGGAGGAAAATCCTCCAACCAAAACCTATCCTCACTACACGAAAGAGCAAATTTTGCTAGACAATGAGCCACCTTATTTGCCAATCTGGGAACAAAGCTCACTGAACCACACCTAATCTGTTGCAGCAGATTTTGAATATCGGAAATAACTACACCAACATCGGACAGCAAACCGCATTCATCATTAATCCAATCCACAACCACGGCCGCATCCGATTCAACCATAATAGGAACAAGACCAGAATCCATAGCCATTTGAATACCACACCTGATCGCCACTGCTTCAGCTGTATGGGGTTGGAAATTGGCCACCAATCGTTGGGAACTTGCAGCCATAACAAGGCCCTTCTCATTCCTGATGACAGCACCACAACCAACCAAACACCCATCACAATTGATTGCTGCATCACAATTAAGCTTATAAAGACCAAGAGGTGGCGGCTGCCAAACTCTGTTCTGACCACAGCCCCGCCCATCAGCAGAGGCACGAAAGTTCCTCATGTAAATGGAAGCCCATTCAAAATTATCCACTCCAGGATCAAAAGGGACCCCATGCACTACTGCATTTCTGGTAGACCAGTTCTTCCACAGGAAAACAAAAAACAAACCCATCTCCTCCCTACTCAGATAATAAAAACAGTCAAGAATAAATTCAAAGAAGAGAGTTTTATCCCCATACCAGTTAGACTTGACAGACAGCCACCGCAAGCGAGAAGGCTTTAATAAACGACACCCCCAAAGCGCATGCAAGGTAGTTTCAGCCTTACACTTGCATAAAGGGCACCTTGGATCAACTGGGACCTTCCTGTGAGCCAAACACTCATGCGTTGGAAGGAAATTATGACAGGCCCTCCACACGAAGAGCTTGATTTTCGACGGAATGGAAGACTTCCATAAACCAGTCCAGAAGGCAGCCATAGAACCAGAACCACCCCCCACACCAGAAATCCCGGGATCAGCAGACAAATAACAGCCAACCCTATACCCACTTTTCACTGAATAAACACCTTTGGCCTCATAATGCCAAAAAATGGAATCACCACGAGGGACAGAACCAAGCGGGATTCCCACAATAGCTTCAACATCCTCACTTCTAAAATTATGTGTAAGAGCCTCCATGTTCCACGCCCCAGACGGAGAGATAAGCTGGGCAACCACGGCATTCTCACCCAGGACAAAAGTAGAAATAGGCCTGAAAGTGGTGGGTCGGGGAATCCAACGATCCTTATAGATACGGATTTTCATTCCATCCCCCACCCTCCAAAGTGTCCCAGCTTCAATAATGTCTCTTCCCCAACATAAACTCTTCCAAATAAAAGAATCTGCCGGTTTTAGATCAGCTTCTAGGAACTCCCTATCAGCAAAATAACACCCCTTCAGAACTCTAGCAGCTAGAGAATTTTTACTGGTCATAATCCTCCAGCAATGTTTTGCTAAAAGCGCCTTATTAAAAACTTCCAAGTCTCTAAACCCCAGGCCACCTGATGCTTTAGCTTCACACAAACGCGACCATTTACACCAGTGAATTTTCCTTTTTTCTAGGCTGCTACCCCACCAGAATCTAGCACAGAGCCTATAAATCTCTCCAATCAAACTTTTGGGCAGCCTGAAGAGATTTATAGCGTAGGTTGGAATCGACTGAATTACAGCCTTTATAAGGATTTCCTTACCACCAATAGACAAGAACTTATCACGCCAACCCTTTATCTTGTCCCAAATTCTACTAGCAATATTGGCAAAAATTTTTCTTTTATTTCTACCAGTGAAGCAAGGGAGACCCAGATATCTTTCATGGCATTCCACCAATGCCACCCCTAAAATCGCCACCAACTGAGCAGAACTCTGATTTGGAAACGACGGACTAACACACAGAGCCGATTTTTGAAAATTGACAGCTTGACCCGAAGCTCTGCCATAGCTATCTATGATTCTGCGAATGGCTAAACAGTTGGAGATGGTAGCCTTTGCAAACAAGAGACTGTCATCTGCAAAAAATAGGTGTGAAATGATAGGCCCTGAAAAACTACACCTGAAACCTGAAATTTCATTATTCAGAACCGCCTTGTTAATCAGACTAGAGAATCCTTCCGCACAAAATAAAAACAAATAAGGAGACAGTGGGTCTCCCTGTCTTAACCCTCTAGTCGGCTTGACACTCCCACAAACCTCCCCATTTAAAATAAAGGAATAAGAAACAGAAGAAATGCATCTCATAATCCTATTCACCCAGCTACTAGAAAAACCCAGTTTCCTCATAACTCTGTCGACAAAGCACCATTCTACACGGTCATAAGCTTTTTTCATGTCAAGTTTAATGGCCATAGATCCCTTCTTCCTCTTCCTTTTCTTCAATCTGTGCAAACATTCGAAACCGATAATGGTATTATCTGAAATAAGCCTACCTGGGATGAAGGCACTCTGCGCTTCTGAGATAACACCATCCATCGCCCTACGTAACCGATTAGCAATGGCCTTGGCAATAATTTTATACAGGACATTGCAAAGACTAATCGGCCTGAATTCTGAAATTCTTTCTGCAACTTTAACTTTTGGAATTAAAGCTACAAGGGTATCATTCATCATCTCAAAGGATGCCCCTTCATTCAGACACCTCAGACTGGCATCCACCACATCTTGACCTACTGTACTCCAAAATTTCTGATAAAAAGCCCTGGGAGGCCATCACTACCCGGGGCTTTCAGAGGGCCAATATCAAAAGCCGCTTCATGGACTTCAGCCCCTAAAAAAGGAGAATCAAGGTAATGACTCATAGCTGGAGAGAGCATCGGCTGAATCTCGCTCACCACCACCTCAATATCCTCCTGCGAAGGATGACTAGACTGAAAAAGCTCCCCAAAAAAACCTTGAATAATATTTTCCATACCTGACTTGGAATCATACCATCGACCATTATCACCAAAAAGGCCCGAGATCTTATTCCGGGCTCTCCTTCCATTTGCCTTTTGGTGAAAGAAATGGGTATTCCTATCGCCACTTTTGAGCCATTCAATCCTCGATCTTTGACGCCAATATCTTTCCTCAATTTCCATCGCACAATCAAGGTCATATTCGATAACCCTTAAGTTCTCCCGCGTACCAGTACCCCACCTAATTTTGTCATTTTCAGCTTGAAGTTCTTTTTTCTTACTAGTAATAACTTGACGAAGTCGTTGTCTACACATATGATTCCAACTTGCCAGCCTCTCCCCACAGATTCGAATTTTTCCCAAAACTGAGTCCACCCCATTACCTGAAACACGACTGCCCCAAGCATCAGCAATAAGGGTTTTACACTCTTGGTTTTCTACCCAGCACTCCTCAAAGAAGAACCGTTTGCGACTTCTATCACTACTCTGAGTCACCTTAGCAGAGAAATCCAACAAAATTGGCCTATGGTCAGATCTCCAATAATCTAAATGAGACACTCTGAAAATAGGGAAGAGATTCTTCCATTCCAAAGAACCCGTACATCTATCAAGTCTTTCCTGGATCATAGCATCCCCTTCCCTATTGTTACACCAGGTAAAATTTGGCCCAGTAAAACCCAAATCTTCGAGTCCACACTCATCTAGAATTTCACGAAAATTTGACATCACTTTCCAATCTTTTATAGCACCCCCACATTTCTCTGCATCCTCAATAACTTCATTGAAATCACCTGCACACAACCAAGGCAGCGCAGACAATCCCGCCAACCGTTTCAACAGTGTCCAGGAGTGACTCCTTTGATTTGAATCAGGATTGCCGTAAAAACCGGTGAATCTCCACCACTGACTTCTAATAGGCTCAACTCTGACATCAATATGAGCCGTGGAGTAACTTAATAAACTCACCCGAATATCTGCGGACCACATCAAACATAACCCCCCTGAACTGCCAATACTGTTAACAACTAATTTACCTGAGTAGCCGAGCTTTACCCTGAGACACTCCAGCTTACTCTGCTTTGATTTCGTTTCCAACAAAAATAACATATCTAGTTTAAGCACCTGCACTTGACTTTGCAGGATACTAAAAGCTCGAGGACTTCCAAGCCCCCAAACATTCCAGGATAATATTTTCATTGCATGCGGCGGGCCGGTGAAGACCGGCCGGTCGATAACTCATCTTTAGAATCTCCAAATGCTGCCGGAACAACCCCCGAACTAGTAAAACCAGCAGCACAAACACTCCCAATAGCATCAAGATTTTTAGTCCGCCCCACATATTGCACACCTTCTTCCTCCTCTGTAACAATCTCCTTTGAACCACTACTTCGATCAAAATCCTGCCCTTTGTGACGCTTAACGGATTCTCCATCAGCTCGACAAAGAACTTCTCCTATACCACCCAAATAACTTTCAATCTGGCTGACAGGTTGATCTGCTATGCTGCTCAGCTTGCTTCGACGAACATGTGAAACCTCAAGAAACTCTCTCGCCCTCTTCCCGCAGCTATAATCACCAATATCTCCAGAATCCCCAAAATGACTAACCCTAGGTTTTCTAACCCACTTCTTTGCTTTTTCAAACCGGCAACCTGGGGGAATCACACTATCCGACCCACCCTGCCCTACCTCAATTATCTTGTCTGGAGAACCCACTGAAATAGGCCCAGTCAAAATAGCCTCACCAGTCGGATCAGGCCCATCAAAGGGAGCCTCTGTTTTTCCATTATCACCTAGTAGGGTACTGAATTGGACCCCCCGACCCGGCCCACAATTAGCACTTAATGTCTCATTTAATGCATCATTAAATGCATTCGACTCCTTGCTGCATGTTTCCACTCCATCCATACAAAAACCATCATTCGCCGCCACCAATATCCTTTCAGAGGCCACTTCAGTGACGACATTCTCTCCACCCAGCCCCTCGATCAACGAGTCTTCCATCTCTACCACGTTACCTACATCAGGCACCTGCTTTCCCAACTCTTCATCGACATTAGTCACCTGAGTCGGAGACCTGCTGCCATTATCTCCATTTTTTCCGTTTTTCCAGGTGCTCCGTGACTGAACTGGTGGAAAATGAATTCCCGTTCGTTCCCGCTGATAAGGCTTACGGTAAGGCGCAGTTGCCCGAAGCCAAAGGCCAAAAGGAGGCTTTTTAACCCCCTAAACAACTGGAAACGGGTCGGTATCTCCACAATCAGGTGTCACATGGTCCACCATACCACACTTGAAACAATGGTTTGGGAGCCGTTCATATCTGAGTAACATGACAGTTTCTTGCCCATCTCCCAGAACATCCATCCGTATACATCTTTTCAGTGGCCTCTTAATGTCCACCCGTACCCTAACCCTCATATACTTCCCTAGACAGTCTCCTACAGCACCTCCATCCACATCCATGACCTCCCCTATCATACCACCCAAGAACCATCCTATCTCCTTGGTCATACATAGTAGAGGTACTTGATAAATTTGTATCCAGAACTCTGCCGTATTGAATCCCATAGACTCTATGGTACCCTTCCCTGTTGGCTGTTCCATTGCAATTAGAGCATCATCGAAGCTCCAAGGACCCCCGGAAATAATCCTCCGCATGTCATTCTCATTCCTAAAAAGGAATGTGAACATGTTACCTGTAACACATTCAATGTCCAAACCACTGTCCACTCTCCAAATTCTTCCAATAACTCTCATAAACGCCTCTCTATTCACTCTCTTTCGTGATAAGATTTTCCCCACCACACACAGCGACATTCTATGCACTGCAACCGACTTTAGATCTACATCTAGACGTTGAACAGGACCATCACTCTCCCTGGCACAAAGCGACATAGAGGCACACAACTCTGCAATGATCTCTGACTCCATCCCAACACCAGTAGCCTAAATAACCAAACCGAACAAACCAGGAAACCTGAAAATCACAAGATCCTCAATAAAGAGGAAGACGACAACACTTCGACCAATCTCCTCTCACTCAGCTTCTAAGGAAACAGAGGAAAGACACTTGAGTAATTGATCCTTACAAAAGGGTTCAATGGTTTTTAACATTTAATGAATATTACATGATAATCTTAGTTATTAAGATGTTTCACATTCCACTTAATAGCCACAATACAAAGAGTCGAATTGGAATACCAGTAAATGTTTGCTATCAATTATTTAATGCAGACTATTCCACTTCCATAAACTGAAACCATGTGATTTTACTTCACATAGTTTGCTAAATATGCTAATGTTGTATTAAAATTTACTTATTATATATTGAAAATTAGTGCAGGTTTCTCAGGTCTAAATGTTGGAGATGACAAAGAAGTAAATCTAGGGAAATGCCTTAAAAACTATTCTTGGACCAATTAAATTTTTATTACATTATATTTTACAATGCCCGTACATCGGGCGAGGCTGCAAACCAGTTACTTTAATATTAAAATAAAATATTGCCTATAGACTTACTAGGCTACTAAACCGACTTTACTGATACATTCATAGAATAGAGGAGGTAAAATGTTATTAGGTCAAACACTAGATATAAAATAATAATATATATTTTTCTAACTAATATAATTAATATAGAATTTGAGAAGAGATATATGATGTAAACCCGCAACCTTAATGGTGCAGGTGTAACTATGTGAGTAGCGTTAAAACTTAGTAATTGAATAAACAAAATAGGTGTTTTCTTTTTTTAATATACCACTTGCAGTCTGTAGTGAACCCATAAATTTTAATGAGATGAGGCACTTGAACAAAATAATAATTCTTAAAAAAAAATACTAAAAATTTAAAATCATAATAAAATGACTTTTTTATATATAAAAAAAAAAATCGATGGTATAATAAATTTCAGATAAAATAAAATAAATAGAACACTTACTCAAGATGAACCAAATAATCTTACATTAAAAAAGAAATAAAAACAAGAACACAATATTAAAGAAATAAATAATAACAAGAAAAATAACATAAACAATGAAAAATTATAATATTTATTCTTTTAAAAAAAAATTACAATCTAATTTTATAATAGGAAATTTTGTTTTGTATTTATAACGAATTCCCTTTAAATTTATATAAAAATAATTGATTAATAAATATTACTCGATATGTTCTTAAATTTTTTATTCTTCTAATTATTGATTCTAAATAAATTAAAACAATAAAATAAAGAAAATTATTAAGAATAAAATAAAATGAATAATAATAATATATGGATTATTTTAATACAATAAATTAAATTTTTAAATTTTAGAGTTTATTAATTGGATGTGTTAGGTATATCATACTAAAATATTATAAATAAGAAAAATTCAAAAATAATAATAGATAATTTACTGTATAATAACATTGAATTATGTAAACCAAAAGTGAATTTGAACCCTTGACTTTTAAGGTGGAATGGAGAAATGCTACCAACTATACTAAGATATGTTATTCTATATTGTATATTATTTGATATATATATATAATCATTTTTTTAATTTTTTTATTTGGAAATTCAAGGTGGGGCACGGGTCCCACCTGGTCTCAACGTGCGTCCGCCTCTTGTTACAGTACAGTTGCAACGACTCGATCTAGAACATTACCAAACTGAATGAACGCTCTTACCACTGGACCACTTTAAACAATATAAAAATTAGGTGTTTTCGATGATAAAATGAACATCATGACATGTGTTAATAGACTATGAGAACCCCACAAAGTGACAATTTCTGTTCAATTTGGAAATAAATATTTTATTTTATTTGAAAAAAAAAAAATCATGACACAATTTAATAGACTTGACAATTTGAAGTTGTTCTTCTTCCATGTTGGCATGTTGCATTGCAAGTGCTTTCAATGATCGCTTTTCACTCCTCCAAAGTGCTTTTCTTACCTCTTACAACTTTATATATTACATTAGATATTAATGTAATGATGATAATCACATTTTAATAGTCTTTCAGTTAATAATTAATTTAATGACAATTTTAAAAGCTGGTAACGATTGTCGGAGGGGCCCATTAGATTTGTTTTGTCATATGGACCCAACTCAGTTTAAATGGGCCGTTCATTCCAACAAGACCCAAAATATTCATGCCTTCTCTTTAGACCAGTTTGATATTACCATAACTTTTATAATAATTACTATTATCTATGCTGAAGAAATAATCAGCTGTGAAGTTAATCAGCAGATGTTTGGTTAATTGTATTTTTAAAATTTTATATAGCTCAAAAACAGTTTACATATGTTTGGTAATTTTATTACAAAAGTGTTGAGATTAATTAAAATGACTAAAATATATACGAGTTTAAGACTCTATTTCATTTTTTTTTCATTAATTATATAAATTAAATCTAGGGCTGGGCACGATCCGGTTTGGTCTGGTTTCAGCTAGAATCAGACCAAACCAAAAATTTCGGTCTTTTGAAAAATATGACAAGTTTGGACCATTCTTTTTTTCAGACCATACCAGACCAGACCAAATTATATTTATTCGGTTCGGTCTGGTTCGGTCTAACGGTTTTTGACTTGAAATCTAAATGCTTGACCATTTAAAAATATATATGACATGATAAAGTGAGCAATTAACGAGACATGCAAGTTACTGTTACGTACGGTTCATTAAACTAAAAAAAGCTAAAAGAGTAATAAAAATAAAAATAAAAATAAAAATAAACTGTTATGTAGAATTTCTGGAAGTAGAAAAAATAAAAATAAATAAAATCACTTGCTATTGCTATAATCATGACAATGCAATTGAATATATGCAAGTCAAAAAAAAATTACAACTAAATCATGAAAATTGCACTAATTTAGTTTAATATTATTAATATATTTTTTTTATTATTATTAGCGATAACTTTGTAAATCAATGGAAACAAATTGAAATCTTGACCATCCCATGCTTGGAGTTTTATTTGTTAATGGAGATTTTCATTTTGTACGAACTTGTACGGTTGGTGGCCGAAAAAAAAAAAAGAAATAATAAATTAGGGTTTTTGACTTTAACCTTTTATTTTTTTAAAATTTTATAAAAAGGTTTTGGGTGTGACATATTATCACATATAATAGTAATACTAAAAGTATTCGGTTTACGGTCCGGTCTGGGTTTAATATACTTGGACCATAGACCGGACCGAACCATACGGTTTTACTAAAATAAACCCATACGGTTTTTTTGAAAGTACAAAACCGGACCAAACCAAGCGGTTTGGTTTGGTTTGGTTTGGTTTGGTCCGGTTTACGGTGAATGGGATTTTTTGCCCACCCCTAATTAAATCAATATTTAAGTAGAATATTTAAATTAGAAAAAAAAAATTCATAAGAACAATAAAAAGATTTTATAAATAATAAATCAAACCAATATTTAAATAGAATATTTAATTTTGACATGAAATAAGGTATATAACTGATTTTAACTTGATTTCATAAGTATAATAATGATATTTTAAAAGATTCATTAAATGCTGAAATAGATTATTCCATAATCACTTTTAAAAAGTAACCCCTATCTACTTCTCAAAATCAATGTCAAAATTTGACAGAATATCAATTAATCATTTTTGTAAGTTTTACCAAACATCATTTTATGTTAAAATTATAAAATAATCTGATTTTAACTTTTCAAAAGCAATACCAAACTGACCCTTAAACTTATATGATTTTGTCCAAATATGGTCTCCTCGAGAATATTTTTTTAGACATTTTTTTAATCATATATCTTTTCTTGACATATAAGTTAAATAATTAGTATATTAAAATAGCTTTGAATCATGATGTATACTCCTTTTGAATTTTTAGTTTTCTTGAAAAAAAAATTAACTTTTATAAGTTTGGTTCGAGGTATATTAAAAATAATAATAATAATAAATAAATAAATAAACCTTAAATTTTTTATTTAAATTTCATGACTTCGACATTACCCTATTCATTTGCTCTCAATTCAATAGTGAAAAAAATAATAATTCAAATTATAAGTAAATTATAACCACCGGATTGAGAACCGATGAATAGATGTTGAAGTTACAAATTTTGATTGAAATAGAGGCATAGAAAAACTTAAATGAGATGGTCTTAGGTGGCGAGGAGATTAATGACTACTCAAAAAGATAAGGAGACCGTCGAAAAATGAAACATGACATAAAATAGTATCACGGACGGCATTGTAACTCCTAACTATTCCACCCAAAATTTTCTCTTAAAAAAAAAAAAAAAAAAACATTTGTAGTATGACAATGAATAAGCATATTTGTAATATACAATTTTTTAAGATTAAATACCAGATAAAAATCAAATTAAGATGATATATTTTTATCATTATATATAATATATATTTTTATATACCACATGCGATGGCGATGACTCGAACTTCAAACATTGACAGATTGAATGAGCGCTTTTATCATAAAGACACATTGGGTAATGATATATATATATATATATATATATATATATATATAGTCTTGATCTAGTCAGTGTGCACTAATATAATTTCACGAGAATATTGAATGTGAACCACTCATTATGGATAAACTTTGACAAGTGCACGCACACTTAAGACAAAGCATGTAAAACTAGTAATTCATATTCAATATCCTCATGAAGTTATATCAGTGTACACTAACTTGAAAATTTATGTATATATTATTATTATTATATTAAAAAGGGATTATGATCCTCTGCTATGCTAGTCTTTTTCCTGATCTAAAACATTTGAGAATAAGACTCTGCATTTAAAAATAATAAAAGTGAAATAAATAAAAGAAATAAATTACAATCATTGATTATAGTTCAACAGGGGATCCAAATTCATTAAAAAGCTACAAGATGACACACCCCCACCATAAGGATATGTGGAGAGACCTCTCCCGAAATCGGGAGTCGGTTTCTTCTAATTATGGAAGTAGATATTCGGGTCGTGTTATAATGATCAATCTCAGTAGATCATGGCAACTCTTTGACTAGTTCGGTGTTATATTAAAAAAAAAACACTACAAGATGGTGTTTATTTCCACCAGAACATGTCAAAGCCGATTTCTTCCGACTATGGAAGTATATATCTGGGTTGCGTTATAGTGATCAATCTTGGGAGATCCTGACAACCTTCTGACTAGTCCAATGTTAGATTTTATAATATATATATATATATATATATATATATATATATATATATATATATATATAAACACTACAAGATGGTGTGTGTTTTCACCACAACATGTCGAAACCAATTTCATCCGAATATAGAAGTAGATCTCCGAGTCGCGTTATAGTGATCGACCTTCATAGATCCCAGCAACCATCTGACTAGTCCGATGTTAGATTAAAAAAACAGTAATGCTGCACATCCCACTTAAAATCTCACTTTTTTCATCCCAACACATGTGGCACTTGAAATGTCAAATGGTGAGTTGATACATGTGGTATGTGAGATAAAGCATCATTAACGTGTATCTACTCACAATTTGACACCTCACATGTTACATATGTTGAGATGAAAAATGTATAATTTTAAGTGGGATGTTTAGCATTATTCTTAAAAAAATAATAATAATAAATTAATTAATTAATTAAAAAAAAAAAAAAAACTACAAGATGGCGCTTGTATTACCTCCACAACTTATCGAGGCCAATTTCTTTCGATTATAGAAGTATATATTCAGAGTGGGCTATAGTAATTGATCTTAGTAGATTTAGACCATCTTTAACAGTTTTGGTGGCACCTTAAAAAAAAAAAGCTACAAGACGACGTGTATTCACACTACAACATGCCGAAGCCAATTTTTTCCGATTATGAAAGTAGATATCTAGACCGTACTACAATGTTTGATTTTGGTAGGTTTCGGCATTCTTTACCCGTTCGGTGTTCAATTAAAAAGAAAAAAAACTACAAGATGACGTGTATTTCCACAGCAACAGGTGGAACATGTCCCACTCGTTTCAAGTTTCGCTTCGCAGCTTTTATCGGAGACGTTTAGATTTTAATTTTTTATATATTTTGAGTCTTTGACCACCAACTATACATTATAGATTTCATTTTTAGGGTTAATAAATCAATTTTCACTAAAATCCGAATCTCAGATCATCACAAAAAACGCCCACAGATCTCTCTCTTTTTACTGCGTGACAACGAAATTTCACGTTTAGGGTTTTGATTCCCAAAATTTCATTTTCCTCTTATTCCCTCTCCGCATCGAATTTAGGGTTTTCAAATGCCGTTTTTGCGCACATATTCTTTTTGATGTTGAAAATGAATTCGAATTTAGGGTTTGCGAGTTTCAATTGTCGTTAAACTAAAGGTACGGATTCCTAATGTGATATTTTTAAAAATTATATATTTACTTTATATTTGCTTATGCATGAATATTTAATGTGTGCGTATGCATTTACAATTGGTGTTCGTGGTTGATGGCGTGTGAGAGAGCTAAGCAAGTTTCGTCCTTTCTAAAGAATCAAGTTAAATTTGTAAGTTTTTGGATATTATTTTAGTTTTTATTTATTGATGAGTTGTGGGCATTTGTTTTTATTTGAAAAGGTCAACGTATTGTTGGAGCTAGAGTGGGAGGAGTGGTGGTGGTGGTGGTAGATATTGAGCCTGCATTGGGTGCTATAAACTGGAGTTACAGCGATGTTGAGTCTCAATCAGAATGGTTTTAATATTATAAGCTGTTTCTTTCATTTGGCTGAATGGCATCCGTTGGAAAAGCTGATTCGGGCATAAAAGCCCTCTCTTTTTATCTCTCATCTGTATAAATCAGGTTTGAGTTCTACCTTTATTTAATTTTATTTTTATTTTTCATGTGGATCAACTTTGATTGCTAGTGATGATCTATTTCTTTTTTAAATTACTGATATGATAAACTTAGATAAACCCCATAACTCCTGTATGTGTTTTGCTCACTCCAAGGAGAACCAATATATTCATCTCTTTAATGATATCAATGAAGAACCTAGAAATCCCTGAACACCCCATATGCATACTGTTCAGTTCAGTAATATTTGTGCTATAAATTCGTAAGGTATTTAGTTTTTGGAGGTGGGTTAAAGGAATTGACTGCTTGTTGACATAAGGGTTTTGCTCATTTGCAGGTTTTTGGATCGTTAATTTTTGTTGCTGAGAGTTGTAATACCTGCTTCAAAGGTTTCCTTTTTTGTGATTTTTTTCATGTGTGGTAAGAGCTATTCATTTGCTAGAGCAATGGGCTGTTGTGGTTGTTTTGGGTTTACCAGAAGAAAGCCCAAGCCATTGAGGCCTGCTTCAAGGTTGAATTGTCGAATTTCCCAAGAGTTTTTGTTAGAGGAAGACATAGATGACGAGGATGATAATTCATATAATGGTGAAGCTACCAATCCGACCCATGGAGACGATGGTGAATTGCCAAACCGTGTCAAACGCGCTGAAGAGATCTTGAAGTTCAGAGAACAGAATGGGTTGATTTGCAGGCGAATTCCTGTCAAGGAAACAGATAAACTTATTCGGTCAGAGGTGTGTATAAGAATAAAACAAATGGATGTTTACAGTTGCAAACCAGTGATGGCACTATAATCTGAATATGTAGTAGTAGTAGTAGTAGTACTTGACCATTTGAACTTTGGAAATTGCACAAGTTTCCATGTACTGGCCAATGGGCATGCTAGTGTATTTACACTTGTTCCTTATCAACCAGTCATGACCTCAGAATTTAGTGTCACTGTCGTATGCTGTCACTGTGTGCAATTATATTTAATAGTTCTTGTTCCTGTTGTTTTAGTACATTCTCTCTATAAATTTGAATCCTGAGTTAAGTAGCTATTGCACCTCATGTAGGCAGCTTGTGCAGTCTTTTGTGCTATTTCACCTAGTGTTGCTATAGTGATGATATTTCTTCTCTGTGCTTTCAATGTATTTTTCACTGAAATTCTTCTTTTTTCTGGGGAACAATGTGTTGAAACTCAAATTTAAGGATGAACTTAAGTTAATACTAGCCACAGTTTTTATTCTTTGTTTTCTTGGAGATGTATGTGTATGCGTCTAGTTGCATCATGTACACATGCCATTTAGTCTTCCTTGTAGGAATATTTTATCATTGGTTGTTCTCTAATTTATTTTAGTAGTAATATTTTGTATTTCTTGATGCTTTCTATCAGGATGAAAATGGTAATAAGATGATCAATGAGTATGTGCGTGAGTGTAAGATTGGTGCTGGTAGCTATGGCAAAGTGGTAAGTATTGGTCTGAAAGATGTATATCAATTACTTGCTTAAAGGGAATTGATTAATTTACTCTTCAACCTTTTGGCCTTGCATGTGCAACAGGTTCTTTATCGAAGCTCTATAGATGGGAAGAATTATGCAATTAAGGTAGTTTTTTTGTCTCAATGAGCAAGTATGCGTATTTTAAGGAGTGCTGCTAAGGAATGATCATCTTTCCACTTACATAAATTATTTAGGGCCAAACTTTTTGTGACATATTATGGTGGATTACAGTTTTGAATTGTGTCTTCCATTTTTATTATTCTATGTGTAGTTACAACTTACAATAATGTTTGGTGTTGTCTTGATTGTTTGGTAGCTTATACCATTACAAGGCGTTGCTTTCTTGTCACACGAGTCATGCATTTTAATTGCAGGCCTTTCATAAGTCTCATTTGTTAAAGCTGCGTGTTGCTCCTTCAGAGACTGCTATGACCGACGTTCTTCGTGAGGTATCTGTTCTCTGTTTTCTGTTATGTGAATCTGTTTAATGATACTGAAACATATTGCATTATGCCATTTAGAACATATATGATTGATCTCCCCGGCAATTGCTCTAGTTTTGTTCTGAATTCTGATCACTAGTAATTTACTGTGGCTATGCTTGTTTACAGTGGAGTATTCATACTTATATGTGTATTGTTGAGGGATGATGTGGCAATGCTTGTTTAGATTCCATATAATTTCCATCAAGTACTCTAGTTTCCTTCTCATCTATTACTATACCAGGATCATTCTTGTGTAACCTGTGGAGAATGCATATTTATGTGCATCGTTGAATGCTGGCATTCTTAGGTTGCGTCCTAGTTCAATTTAATATGATTGCTGTCACTTGTCGATAGTAGAGTGCCTGCTTATGATTTGACCGTTTGACACTTCTTTTTATCCTGTCTTCTGTCAAAAATTGCCAGTATATTGTATTTGAATTGCTAAATGTTTGGCTTGTCATATACTCATATTACAAGCAATTAATGTGTACCATTGGGTAACCCTTTGCATTTTTATGGTAGATATTATGACAATGTTTTTCTTCTTTCACCTTTTTTTTGGGGTGAAGGATATATGTATGATATTATGTTTCAATTCTCTGCAGGTCCTAATTATGAAAATGCTGGACCATCCCAATATAGTTAATCTCATTGAGGTGATTGATGACCCAAACACGGATCACTTCTACATGGGTATTTGTTTCCTTTTTCGCCTTCTAATTTTTTTGCTAATTAATACTTTCAACCTCTGTGCTCAATTATTGCAGTGAAGTCTTAGTTTTGCAATATACACCTTATGCTTGACTGGATTTTTATAATTTTCAATCTTCCAGTCCTTGAGTATGTCGAAAGCAAATGGGTTTGTGAGGATTCTGACCCACCAAGGGGAGTTGAGGAAAATACTGCTAGAAAGTATTTACGGGATATTGTATCTGGACTGATGTACCTCCATGATCATGTATGATCTTCAAAACTTGTTTTTCTCCATTATTATCAGTAGGTTTTGTGAGCATGCATGCATGGACTTCACATGTATTTTTACATCTCTTGGTAGTTCTTATCGTGTCAATTAGCAATTTCTCTATTTGAGAAATTTGTCTGCATGTTTATGGAATTTTTTCTCAATATCCAACTATCATTTTAGATGGATCTTATATGCAAACAAATACACATGAACGTATCTTTTGTTTGGATGTTATACGTATACATCTTAAATTATAAAATTTAAAAGACAATAGGTTTTCCTTTAATAAGATAGCTGTAATGGAAATATTTAAGAATACATCAGAGAATTCTGAGAGATTCACCATTCCCCTTCCTCAAATTACCCATAATACAGCCTTCATAGATGTAGTGGTTGTGATCTTGTGTTTCTGTAACCTCGACATATGGTTGGGGAAGGGGAATTTTATTGTATGGCATCTAGTTTTTATATATAACAAGTTTATGTTTACCTGAGTTGTTGGGTAAGCAGTCACCTGCCCTTCTGGCTGTTTTTCTACCCCTAGGTATAGGATAGGTGGTGTATTATTCTCGTTTATTATTATTGTTGTTGTTGTAGTTGTTATCGGTATTTATTTATTGTGATGTTTGTTTTATTATTATTGTTGTGTTGTCCTGTAACAGATGTAATTAAAACTCGTCTAATATCTGTATGCATTTTTTTTCCATTTTCTCTGTCGATGTACTGATAGTGAAGCGAATTGCTTTTCTTTTTTCCTTTCCTCGAACTGATTTGTTGTCTTTCCTTTTGAAATAGAATGTAGTGCATGGGGATATAAAGCCTGATAATCTGTTGGTTACTCGAACTGGTACAGTGAAGATAGGAGATTTCAGTGTCAGCCAGGTATTTGAGGTAATGAATCATCTCTATCCTTAGTTTTCCTAAAGATTGGGATTTGATTGAATGAATGGAAAGAGATTTGGATGATATATGATTTTCAAATGATGCTGCAATTGGAATAAGCATAGAATAGCATGTTTATTTTCCCGCCCTTTTCTTTTATTTAACCTATTTTGTATCCCTTGCTGTGTACTCATGATTCTGAACACATGATGAGTAAAATATGTGTTCTCTTAATTTACAGTCAATATTTTGTAGAAGAAACGTCTAAATTATGTAGATTGATATTGTATGGTACTGGTTCTAGTGGGATAGCAATATGATTTTGTGCATACTCGATGAGTAGTGGGATAGGCGGATAGCTTTTAAAGTAAAGCATTCCATATGTTTATAAATTGATTTGTAATGGTAATGATTCTTCAATGTACTAGATGTAAACAATCCTTATGATTGGAGTGTTAGGATAGACTAGGTTTCAACAACTGTTACTGTCATAAGCTGTTGATTATTTGTGGATTATCTAATGCAACTGCATATTTTATTGTGGTTTCTTAAACTTCTAGGATGTGATAAAACTTCAGTGGTAAATTAGCTAGTATCCCAAATGCTTTTCTTGATTATGATGTATCTGAGATCATGATGTTTGATGTATTTCTTGGGTCAGTATTCACTTATCATTGGGCAGACCATACTTTGGTTGACATGTGAAACTGTAGAGCTAATATTATGGTTGTTGTAAGTTAGTCTTCACTAAGCACAAAGTTTGTTGACCTGTTGCTCTTGGAGCAAGGAACGAGTATCGTGATCTTACTAACTTAATCATTTCTTTTGGTCCTTCATGGAAGCATCTTTGTCAAGCTAAAATGTATTATTATTTTGTTTCTGTAGGATGATAATGATGAACTTCGGCGGTCTCCTGGGACTCCGGTTTTCACTGCACCCGAGTGCTGTCTAGGTTAGAGTTCTCTCCCCTCAGAGGTGGAAATATGCTGTTGTACCAATTTACTAAAGAATATTGGATATATAAGTCTCCTTTCTGATCAACAGGTTTAACCTACCGCGGGAGAGTTGCTGACACATGGGCAGTTGGAGTTTCTTTGTACTGTATGATACTAGGGAAATATCCATTCCTCGGTGAGACACTGCAGGATACATATGACAAGGTGTGCAAAGTGCTTTTCATATATTTTTTTGTCCTTGTCTTTTTTATTTCTGCTATACCACGTTACCACCTTCTAGCCTCTGTTTCACATAAGAACTAAATGGAGAACTTTCCCCCCTTACAGATTGTTAATAACCCTTTAGTACTCCCGGATGCTCTGAACCCGCATGTGCGGAACTTAATAGAAGGACTTCTTTGCAAAGGTTAGTAAAAATACATTCGGTACCATTTATTTTCTCACATGGCTCTGTTTTCTTTTCTTCCTATTCTTCGTAACCTATGATGAAAGAGTGTAAATTGTCATCTGCAGATCCAGATCAGAGGATGACTTTAAAAGATGTGGCAGAGCACACTTGGGTTATCGGAGAAGATGGGCCTATACCTCAATATCAATGTTGGTGCAAGCGTGACAGATTGGGATAGGAATGTTAGCGCACAGAACTCTTAACTGATTCCATTGTCTAATTAGTATATTTCTTCTTGTACAGTGGAAAAGCTAGGTTTTTCTTTAATTAAACTTGTAAGAATTGAAAAGGTGATCAGCAAGTGAGGCATGCATGCCAAGCAAAATTTTCTTGAATACAAGTGATAAGAGTCCCCCCATTTGTGCAAAAGCAAAAGGATTTCAAACTAGTGTTTTGTTTCCTACTGTCCAAAAACGTTGTTTGCTTGAAGTCCTTTTGGATAATTTGAATGATTATATCACAAATGAAAGTGGCTTGTGTGTTAAATCTACTGTCTGTTTTCGATATTTGTCAGCTGCTTTGGTTATAGTTGATCAATAATAGCTTGATAATGAAATTTTCCTTCAATTTTCGATGTTTTTGTCGATGAAACCGCCGTGTTATACCAGGACAGGCAGCAGCATTGATTCACTCCTTGTTAAGAAGATGAGCTTACCAGAAAATACAAAAGGTCCTGTCATGATCAGTAGTTGATCACCACCACAACCATAAAACTTTTAATGGTGATTAGTTGTGGTGCTTTCAATAGAGGACCTGGTTCGAATAATAGATTTCTTATAAGAGGTTTGGGAAAAAGGTAGCATTTATATATATGTATAAAGATGGTAATTTGAAAGACATTCTTTTGATAAGAGAATAGTTGTGAAATCACTAAGCAAGTTGGATTTTGTTGTTTTGATGATACTTGATAAACTGATAGTGATGTGAATTTTTGTTTGGATTATCGTCATGATCAGCTGGCTTTGTTGTTGTTTGCTTATTTTGGGTTTGCTTGAACAGTCCCAATGATTTGATGCCTCAACAAACCTACCAGAAATAGACTTCTGTCACTCACTCACTCACTCTGCTGTTTTTGCAGCTTTAGCTCTTGGTTTCATAAAAAAGGCAAAGCATCTACTTATAGTGGGATGCAAAATGTTGACATCTATATATCATCTAATCTTTTAAGCCATATTATAAGAATTTTTTTTTTTTTTTTTGCAAGTTTTAATGAAAAAAGTTTACACACTTGTTTAAAAAAAATAAAGATCCTTTAATGAAATGTTGTCATTTACCCGGCTAAAAAATCTTGTATGCATCGGATGCAGAGCATCTTAATCACTAACGTCATGTTAAATGGACAACTAATGAAATCAAAATTTCATTCTGTGTAACATGATTTCAATGATCGGATGCAATGAACCGTATCTAGTGCACCGGATATTCTCGTCATTTACCCAATACCCACTTTATACCATATTCTAATAGAACACTTTTTTAATGTTTTCTTATTAAAAATAAGTTTTAAAAGCCATTTGGTTGGGTTTTTTTTTTTTTTTTTTAGAGTAATGCTATACGATCCAAATAATTAACCCAAATGATGTGGAAAGTGAGTTGTTATCACCATAAACAACATGATATGATGTAGTTAATGAAAAAAAAAATCACTTGTCACTTCATTTTGGTTGAAATATGGACTAAATTTTTGAGTTGTCTAACATTAGTGTCTTTTTTATTAACTTTTTTGCGTGAAGTTTAAATAAAAAATTAAGTTTTCTTTTCTTCATTAGAATTTACTAAACAGTAAATGTTCAGTTATAAATCAAGAAGAATCTAATGAGAAATTTTTTGGTATAAAACATGATCAAATTCAATACTAGAATATTATAACCTAAAATAGGTGTTAAGCATCAAAAGAGAAGGGTGTGTGATTAGGAGAAAATCTTTAATGGGACGGTCGCATTGCAGACCGTCTCATTGAAGATTTTCTTGTGTAATTAGATGGTCATTGTAAAAATGGGGAAGAAATTAAATAAAATTGAAGAGTCTAGTACTGTAGAGGGCAGGTGATTGCTGGCTCTCTTGGTGTCACTTTACAAAAACAACCAATTTGGATTTTCTGATTCGCACTCAATTGGAGGTCTACTTTAAGGTGGGTATGAGTGTATCTATCTTACCTTGTATTTCACCGTGGGTCTTCCGTCCTGAAATATTACAATAAATTCGAGATTTGGGTTTAGGAATACGACTTATAACCCTAATATCAGGTGTTGATGTGAATGGTATACCACCGGATTCGTTAACTTCAATATTATTATTATAGAATTCAAAGGTTGTCATGTCAATTAAAAAAAGGAAACCTGTTTTTGTTTGACAATAACAAAAGTAGTGTTTCTTGCGTGTCCTAATTCGCATTCACTAGATAATGAAAAAGAGAGGCATTAAAGTGTCTACAGTCTACAGTAATTAGTCAAAAATAATAAAATTAATCTTCCAACTTTAGATTTTTCATGGTAAACTTTAATTCTCCATTAACTTTAATTTTTTACTTTTTACTTTCACTTTTATCGCATGAGATGCGACTAAAAATGGGATTTAAGTGAATTCAAAAAATTCATTCACGTATTTTAAATGTATTAATGTATCACGATTAATTTTAAAACCCGTAGATATTCAGAAAGTGTTTGATAATCGAGAATCCTAACAAGAAAAATGGAACTTTTTTACTATTATTATTACATTATTTACTAAAAACCGTCAAGAATTATCTTACGTGGACCTCTCACACAAATCATGAACTAAGTTATAGTTGTAAAAGAACTTAATTCTCCTCTCCCACTTGATAAATTATTATTTATTTGTTACTTTTCCAATAAAACTTGATTTCCTTTCAATTTCATTACTAATTAATAAAGACGACAAAACCAGTAAATGATTCTAGTTCAAAATTTATTTTACTTCGATAACCAAATTTCAATGGTATGTGCATCAATATCATAACTAAAATTTGACCAAGATTATTTAGAATTGAATTTATATAATTTGTGACTACTAATTATATATATATATTTTTTTTTGTCAAAACTAATTAGAATATTTATCATTGAAAAGTTTAAGAACAAAAATGTATGAACCCTAACGAATTTTTTATTTTTAAAAAAGCTAGGAAGCTTAGGTTTATGACAAGTGGCACAATAAGGTATGTTAAATCTTGACATTATTAAGCATAGAATAAAGAAAAACAAAAGCATAAGATTCTCTTCCACGTTTTTCAAGTCTCATTGTCTTATAAATTCTTTAATTATTATGTCTAATTGTTTTGTTAATTATACTTTAATATAAAAAAATAGTAGAATATCTTCTTACTGCCCATGATTAAGACTTAATTAATCGGGTTTTAAAGGGTAGTCCTTTTTTTTTTTTTTTTTCATTCGAAAGTGATGGGTTAATTAAATCAAATCTATAATCGAGACGTAGTTATAATTAAATAGAGTAATGCTATATTGTCCAAATTTGGTGTCCAAATCTGGTGTCCAAATGATGTGGCAACACTCTAGTCCATTCATTTAAATTGTATTAGATTTGTATAATTTAAATGAATGGACTAGAGTGTTGCCATATCATTTGAGCACCAAATTTGGACAATATAGCATTACTCAATTAAATAAGATTAGAAAAGAAATCCAACTATATATAAAAACTTTACTGCCGTATCGAATTTGCTCATTTGATAAAGTCTCTTATTGACGTAAAAGTTTTTGGGACTTGATATTGATTCTTAAATATCTATTTAAAAATTTTGTACCGATTTGATCGATGGGTTTGTTAGGATCTGCAATTCTAACTATAGATGGAAATCTCTTCACACTTTACGATTTAATAGAACCTTATCGTATAAGTGAATAGCAAATACACGACCACTTGAGATTTAATCCGGTCACACAACAGTTTGGGATCGTATAGCATGCCGTATTTATTTATTTATTTATTTATTCAAAACAGTGTATAATTTATATTAAAAATAATACTGGGGAATACAATATATGGGAAAAAGGAGCAATTTTTCTAAAGGAAATTATCAATTTCCCCCTTGAGGTTTACCATATTAGATAAACTGGTCCCTTTAATTTCAATAATGGCCAGTCAACCCCCTGAAACTCAAAATATTGGTCATTTTGCCCCTTCTATTAAGTTTTCCATCCAAAATCTCTTTAACCGTTAAATAAAAAATTAAAATGCCTCCATCAAGAATTGAACCTTTGACCTTAAACTAAAAGCCACATACTTTAACCAATTGAGCTACTCCAGCACATTGTTAGAGTTTTATTGATTTCAATGTATGTATATATATATAGTTATATAATTTTTTTAAAATAATTTAAATCTGTTTATATAACTTTAAATAAACTCATATTTAATAATAATATATCAAGACATTTTTTATTTTTATGAAAGAGAAAAAAAACAAAACAAAACAAAAGGAAACCCATAAAATCCAGAAAATCAAAGCATGAAAATTGTTTTTTTTTTTTTTTTTTTTTTTTTTTTTTTTTCAAAAAATATATTATTTCAATTTGATTAAAAAAAAAAAAAAAAAAACCCAGAAAATCAAGGCCCATAAATTGAAAAGGAAAAAAATTAAAAAGAAAAAGAAAGAAAGAAAGAAAAATAAAGGAATTTTTTTTCCCTTTGTTTTCTTATTTTATTTTTATTTTTCATAAATATGTTTTTTTTTATATATTATTATTAAATATGGGTTTATTTTAAATTATATATAAGTTTATATATATATATATATATATATATATATATGAGTTTATTTTAAATTATATAAACATATTTAAATTATTTTAAACAAATTAGATAACTATATATATACATTTAAATCAATAGAATTCTAACAATTTGATGGAGAAGCTCGGTTGGTTAAAGCATGTGGCTTTTAGTTTAAAGTCAAAGGTTCAATTCTTAATGGATGCGTTTTAATTTTTTATTTAACGGTCAAAGGGGCAAAATGACCAATATTTTGAGTTTCAGGGGGTTGATTGGCCATTATTGAAACTAGTGGGTCCAGTTTATCTAATATGACAAACCTCAGGGGAAGAAAATGATAATGTCCCTTTTTCTAATGGTTGTGGAATGATGCATGTGATATCCATTTGAAGATTTATTATAGGATTTGGAAGAGTCATGGGTTTTATACACCGATAATAAAGTTTCAAAAGACTTCAATTTAATTTAAAATCCCTCATAAATATTCATCAGATGAATTTAAACAAAATTCGTTTGAAGTATCTGATCTCAGTAAGTCCTGTAAAACCCTAATTTTTGCATCCACCCGATTTAAAATAATAATAATCAAAACCGTATAGAAGGAAGACAATGGTAGAGGCCCAGCCCAATGGTCTCTACCCAAATATTTGGGCTATAAAAAGGTTAGTCCGGCCCATGATTTAAACCCGACCCGGGTGTTTAATATTACTGCTATAAATTTAAGTTTTAAACTCAAAAGTGCTTTCTTTATTATTTACAAGTACTAGCAATGAGTAAAATACTAAAATTTCATAACAATTAAGTTTTTTTTTTTTTTTTTTAATCCACAATAATTATCATTTGTTAGTACTTTCAACTTTCAAGTACTTTTTTTTTAAAAAAAAATTTGAAGTACTCTTTGAAACATTTGCAAAGTACAAAAACTAAACAAAGAACATGGAAAAGTCAAAGGTCAATTTCGGTATTTCGGTGTCTCTCTTTGCATCTAATTGGTTATATTTTTGTTGTGTGTGAAGAAGTTTCTTTTGTAACTTGTGAGACCCATTAAAACGCCGCAACTTTGACTCTTTTTTTTTTTTTTTGAACAGGTAAATATTCGGTCAACTGCGTGGGTTGACCAACCTCAATCTTCAAATTCAAGCAAAGCAAGCAAAATACAAAATCACAAAGTAACACAAACGTGATGATTATGGTATCTGCCGTCTTGTAAGACCAACGGAATCATCTAACGGTAGATATTATGAATTATTGGATGGAATATTCGATTAACTTCTCTTTACATAAGCGTGCCGAAATTTAAGATCGATGCACGTTCACACTGACACTTCTCTTTCAACCTTAATGATATGGGTCTCCCAGACAATGAGAATTATATTCCAAATAGTCGGTAGACGTACTGTTGTCAGATTTCAAAATAAAAAATAAAAAATGTGTGTTTTATACTAAATAAGTTAACGAACGAATAAGAAATATATTCTAATAAATCATTATCTATAAATTAGAATCATTAGATAATGAGAATATCTAATTTTCACTTCTTTAAAAATGAATCGTACTACACTTCTAACCTATTGAATTAAGACGATAAAACTTACGTAGGATGTGATGAGATCGTCCAATGTAACTGTGCAATTTATATTGGAAACATAAAAATAGCCGGTGTAAACTGCATAATTATAGTAGACAAAGCGGTGAGACCGTTCCACCCACAAGAGTTTTTATCTTTTAAAACACAATCTACAAAGACTCAAACCCAAGTTATACTCGAATTCGAAGGAATAACTTCATCGAAGAGAATATGAGGAGTATACCATCAGAACAAACTCATCTTGTCACATAAACAGTAATTCAAAAGTAAATTTTGTTTTTCACATATACTAAATACAAGAAAAACATTAGAATTGAAAATTTTACATGGCATTGATTAACAAAAAAAAATTCAATATAGACGTAGCTCAGCTGGTAGATGGACGAGCTTGGGGCTTGGGGCTTGGGGCTTGGGTAAATGACTCCCAGGTCAGCGGCTCGAATCCTACCAATGACGAAAGCTTTCAAAAAAATATATGGTCCCAGATTAATAATATTGTAAAAAAAAAAAAAAAAAAGAAGATTAACAAAAAGAAAAGAAGAAAAAAAAGAAAGAAAGGAGATTTATAGGTGTAGTACAGGTTGGCAATGAGTAATGCAGCGGCCGTAATGATAAAGAAGAATAGTTTATAGTTTCTATTAATCACAAGTTTCATGTTTGTGATAGGTTTTTAAAAGTAATGGTCCCTATTGGTCAACCCCCTCCCTTCGTCCTCCCTTGTTATTCTCTTCTCTTAGTCTTATCTTTATCTTTTCTTTCTTATTACGTTATCCTATCTGTTTTCATTTTCCAAAATCTAACTCCCGACCGGGTTAAAAGTTTACCGTATGACTTGTTGATATCAAACACTACATGTGTTTTCTTATTTGAATCCACACTATTGAAGATGAATCTCTACATGTATACTTTTAAAATGAGTATGATGAAATATCTCATCGTAAATATGGATGGGGAGGTGCACACCACTCAATGAAAAAAGAGATAATCTCTTTATTTATTTGTTTCATTATGTTGTCTCATAAAAGGATTAGCCAATTTTAGAGAACTTTATTGGTATTTTTTGAAATTAATAAAAAATAAATAAAGAAAAGTAAAGAAATTTGAAATTCAAATAAACAAAATTAAGAAATTATCAATTCCATTGATTAAAATTTAGTTATATAATTATTATTGCTACATATTGAACTAAGATGTGTTTTTTCATTGTATGCTTCAAATATACCGATTTAATTGGTTTTATTTTTGTAGTAAAATAAGAGATTTAGGAATTGATACCTTGTATTTATATATATATAATTTTTTTTTTTTTAAAAAATCTGATATCATACGAGTCAAATATTGACATCTACTTCTATAATATGGAGAGAAAACACTCTGGACAAGTCTGCATTGGCCGTCAATTTGACAATCTAATTTATTTTGCATTTATGTATAGGTAGGGTGGGGGCGTATGCTAAAGTTTTTTTTGGTAATGTTATTTATGGTTGAGGTTATGGTACGATTATGAAAGCTAATTATTATTGAAAATGTCTAAATCTCATTACAATTATTTTATTTTTTTGTAAGTTTTAGTGACTTTTCAACACCATTGAAAAAAACGAATACAACCATTGACAAAGACAAAAAAGTATTTGTATGTTAGAAGGTTTAATAGAACTCTAATAAAGAGATTTTCATTTTTTTGCAACTGTTTTTGTATAAAATTTAAAAAATTTGGCATCCACAAATCACAATGAACCTTTTAGGTAGTAATTGGGTGTTACGTCTATTAAAATTTCTATAGTCTAATCATACATGATAATCTCATCCTATATTCAAAAAAAAAAAAAAAAAAAAAAAAAAAAAACGATAGAATACAACTTTTTTTTTTCTTTCGAAATCTAATACCAAACAAAGTTCGAGGTCTACAGGATCTGTCAGATCAAACACCACACGTGTGCCTCATATATATCTACTCCTATTTTCTCAACACAACTGCTGAAATCAAACACTACATGCACGACTTAGATCTCTCATAACACCACTCGAATATACTCTCACTCACACAACATCGGGGAGAAAATTCACTACATGTATTTATAATTTATTAAATGCTAATGGTAGGACTCGAAACCACTACTAACGTAGAATGAAAGATGCACATCACATGCGCTGAGAAGAGAACTGCAATACAATTTCTTTTAACATATAAGCTAATTAGTAATATTTAATTTGTTAGAATAATGTTATAATGCAAATAGTGTTTCATTTTCCAATTTGTTTAATATGATAAATTATATTGAAAATATTATTATTATATTTTTTTTTGGAGAAGATTACTTATTTGAATTAAAATTAGTAAAAAAGAAAAGAAAAGGAAGTGTCACATTTTCTTTTTAACCACGTGAGTACAAAAAACGGGGTCTGAATAGAAATATAATAAAATAGAGACCCGTGTAAGCAAAACGACAACACATTTCCGTTTTATAACCACAGCCTCTCTCCACCACTTCACTTTCTCTGTTTTTTTCTTGCAAAACTAAAAAAAAAAAAACCATCTCTCAACTTGGCCGGACTCCGGCAGCATGTATTAACGGCAAATAAAAATCCGGTTAAATTCCGGGTGATGTGATGCATGTGTTCTTCCGGTGCCTCAATTGAAAGTTTCGGTACGGACACGAATTTTTTTTAATTTTTTTTATTTCACTTCGATATTTCATTTCTAAAACTGTCAATTCGTTTTTGTTTTATCCGCTGAGATCCGGTTAATTACTCGATTTGGATCCGAATTAATGCATTGGGCGTTGTTTCGGATCCAAATCTGTTTTATGTTTCTTTTTGTTGGATCGGACCTTCATTTTACAATTGTTATTGAATCGTTTCTTGTTTGGCTGCTGAAATATTTTTTTTTTGTTTGCTGGTGTGTGTGATTGTTTTATTTATCGTATGTTTTTGTGATTTTTCAGGTAATTATGTTTGGATTGGTGGAAAACGATGAGGAATTTTCCGGAAAACCTCGGTAATTCGGTTGTATCGCAGGACTTTGGTTTGACGTTTGATTTGATATTTTGATTTGGTATTTATAGAGAATTGGGGTTATTTTTGTGTTTTTACTATATTTAATGTAAAAGTTGGGATCTTTTGGAGTGTAGATTGTGATACGGGTATAAATGTTTTGATTTGGTTAAACTGATGAAGAAAATAAATAGATGGAGGTTGACTGTGTGCAAAGATCGGAACTTGTTTTCGGGTTATTGGGAGCTTAGTTGAGAATTGTGGGTCTATACTGGTTTTTGTTTTTCGACAGTTTTCTAAGATTGATTTTGTTTTTGGAAATTTGCTTTGTTTTGTTGCGTTATAGTAAAAGATTTGTTTAAAATGATAAAGAAAGCTCGTGTGGATGATATTATGGAGGAAGTAGAACATGGGGAAGAAGTAACTAGTCCTTCCTTAGTGAATTGGACGGAAGGAGTGAATGATGGTTGTTGTCGAAATGGTGGACCAAGTGATTCACTTCTCCCTGGCCTTATTGATGATGTTGCGTTGAATTGTCTTGCCTTGGTGAGTTTATCAGACTATGCTTCCCTATCTAGTATAAATAAGAGGTTCCACAAGTTAATCAAAAGTGGGTACTTGTACGGATTGAGGAAGCAGTTAGGTGTTGTGGAGCACTGGGTGTTCTTGGTTTGTGATCCAAGGGGTTGGGAGGCATTTGATTTGGGGAGAAATAAATGGATAACATTGCCTAAGATACCTTGTGATGAGTGTTTCAACCATGCAGATAAGGAGTCCTTGGCTGTGGGTAGTGAGTTGTTGGTTTTTGGGCGTGAATTGTTTGATTTTGCAATTTGGAAGTATAGTGTTCGTTCTGGTTGGATCAAATGTGATGGTATGAACCACCCCCGCTGCTTGTTTGGGTCAGGTAGTCGTGGTTCTATTGCTATTGTTGCTGGAGGGAGTGATAAGAATGGGCAAGTTCTGAAATCAGCTGAGTTATATGACTCTACATCTGGTAGATGGGAAATGTTGCCAAACATGTCATCACCACGTAGATTATGCTCTGGATTTTTCATGGATGGCAAATTTTACGTGATTGGTGGGATGTCAAATCCCAATGTTTCATTGACGTGTGGGGAGGAGTTTGATCTTACGACGAGAAAATGGAGGAAGATAGAAGGGATGTATCCAAATGTCAATCTGCCTGCTCAGGCTCCTCCTCTTGTAGCAGTTGTTGATAATCAGTTATATGCAGTTGAATATCTCACTAACATGGTGAAGAAGTACGATAAGGTGAAAAATACCTGGGATGTGTTGGGAAGGCTTCCTGTTCCTGCTGATTCTTCAAATGGCTGGGGTCTAGCATTCAAGGCCTGTGGAGATGCGCTTCTGGTTGTGGGCGGGCAAAGAGGCCCAGAAGGTGAGGCTATTGTGCTGAACTCCTGGTGTCCAAAGTCAGGGGTCAATAACGGAACCTTGGGTTGGAAGGTTCTTGGTGCGAAAGAGCATGTTGGAGTGTTCGTCTACAACTGTGCTGTCATGGGTTGTTGATAATTCATTTAGATTGACTCACTCAATGGATGGTGCAGGTATCTTGCAATTGACAATGGCGCCATTTAGAGTGCTTCCCTGCACATTTATCTGATTGACTAAAAATTTAATTGTCGATGAGCTAGCGTTTCACAGTCTTGTGAATTTGATGATTACATCTCTTAACATGTATGTATTTGGAAGTGTTTCTCACTTCATGTTTCTGCAATTTATCTGCTTTCATGAAATACTCAGTTGGGTTATTCTGATCATGTATCTTATCTTCCAAATTCCATTTCTGATCCACACCCAACTCTTTTACATCAATAAATTCAAAAGATTTAATGTTGAATGATTCGGTTTCTATATTTGTTTGCACCTTCGTTGGCTCTTCTCTTCTGTGACTTGTTTTTCTTCTTGTATTGCTTACTACAACTGGGTGTTATCTGCAAGCAGAGCAATAGAGAGAGCTTTAGATGTTTGATTCCTGTAGCATTAATACAAACATTAATGGCTTTGTAGAGTAGAGATGAGATGACCGACGCTTGTTGAATGTGGTAAGAGTAGAATATCTTGATGCCTGTTTGAAGTAGGTTCACAGTTTGTGTTTTGTGTTGGGAGTTTTTGCCATTTCTTATTTATGCAAACTCCAAACAATTAATGCAAATATTGTTCCTGTCAGTAGAACAAAGCTATGTATTACAGTGGTAGCTCTAAGGTAGTAATTGCTACTTCGACCATTTTGTCCATGGATCCCAATTATTGGATAAGCTTATCAGCTTATGAGTATTCTGATTTCACTAGGTGATGTGCACGTCCCTTTCCATGTAGAAGAATATCTTGATGCCTGTTTGAAGTTGGTTCAAAGTTTGTGTTTGGAGTTGGGAGTTTTTGCCATTTCTTATTTATGCAAAGTCCAAACAATTAATGCAAATATTGTTCATGTCAGTTGATCAAAACTATGTATTACAGTTGTAGCTCTAAGGTAGTAATTGCTACTTTGACCATTTGTCCATGGATCCCAAATATTGGATAAGCTTATTGGCTTATGCGTATTTAGTGGTATGATTTCAGTGGCTGATGTGCACGTCCCTTTCCATGTTTGTAACGTGGATGTCTCTTTTCACATTTGTGATATTTAGGTTGACCATGTATGTATTTATGTATAGTAGAACATTTTTTGTGTGGTTTCTCAAAATTTATTGGTAAAAATCTTTACACTTATACCATAAGGTTATGGGTTCGAATTCCCCCCCTCCTAAAAAAAAACCCCGAATTTAAGTAAAGTGTAATATTTCAAAAAAATAAAATAAAATTAATCATGAATAATATTTTATAAATATTTACATAAAAATAATTTAAGATTTGTTAAACTATTTTTATTTTAATTATTTATATCATGTTAAATGGAAATATATAACAATAAATAGTAATAAGAATATAAATATCAAATTCCATATTTTCAAATTATTGTATTTTTTTTTGTTTGAAAAACAAAACTATTTTATATTTAAAAAACAGATAAAATATTTTTATTGTATTATATATTTTTGTTGTCATGATTCATGACTAGTATTTTTAACATACAAAATAAAAGCCTGTGGCCTTAAAAAAAATAAAAATAAAAGCAGGTGCGTAGTTTTATAGTTAATACCATGGGAGTATATATCTCTTAATCGTAAGAGATTGACAGTAACAATTCCCAATTCCCATTAAAATATGATAATAATAAGGAAGTAAATTAATATAGAAAAAAAATGAGCTGGTGGCGGTGGTGGTGGTGGCCTGGTGGGTTAGGTATTATGCATATCTAGTACATATGAAAATTTATTCCATTTCTCCTCCTAAAATCTTTTCTTTATCAATCTAATCTGTTGCTTCCTTTTTTTCTCATTTTTGTTTTTTTTTTTTGTTACAGCGCAACAATCCAGTTGTTTGTTGCCGTTTTTGTTTCCCGTTTATTTTCCCTTTAAAACAAGATAAAGTGATAAACATCAATTTGTTTTTTTTTTTCCTTTTTCGAAATCAATCGTCTCCTATAACTCTCTCTGAAGATTTTCTCATCTGGGTAATCATAAATTCTTGTTTTTGATTTTGTTTCTGTTTTGGGGGTCTGTTTTTGATCGAGAGTGGGGAGATTTTTTTGAATGGGAAATACAGGAAGCAACAGAAGGCAACAACACCATGAGACCCACCCACATCCACCGCCATCGACCCCAGCGCCACGGTCTATGCAGCAGCACCAGATGAACCAGAGCCAGTACGTCTTCGCGGCGGCGACGCCGTACCCCCCTCACTACCAGAACCGTACCCACAACCACCAACCATATCAACACTACCCGGGCGGGTACTACCCAACGATGCCGTTACCGGGTCCTGGTCCGTACGGCTTCCATCATTATCCGGGTGGGCGGGGGGCGCCGCCTCCGCCGCCTCCGATGATTATGCCGTACGTGGAGCACCAGAAGGCGGTGACGATCCGGAATGATGTTAATGTGAAGAAGGAGACTCTTAGGGTCGAGCCTGATGAGGAGAATCCCGGGAAGTTCGTTGTTGCTTTCACGTTTGATGCGACTGCGCCCGGAAGGTATAATTTTGTTGAATTCGAATTGAATTTTGTTTGGGTTCTTAACCCAAATAGATAGGATTGAATGAGAATGATAGGAGAAATAGGCAGAAGCAGAGAGATTGAAAAGAAATAGGTAGAAGCAGAGATATTTAGATACAGAGAAAGAGAGAATTAGGAGGATTTTTGGATTTAACTTCTTGTTATCATTTATTTAAATAAACCACATATTTATAGTGGTCGTTTACAGCAGAAGATAATTCAGAATAATCCTAACAACTCTAATCCTAAACAATCCTAACCCTAAATAACTCTAATCAAAACCTAATTGATAAACTAATCAAAACATTTATTCTTATCTAACAAATTTTCAATTGTGGTGGTTTCATTGTCGGTGATTTTTGATCTTAGATTTGGGTTTTGTTTCCCTTTTGTTGGTTAACTTTTGTTTATGAGTGAATATTAGGGTGGTAGATAGTTGAAGTAAATTTAATTACGTTGTAACTAAGTTGTGTTTAATTCAGCTATCTTTAGTGATCAAGATAGAAACCAAGTTCATTGAATCAACATACTTTGCCTAGGTTATTGGTAAGAATTATGTACTTGTTGATAGCTTTGAAAACCTTTTTCCGAGCATGTTGTGGCTTAAAGCTAAACTGTGTCTTCTGCATTATGTAACGGGGTATTGTAGTCTGATTTTTTTTATGTCTGACTTCAATATTTTATAGGTTCAATCTGAAAATGTGTTATTATACAGTTTCAGGATCAGATTTGCTGTAGTAGTTGTAAGTTCTCTTCTTGAAAATGACCTTGAACTCTGTTCGAGTTTATGAGTGCTAGTTTGGATTTAGGAACATGCATTTGATATCTTGTATTCATAATGAATAAGATTTGTTTAGTGCAATTCTTTTTTGGCATTTGGAAATATTAATTCTTCCTTTGGCTGAAAAAGATACGAGCTAGTGCTTTAGGATGCCACATGATCTTTTACAGTATTATACATGATCTATTGTTATAACAGATATTTCCTATTTCTATATTTGTCTATGAATAAACTCTTTTATATAATTCAAAAGAATGTATAATTTTAAAAAATATAATAAAGTTTCCTTCGGAGTTCGGATTGAAATATTGAGAAAACAGCTTGATGGATTGAGTCTGTTAAAGTTTTATGAGATCGAATCTTAAGGAGATTCAACATGATGAGTTTGTATCCAGAAGATATCATGAAGCAAGAGAGTAGTGATATGAGGCGTGTATATATAACATGCGGGTGCAGTAGTGCAGGAGATTTTATTATATTATTTTGTAGTCATAAAGAGCCTGTTTTTTTAGGCTTAGGATAATATAGATATATAAAATTGAAAATGTATGATGGTAGATCAAATATAATTTAATATATACGGTAATATGTGATATCACAATTTCACATGTCCTAAAAAGTGTAATCCCAATTTTCTCAAAGATTTGCATACAAGCAATATTCCATTGATGGTTTAAACTTTAAACTAAACGACTTGTGACCTGGTACTAGAGTAAACATTTAAGCTAATAAGTTTCTCAGAAACACAATAGTGAGAGCTGTGTGTTAATCCTCATAATTTTTTTTGTAAATAGGAGCAACCCTTTTCAAAGTGTATGTAAGTAATAGATTTAACAATTATCGAAATTATCTGGTTAGTTCATAGGGTTATCTTGTTGGTAACTGTGTTCCTAGACCTGGTTATATTTATTTTCATTTATTTAGAGCTTTCAACACATACTCGATAATAGTAAGAATTTGCATTCGTTGACAATTTGTTTTCACTTTGTAATGGTTTATTATTCTTGTTTTTTTTTTTGCAACAGCATTACTGTGATGTTTTTTGCTAAGGAAGGTGTAGACTGCGATTTGATTGCAACGAAGGAAGAACTTTTCAGATCAATCATTATATCTTTCGAAGCAGGTATTGGTCAGAAGTTTAGACAACCTTCTGGAGCAGGGATTGACTTCTCGATGTTTGACGAGGCAGTATTAGGTAAGGAGAGTGATACAGAAGTTTTTCCTCTCATTGTGAAGGCTGAGGCGCGACCGTTGGACGATAGCGGAGCAGATACAAATTCAACTGGGAATTCTCAGATTACTATGTCAGTGTTTGAAAAGAAAGGCGATTACCAAGCTAGAGTGGTGAAGCAGATCTTGTGGGTGAGCAGAGTTAGGTATGAACTTCAGGAAATATATGGAATTGGCAATACAGTTGGTAGTGAGGTTGATGAGAATGAATCTGGAAAAGAATGTGTCATATGCTTGTCAGAACCACGGGACACAACAGTCCTCCCATGCCGACACATGGTACGTATGGAGATTATTTTTTAATTTCCTTTATAAGTTTTTGTCATTTAGTTTAGTCAAAAGAAGAAGATAGGAACAATCTATATTGCTAATTCATTATATGTATTATTTTGCCATCAAAGGGATGACATAGTTAGTTAGACCTCTTGCTTATCTCTTGTGGTGGAGCAAGAGGTCTAATAATTAATCCCCTTCACACCAACCTTAGAGGGGGATACGAATTTTATTTGTGATAGTGTGTGGGGTGGGGTTTGTGTAATTGGAATAATAAGTTTAAAAAATGTCTCTAGTTTCATAATGAGACGACGTGAAAGAGGAAGGACCGACCACATCAGTAATTACAGCCAGCATTTTAATAGAGTACAAATCTTTCATTCATGTATGTGTGTATATTTATGTATATTCAGCACAAAATAATGTTTTCTTCGAGTTGGGTTGAAGAGATTACGACTTTATGAATGATTTAGTGCATGCCCCACTAGGCCTTTAGATAGTTGGATGTCTCATGCATTTTGGTTGTAATACGTACGGATTGGACACTAATTATATAAGTTTTTTTGTGTGTTGAACTTATTTGTTCTTCATCAGTTTGATTCCTTGGATTAGTAAAGAATGGATAAAGTTGTCAAAATTTACTTTTTCAATTGAATGTTCATCACCGGTGAATTTGGCATGATTATAAATGATGTTCAACCCTCCTGTAGACACTCGTGTCAGTTTGTGGTGACTCTACTCTTCAGCCTATCCACTTTTTAATCCCTTGGAAGAAAAACAACAAAATTAGCTATATACGAACTCTATTTTGTGGTTTGATCGATTGTTAGTTTTCTTAAGAAAACGGTGAAGGTCTACTTGTTGCTGATTTATATTTTGTTTGCTGGTATGCAGTGCATGTGCAGTGGGTGTGCAAAGGTTTTGCAGTTTCAGACGAATCGGTGTCCCATTTGCAGACAACCAGTTGACCGGCTCCTGGAAATCAAGGTGAACAACGAACCTGAAGGTTGACCATAGTCTGCTACCACAAAAGAACATCGCTTTTACTTTCAAGTTGTTCCGGTTTCCCAGTACTAATTTTGCAGACCAGGAGGCCGTGTCAATGGCTCTATACTGCATTTCTTGCTATCTTGCTGTATTGTTGGCAACTTGACTCTGTCATATGTATATAATAAGGTTTCATCTTTGATTTGAAGAATTACACCAGCTATATAGAATTCTCTTATTTCCATTTTTTCTTAAAAAAATAAAAAATAAAAAATAAAAAATGAAAATGCTTTGATGATCTATTTTGATTATCAAACACTTGATTCTCATCTCTTGACTCTTGCTCTTCTCACATAAGCACTAAAATGTTAACAATAATCAAATGGTTGTCTTACCATTGGTCTTAGATTCTCAAAATGTTGGTGCACCTCACTCTCAACATGATAAGTAGTGGAGGGTTTAAGTCTCTTCATGCACATTTTATAGGTATATGTGATAAGTTTTTGTCCGATGTCGTGGGAGTAGATATGTCTTGTTATCTTGATGTTGGTGGGATTGATATATCTCGTTAGAGTAATGCTAGACAACCTGGCAAGTGAGTTGTCATCACTACATACAACATGAGATGATGTGGTTAATGAAAAAATTACTTACCATATCATTTGGGTTAAATTTTTGGGTTGTCCAGCATTAGTGATCTCGTTGTGATCTTGTTACATCTCAAGTAATGTTTGGTTTCAGAATTTATCGTAATATTTAAAAAAACAAAACAAATTATTTAAATAAAAAACTTGAAGATCATAAAGAAATAGTTTTGTTTATAATTTTAAAATGATTATTAGAAATTAGAATAACATTTTAAAATATTAAAGTATAATTTCCAATTAAAACAAGCTTCAATAAAAACAGTTAAGTATCTCCACGTAAGCTTGTTAAGTACACATCAGTTTCAACTCACTAAAACAAAACCAAAGAAGTTGCAGTTTCTCAATTAACTGACAAGTGACAATCATGTCATCGTCTCCAATCGAAACCCTAAACCTACAGCCTCCACCACTCAGCAACTCTCAGGATTCGACCAACCAAAACGAACCTCCACTAAACGCAGTTGAAGCAATCCAACAACCGTCCATTCCTCAACCAACGGACGGCGAGATTGATACCGCCAACCACCCGGCCGAGAAGCGGAAGCGAGATGAGTCAGATGACCCGCAAACCCAACCCAAACCCGAATCTTCGCTTCACCCTATGTCGAAAACCAGCTTGTGCTCCTACTTCAGGAAGGCAGGCTCCTGCCGCCATGGTATCGGGTGCAGGTACGCGCACGGCGAGGAGGAGCTCCGGGTCCGGCCCGACAACACGTGGGACCCGACCTCTGATCGGGCGAAGAAGGCGAAGAAGTTGAACGGAGAGAAATGCGAGGTGGAGGAGGAGGAGGAGGTCATGATGACTGATATGGTGGTTGATGATGATGATGATGGTAGTGAAAATGCTGCGCTCACCAAGTGTTTGGTGCATTTACCAAGAAAGTGGACCTCTGATCATTTGAAGAAATTTCTAACTGATCAAGTAAGTGTAACCTGTAACCAGTTAAATAATATATATATATATATATATATATTGTTAATGAATTATGTTGATTTGCATATGTTTAATTATGTTTTTATCGTATTTTTCAAATGTCAATGACTCAATGTTATTCTTGTCAGATACAAGGCTTACTGCTATATTATCTTATTCATAGGAAATGATACTTTTTTCTTCCAGGGAATTCTCTCTAAATCTGCAAAGAAGAAGAAAGGCATGACCGTAGGTTTCGTGAGTTTCGAAAGTGCAGAACAATTGAAAAGTGCAATGGAGGTATCTCTTGTTTCATGATTAGAGTTACTGTTTCAAAGGTTTTCTACAATTTTGTTGACTGGTGTTTGAGAATTTCAACGTGGCAGGAGCTGGAAGGAAAATCGGTTGGCAACAAGAACTTAAAGGTTGCTGATGTTATTCCTCGATCATGTGATAAGAAAATCAAATTGGCTATGGCTCTGCCTCAGAATACTGAGCAAACCACTGACTCTGCCTTGGCTGGAGAGATTGCTGGGGTCTCTACTTCTTCAAATGGGATTGAGGATGGTAATACAAATGATGACAGTTCAGCGCCAGATGGTTCAGCTTCAAAGGCTAGAAGTGCACGTGATGTAGTGACACCACTTGCCCATTTGTCTTACAGCAATCAGTTAGAACACAAAAAGAACTCAATTGCGCAAATGCTCAAAAAACTTGTTAGAAATTCTTATTCCTGTTTTTTTTTTTTTTTTTTTTTTTTTTTTTTTGGTTATTAAATTTTGCAATACAATTTCTCTGCAATTTGAACATTTATAATGTTTTGGACAGACTAGAAATGCACGTAAAGCTTGTCCTAATGGTGTTTCTCTGCCAGAATGGATTATGAAATCACGGGAAATAGGTAGTGTGTTTATCTTACGAGGAATTCCCAGAAATCATTCGTGTTAAGAACTTTCAAGACTCTTAATTATGTATCTTAAATACTGCAGGTGGTCTTCCATGCAAACTAGAGGGTATACTTGAATCACCACTTGTAAATGGATACCGTAACAAGTGTGAGTTTTCAGTTGGATATTCTCTCCAAGGCAAGCCAACCGTAGGATTCATGCTTGGAAACTTTAGGTAGTCTGCCTTACTATTTCCTTTAATTCTTTGTTTTGTTGTTGTTGGGATTGCTTCTTGGTCTGGTTTACCAAAATTTAAGTGAATTTTCAGGGAGGGTGTCACAGCAGTTGAAGAACCTGTGGACTGCCCAAATGTTTCCAGAATTTCTTGCAGATATGCTTGGATCTTTCAGGAATTTCTGCAGCATTCAGAGTTACCAATTTGGAACAGATTTAAGAATACTGGATTCTGGCGACAGTTAACAGTATGTGTTGCCAACAATCACTATTGAGTGATAAAAGAATAATTTAAATTTACATTTTTACACTTCTCTCACAAGTATGTCCTTTAAATTCTTGATAGGGTATGTTTTATTTGCTGTTGAAATGAACCTGGAGTATTTATTCTTGCAATTAACATTTTATATCTTGATGTCTTCCAAGGTTCGAGAAGGAAGAACTCCAGAGAAGTCAACAGATGCTGAAAATTTGGAGGCCAACGTTTCAGAGGTCATGCTTATGGTTCAGGTTTGTTTCACATGAACTAGTGGATAGTTTTAATGTACCTAGTTTCCGTGAGATGGACATTGTCTGGAATCTCCTGGAGTACAGTGATAAAGAATGACAGAGAAACCTATATTGGTACAAGCTGGTGTAACGGTTAATAATTAGGGAGATTATAGTTTTCTTCACACATTGAACTTTTCTGATGTCTTTCCTTGTAACTCTTGGGTTTTTTTTTTTTTCCTTCTTATTTTGGTTACATAGGTGAGCTCAGTGGGCTTTGATGATGCATTACTAAACACTGAATTTGAGAGGCTGGCTAAAGCATTTGCAGAAGGAGCTACTGCAAGTTCTCCACCTTTACCTCTGACAGCTTTGGTTGTTCAGGTAGCGGCTGCTTAACTTGATATTATGTTGTAACTGGAAAATTTATCATGCATGTACGTAATTAAAATGAGATATCCCACCACCGCCCCCCCCCCCCCCCCCCCCCCACTACACCTTTCTCTCTGTTGCAGTATGCAGTCAAATTTATTTGGCTAAAAATAATATTAGTCCATAAAATTGAAATGTTATTAACAGAATTTATATGTTTCGAGCCTGACACCTTTCTCTAATCTGATACATGATATTTTTGTATTAATGTAGTAGTCAAATCTCTGTAGTTTCTTTTGTTAGTCTGTAGGCTATGTGTATAATGCAAAAGAGTTCTACTTAGTAACCCGTTGTTCTCTTAGGTGGATGAAATTTCTTGTTTCGTAGATATTTGTTTGTTATGTAATTACTTAGCTTGTTTTCCATATCATTTTGCTTTAGCATATTGATTTTGGTTTTAGCTAGCAACGAAAATATATTAGATATTTATGAATGCTCGGGGCTTAATTTCAAGGTGCCTCTTGAATAATCCAAGAAATTTTTATGTGGACAATTGTTTCATGTTATATGCTGTCCAGACTGGTTTGGCTTTATATGCTTCTCCCTGTAGTTTGTAATAGATAGCATGCTTTCTTTAAGTTTAGCATTCTTTTATATGGTGGCTGGTTTTGATGTAGGACCATCAAGGGATATCGAATGTAGCACCAGCTGATGCTCCATTGCGCCAACTAGCCATTCCAAAATCAGAAAGTGGCCCTCTTATGGAAGGAACCAATGACCTTGTAGAAGCCAGAATACATGATTCTATAAGCAATCTTCGGTTCTGTATATCCCCAACGGCATTTTTCCAGGTTAGACCTTAGATTGATGTTATGCCTCATGCTTTATTGAAAAGTTTTTGCAAGCAACACTAGATTTTAAGTGAAAAAAGATATTTACATAGTATAATAATGTATGCAGGTTAATACCCTTGCTGCGGAGAAACTATATTCGCTTGCTGGGGATTGGGCTGATTTGGGTCCTGATACCTTGTTATTTGATGTATGCTGTGGGACTGGAACAATTGGACTCACATTAGCTCATCGTGTTGGTATGGTAATGAACAGCTACCAAATTCCTCTCTTCTCTTATGTTTTTGATTGGTATCCGTATGTCTTGATTGTCCATGTAACATGGATACAACTCCAGTTTTAGCTAAATAATAATATTAAAGGAAGACAATTATGTAGTGGGGATTATTGAAAATTTTGTAAGGAGTAGCTGTCCCATGGTGTCCATTGGATTTTAATATGAAATAAACTAATTCTTTCTCATTTTCATTTTCTCACTTCTATGTTTTGCAGGTTATTGGCATTGAAATGAATGCTTCTGCAGTTTCTGATGCTCATCGGAATGCTGAAATTAATGGCATAAAGAACTGTAAATTTGTCTGTGGAAAGGTGTGTTTCCAATTTTAAGGCCTTTGTTTATTCAATTTATAAATTTTTTTAATGTAGTAAGGCGTGACTAGGGGTAGAGGAAGGACTGAAATACGATGGTCCCTTGTGAAATGAATCACAAGGAAGAACAATATTATATTCTTTAGAGTTCATTAGTGAAGTCTAATTTTGATATATTCATTTTATTACTTACCTATTTGTTACCCACAGGCCGAGGATGTGATGGGATCTTTATTAAAAGAGTACATAAGTGTGCCCGAGAAACAAGATGAGCATGCATCTGAGACTAGTAACAAAGAAATCACTACTGCTGAAGAAAAAGATTCCATTATGGAAGACGTTCAAGAAACTGAAGAGAGCTCCAGCCATGACCCTGAAAATGTCACGGTTGCTTCTGAGTGTTCAGTAAATAGTGGAAACGAACCCCAAATGCAACTGGAGAAGACTTGCAAATCAGAAGATGGAAATTCTTCGGTGCAACAGTTTAAAAATGTTGTTGCTATTGTTGATCCTCCACGCGGTGGACTTCATCCAACTGTAAGTAACAGACTCATCTGTCTCGCATGCACGCACACATTTTAACTTTTCTCTGTTAACCTTCTTCCGACCAATGGGACCTTTTTACTAATCATCAGGAAAAAAAAAAAAAAAAAAAAAAAAAAAAAGACCATATATCAGATCATATATTCAAGAACATTGTGGAAAAATTAAACACCTCTTCCATTGCATTTGCAATTTACTGTCATTCTTTCTTATAATTTATTTTACGAGGCTAGGTGCCGTAAATAGTATTCTACTGGAAACACATTTAGAAAATCTTGCTTCTGCTACGTAAGATAAATTTAAAAACAGAAGATCGATACCATTGTGTATGATCCTAAGAAGGTTTATATCTGGATTAAAAGATGCCATATATGTTGAACAATGACGGTGGACCATCCTGGTCTTCTTTCTGCATTCATACAAATATACAATTCATATTCAATCCGAGATATTTATTGAATCTTTGATGATCTAGCTTACCCTAATTCACGTTTTTGGGTGAGCGCAGGTGATTAAAGTTTTGAGGACTCATTCACATCTGCGGCGGCTTGTGTTAGTTCCCATACAACTGCTTATATTCCTTAGTTCTCGATATATTTTTTACTGCAATCTTAACATAATGTCATTTGGTGTTGTGTAGTTACATATCCTGCAATCCCGAAACCTTAGTCGCAAATGCGATAGAGCTTTGCACACCATCTCCAGAAAAGTTTGAGAAAGGAAATAAAGACAACAGAGGATGGAGGAACATGAGCAGTGCTGGGTTAGCGCGGCGTAGAGCCAAGTCTATGCCCATATCAGAACCATTCCAGCCTGTGAAAGCCATGGCCGTTGACCTTTTCCCGCATACTTCACACTGTGAAATGGTGATGCTCTTGGAGAGGTAGACAACAGATCATGATAGGAGATTCTCCAATTTTTCCCTTGTAATCCCATTTAGAAATTTGGTAAACTTTTTGTTATGTTTGCCAAAGAAAATTTTTGTTAAATTATCTCTCAGAATTCTGTTTTCACTTCATGATTGTACTTTTATCTGGATAGAAAAATATCAAAATCAAATTTTTTTGACTGATTTTCTTGCGGAATGTGAAAATTCTTGAGTGAGCCCTGACCAAAACCAAACCGAGAAATGTGGCATAAATGCTCAATTTAATGAAATTATGCCACGAGACATGGATAATCAATCGCATGATATGCAGGCAAACCTATCAGGACTCGGGAGACAAGACTGAAAATGACAACTAGCATGTAATCTCAAAGCTTCACACTTACACTTTGGTGGAGCTTGACATGGAATAATGGATTTCCACCTTATCATTTGTAAGCAATTGGTGGGTTTTGGCACACATGTCCTTTGATTACGTGGAGAATTCAATGTCATTTTTGTTTTTCTAGAGTGGGTCAGGCCTCAGGCCTCCATGGAATCCATTGGCATGGTTGAAGTTTTCAAGCTTCTTAAGAGGTCCACTTTCCCTACAGCTATATCTCAACAGCTAATTCCACTTTTAGGTATGGAATTGGACATGAAACATACTTTAGTGGAGCTTGTCATCTTTTAACTAACATCTGTCTCCCCACTATCATTTTATAAGGATTCGACGAAAACCAATCATATCTTTTATACAGATCAGACCAATGAACCTGTCATGTGAACCAAATCCATACGTTATTCTAGAATGTAATGCCAATACATAACAAATTTAGATAATGAACCTGTCACGTGAACCGAATCCATACGTAATTCTAGAATGTAACAAATTCAGATAACGAACAGAAACAATCATTCATACGGATGAATTCAAATAGACGACCTCATAAGTAAGAAGCACTAGACAATGGTATATTGTATCACAATGCTGCTGGCTTGTAATAATTTGGCAGACGTGCCTCTGAAGTGAAGTGAGCCTCAAGTTAAAATGATTACTTTTCTTAAAAGAAAATATGTCCATATTCTCTGTAAATTTGAATCCAAAAACACTTACTCGAATTCACAATCTTTTTCGTTTTGTGTTTTTCTGGTTCATGCTTTTGATTTTTTGTTTTTGTTTGCTTTTGCTTTCTCTTCTTTTTAACCACATGGAATAATGGGACAGGTCTACCTATAAACCTACCTGATGTGGACTCAGGTTCTGACACGATCAATGAAACGGGTCACATTGGAGTCGACATAAACATGATATGGGGTGAACGTTAAACGGATACCGACATAATTAATTAAACAAAGTTGGGACCATTTGATTGCTCGATTCTTTTTGGCTGGTTTTACGGTTCGAATAACGCTTGGTACCGATCAGTCAGTACCCAAAATATTGATCCCATCAACGAGAGTGTAGCACGTGATATATTTATATTTTTTTACTTTTTACATTTATTTCACAAATTGGATCACGTGCTACACTCTCATTAGTAGGGTCTAGGGTTTTGTTAGCCTCGTAAAGGCAGGAGGAACTCATGGTTGCTTTGGGAAGATTCTACAAAAAAAGTGTTGTATTCTTTTGATCAATCAATTTCCCACTAAGAGTTTTGTTTGTTTATTATCTTTTATGGCAACATCAATTGTTCTACTGTATCTGGAACCAAATAATTCCTTCTTTTTAACATTGATTTGGCTGCACTTTAATTTTAATTTTATTTTAAAAATTTATTAAGTGGGATTATGATCGCATTTCAAATTTTCAATAGTAACACCCACCGCCACAATTCCCATTAACATAATCTTTTTTGCTTTTAAAACAATTCTTTCCCAATTTGTCCGCATTCTTTTATACCTTCATTACAAACCCATTACTAATAGCTTAATAGGGATGTAGCTCAACTGATAGATAGACGGGCTTAGGGTTTGAGTAAATAACTCTTAGGTCAGCGGCTCGAATTCTACCAATAGAAAAAGCTGATAGAGTTCGAGTTAAAAATACGGAGAGACCTCTCCCTTGTAGTATTGATCTTGTCGGTCTCGACAGATCTTTGATCCGACAATTACTGATTGATAAACTTTTTTTCCTTGAATTTTGGTATTAATGTATCATAATATGTAATATAAAAAACAAATGCGTGGTTAATGCTTTCAAAGAAGATAACATTAATATATATGGAACAAAAAAGAAAAAAAAAGTAGAACATAGTAAAAACAAAACAACAAAGACAGGTTGTAGATTAGAGTCCAAAGGCTTTTTGGTTACCAAAAAGTCTCCCGCCACGTAAACTAGAATTTCTTATCATCTTTTTGTAAAGTATAAAAAAGAAAAGAAAAGTAAAATCATTCCTTTTCCGTTCCTTGTCTCTGGACTTGTCACTGCAGTAATTTAAATTTAATTTAATTAGCACCTCTTAGTAGAGCGGGTAGTGCACCTCCCTTCCACATATATGGTGAGGGATTCAAATCCCATTATATGTATTTTAAAAGCATGTGTGGGGAGTTTTCTTTCCGGATTGTGGGAATAGTTATCTCCCGTTATTTGAGTAGATATCTGAGCCGCACATGTATTGTTTGACTTAGACAGGTCCCAATAGTCCTTTTGTAATAATTAGGGAAAATATCATTTTGTCCCTATGGTTTACCCTATTATCCATTTTAGTCCCTGTCGTTCCAATATTGACTCGTTTAGTCCTTCTGTGACAATTTCCGTTAAAATAAGGTCTTCTGACATGACCAAAGGGAAAAATGACAGATTTACCCTTCTAATAAATATTTAAAAATTTTAAAAATCAAAATAATAAATATAATTAAATTAAATAATAAAAATTAAAAAAAATTTAAAAATAAAATAAATAAATAAAAACATTAACAAAAAAAATAATTAAAACAATTTTAAAAAAATTAAAAAGAAAATTAATCAAAATTTTTTTTTTTTTTCAATTTTATCAACCTAGAAAATTAAAACCCATAAATTAAAAAGAAAAAAAATTCAAAAAAAAAATTCAAAAATAAAAAAGATTCTAAATTATCATCATCAACAATCTAGATTCATCAACCATCCACACAACTATCCACATTCAACAACATCATCCACATTCATTTCAATCCAGAATCCTTCCCAATCAATTTTAAAGTTCAAATTAAAATTGAAAAAAAAAAATCAACATTCAACAACAATCACCAAAAACCATCCACCCAAAAACACACCACACCACCATCCATTCACTATCCCCAAACCAATACCTTAAATCGAAATCAACCACAGCCACCACCCCCAATCCAAACCCCTTACCAAATGCTGAAACCAAACCCAACAACGAACCCAAAAACCAAACCCACCAAACCCAGAAACGAAACCACCGAAGAGAAATTGAAGACGCTCGACATCGTCGGAAACCATATCGACCTGCACCAGAAACCACTCCATGACAGCCAAATCAAACCCAAGGGTTTAAAAAGAGGGAGATTCGCAAGAGAGGGTTTAGAGACAGAGGGATTCGCGAGACAAATAGGGAGAGGGATTCGTAATCGAGTTGGCTTGGGTTTGATTTGGCCGCCGGTGGTGGTTTGATTCGGCCGTCGATGGTTTGTGTGGGTTTTGACAGTGCAACTGTTGTTGGGTGTTGTTGGATGTTGTTGATTACTTGATGGTGAGGTTTGGTGATTGATTTTGAAACTTTAAAGTGGTTGGTGGTTTATGATGTTGATCGAATATTAAAATCTGTATAGCTGCAATCAAGATGATGAGTTTTGAGGGTTTGGGTTTGATGATTGGAGATGAATGATAGTGTGGTTGTAGGCAGATGATGAAGATGAATAGATGATGTTGGCGATGGTCAATGATGATGGTGTTGGTGATGGTCGATGATGATGGGTTCCGTTTGATGATGATGATGAACTTAGATGAATTTTTTGTGCTTGGGGATGTGAATACTGGGATGATTTTTTTGTGCTTGGGGATATGAATTTTGATGAAGTCTGGATTCTAATGATGAACTGGGATGAATGTTTCGATTTTTTTTTTTTAATTTGGTGGAGATATTTTTATATTTTTTAAGATGATTTTTTTTTTTTTTAATGGGGTGTGTGGGAGAGATTTGTTTTTTTAAGGAAGAGAAAGAGATTATACTTTTTTATATTTTAATTGTTTTTATTTAATTTAATTATATTTTTTAATTTGGTTAAGTGATTAACGATCAATTTACCAATATACCCTCACTTGTTTAACGGAACCCTAACAGAACCAGACGGTAGGGACCAAAAAAAAGATTAATAGTGAAAGTTTGGACCTACATGGCTAATACTGGAACGACGGGGACTAAAACGGATAATAGGGTAAACCATAGGGATGAAAACAAAATTTTCCCTAATAGTTATTGTAATACTTAAAAAAAATTAATTAAATCTTAACTATATATATATATATATGCACTCAAGAATCCTAAGCAAAAATAAAAATAATAAAAAGTTCCATGTGTGCTGTGCCCTTTTTTTCCCTTCAAGTACAAGCCTACTTCTATTGATGTCACTAAAATTATTATTATTTTTTTATAAAATAAACAAGTAAAAAAATAAATAAAAGCATATAGTGTTCACTTCTCTTTTTACACTTGTGTGGTTGGAGTTAAAGTTCAACAATATAACGATTATCAATACTTGTAGGGAATATTTTTCTTCCTTTCGTGGGAATAGATTCTTAGACCGTTTATATAGTGGTTCCATTGCATTTTACTTGAAATTTAGTGATTCAAATAATTAAAAAAATGGAATATCCACTAACTCACTAAAAAAATCTAAGTTTTGTTTTTTTGTATAGGTACATATGTACCACTTATACGTTGTGACGACTCAAAATGGAAAGCATGGTATTGGATGTCTTGGTGAAACCTTTCTACAATCCTTAACCAGATTATTGGGAGGTGAAGTTTAGAGCATCTTCAATGTAAGAGTGACTTGTGGAAAAAAAAAAAAAAAATGTCACATAGGATAAATAAATAGTTAATTAAAAAATATATCTCTAATGCAGCCGTGCATATTCAACCTTATGCTGATGTGGCAAAAAAAAATAAAAAAATTAGACATTGTTAACATAATCGTTTACTTTTAGATGGCATTTTGTACATCTATTTTTTCAGTTGACTCAGCAAATATTTAAAATTGATATTAATTTTTCATCTATTTTCGGTAAGGAAATAAAATAAAAAGGGAAAAAAGGAAAAAAAAAAAAAAATAGACATATCATTACAAATAAATGTGTTTTAAATAGAAGATTAGAGGCCAAATTTTGAGTTGGTTGTCTATCAAGTTTGTTTTTATGCCACATAGGAAACAAGTCTCTCGACATTGTTGTCATGTCAATGATTTTTGGTATGCAAGCCACCGGAGATGCTCAGTAATGTGGCTTGTATTTGAAAAGATGGTGATATGTCAACATTATCAAGTCAATTGCTTCATATGTGGCATATAACTAAACTTGATAGACATCTAAATGAAATAGCGGTCGCCACGCTCCAATGCATTCACTTGTAAAATATATGTTTTTAATGACATGTCAATTTATTATTGGTCTTCTTAAATATACTTTAGAATGTTGAATAAAATAAAGTAGAAGACAAGAGTGGTTGCTGACTGGGCCAATAAGATAGTTGTCCAACAGACCCTCTAAAATAAGAGAGTCAAGTTAACAGTCTCTAAAAAAAAAAAGCTACCACCACCTCAGCTTGAAGTTGTATTAGAAAGGTTGTATCGAAGATGAATTTTTTAACAAAATGATTGTTTATCTTACATGACATTTAATTTTTTTACAACCCACGTTAGCATTGGAGATGCTTTTAGAAGATAATTTGCACCTTCAAATCGTCCAATCCCCATGCGCCACATGGTATATATTTGTTGAAATGCGCATCACTTTGTCAAAACATAATAAAGTTTCCAATCATTGTTCAACATCCAACCCATCCTTAAAAATTAAAAAGCCAGCCATGAAAAAAAAAACAGCTGTCCCGAAATAAATGTTTTTCACAATATATTTAGAATGATTTAGAATGATGATCTGGTATTAACCAATCGGTGCCAAAAACAGACCCTGTAAATGGGAGTGTAACACGTGGCCTTTTTTCTTTTACTTTTTATATTTATCTTATAAATTGAACCACATGCTATAATTTTAGGTATTGACCGATTAATACCCAAACATTATTCGTATTTTTATATATTTTTTCTTATAACTATTAAACTATTACAATAAATTCAGGATTTCAAAGGTTTTCTAGTATATTACAGAAAATTCATTTCAAGGGAAGGGTCCAACCTTATCCATTAGATTTTGTAATTTGTTTATAAGATTTGAAAAAGACACTGTAAACAGGGAGAAAAACTTGTGTAGTATCATCGCTGACATGTCTATATCATCTATTAGAAAATCTTAGGTGGAATGGGCATGCATATACACTTAGTGCACCTCATATAACATGATGCAGCGTTAGCATTCAATCGGGGTTTGACTACAATACAGTAATTATATAGTTGCTAAGAAGTTATCGAGGTTTTTTTCACCTTTGAATTTTATATACTATTGGATTTTATATCTAGCTTTCACTCCAATAACTATTTTGTGTGAAATACCACATGGAATGTAGACTATGACTATGAAGTCTGTTTGTGTGCCTATGTAAGTTAATCTCTGCTGAGCTGATCTTTGTCTTGAGCTAAATAGATTTAGTGACATATTTAATCGATGATCAAAATCAGCTGGGTAGAAGATTCAAATTGGATTGGAAGATCCCTCCCTCCCCTTTGGTGGGAGTTGCATTCTAAACCTTACTTGTAATCTTGCAAGTTCCCGACAAACCTTTGACCGGATTATATATACGGCCGAGAAAGTAGGTTTGAGAAATTGAAATGAGGCATGAATCATGGAATGGGGCCTGGGGGTGTAATTGAAAAAAAAAATGAGCAAGAAAGAAAAAGAGTGGGGGCGCAGTGGGAGGGACAGTGGCAGTGGCATCCCACAATTCACCACCACCTTTAGCCATCAAGGAAAAAAATTAATTCATTCATTATTATGATTAACAGCAAACCACTCTCCATTCCATTTCTTATTATTCTTTCTCTCTCTCTCTCTCCCCCCCACTCCTTCCAACTTACACCAACAAACCACCATCATCAACACCACCAGTCCCACCACACACCCTTCTCTCTGTGATACATTTTTGCTTCAAAGATTTTATTTTTTATTTATTTTTATTCTTTGAACTTGTTATGAGAAAATGGGAACTGGGGAGGAGAAGCCTGTGATCACTGAGGTGTCTGAACATGATGTAGCTGCTACTATTGCTACCCAGAATCCTGCTGTTACTCCTCCTCACATGGTAATTTACTTTCTGCTTCTCTGTCTTTTTCTATTTTTCTTTTCTTTCTCTGCTTTGGTTCATTCCTTTGTATTGGAAAGTTTCAAAATTGTTTATGGATTCTAATTCTCTCTCTCTCTCTCTCTATATATATATATATAAAATAGTTCTTTCATGAATCATTTCTGCTTTTTAGTCTTCATATGAATTTGGAAAATTACACCACTTTTTGTGTAGAGTTTTTCTTGATTAATTTAGTGATTAGAAGTTGCTCAATACCCAACAGTATATAATCACTGAAATTAAACAAATATTTGGATATACAAATCATTTGTCTCAATTAGTGTTTGAAATAAGTCAAGCTACAATAGTACAGAAGTGAACTTTGTCAAATTTTACCAATAATTTAATGTAAAAGAAGAGATAAGAACTGAATTAGAGTTCAGTAGCCAGATGATGTAGATTGCAATCACAAAATCAAATCTTTTTAGTGTCAAACTAATGAATCTCCATAATTAATGTAAAACAACACCAAATAAGATGATATTATAGTTCCTTGCAAGTAATCATGTATTTTCATTTATTTGCTGTTAAAGTGGTAGTTTTCAAACAAGGTATATAATTGAAATTATTTCCCACCCTCCCTCATCAAAGTCAAGAGGAAAAGCTGATGGTGGCTGTGGGCATATTATGATGCCAAACAAAGATTATTATTATTTTTTTTTTTCTTTACTTTTCTTTTCCTTTTCTCTTTGAAAAGAGAGAAAGGAAAAACAAAAGATGAAAATTCCATTTTATGTTGCAGTTATGTGAGAACTGCTAAATTGCTCAATTGTAATTTAAAATAAACTTTTATGTGGTGGATAAGTGTGTTATAAGTATGCTCATAGTTATATGCCTATCAGAGAAAAACTCTGCATCTTATTATGCACACAACACCTCATTCAGTGGTATGTAGATAATTACATTTAATTGATTCAAATATCATATTTCAGATTTTGCAGTTGCCAATTGAAATCAGTTGGTAATGGAATAATATCTGATTCTCTTTGTCAAGTGAAATACAATCAAATTACTGATGGGGTACATTTGTGTAGTTTGTGAAATGTTGGAAGAGATTACTGAAGGGTTGGTTATGGAAACTATTTTGGCCTTTTTCGTTACATGTCATGCATTGCACTTCATCTCTAAGCAGGAAATTTATTATTAAGTGAAACAAAATTGGAAAAAGAAGTAAGGCTGCTAGGTAGGTTGATAGACAAAATACTATAAACTGTAGTTTGTGTTCTTCTTCTTTTTCTTTTCTGCATATTATCATTTCAATGCGAATTCACATTATTCTTTTTTCAGGTCGGAGACTCAATGGGAATAACTGAAGAAACTGCTCATGATCAACATTGGAAGAAAAGAAATCTCTTCTTAGAGATACCCTCTAGAACAGTGGAAGATTCTTCACAGGATTCTGTCATAATAAAGATGCCCCCAACACCTAGTCCCACTCCGACTCCAAGAAGAGTTAATTTTCTCTTGACATCTTCTTCTGTTGATGCAAGAACAAGTGGCTCACCTGGTCCTCCCACATCTAGAGGCAAATCATCCTTAAAAGGCATCTTACCAAAACTAAGTTTCAAGCATCGAAGCTCTAGCACAGATATTGAGAAGGCTGCCAACCAAGCTCCAGAAGGCTGCCAACCACGAGAGAAACCTTCAATCTCAAGGTCATTGTCACTTACAAAGATATTTACTCCTAGGATGAAGAGAACATCATCACTGCCTGTAACTCCAATTGTTAATCCAAGCCTAGAACCTACTTGCAGTGGAAGTTTTGGTGGTTCTACAGATTCAAGTGTAAGTTTTCACTAATAAATGCGTTGATTCCGGTGTTCTAGTAGGCGCAAGGCGCCAGTCGTACGGCAGACTGTTGCCTAGACCGCCTAGGCAGTGAATCTGAATTAGCCAAAACGATGCTGTTTTGGGTGTCTTTTTCGAAAAAAAAAAAATTCAAAAAAAAATTTCTGGGCGGAGTCGGGTGCCTAGGCCACCTAGTCGCCCACCTAGACCGATTACTAGAACCATGGTTGATTCCTTGTCAAATTAGTTAATTGGTAGAATGTACTTTCTGGCAATGCATTGGTGGTAAAATGTGGGGATGGAGTCATGGAGCTTGCCTGAATTCATCTGGTTGAGTTCTTGTTTCATTGATGTGTAGGAGTAGGGGAATTCAATTATGAATTATTGTTCTTAGTATGCAGCATCTGTACTGACTAGGCCATCCGAAAATAAAGACATGTTGAAGCTTATTGTTCTTATTTGCAGATAAAAGGAGAACAGAAGCAGATATGTCGCTCACTTTCAGTTCCTGTCAATGCGAAAGAAAAAAGCATTAGGAGAATGGATTCATTTTTCCGAGTAATCCCTGCCACTCCTCGAGTAAAGGAAGGAGAGGTGATGTCAACTACTTCTCAGACAGTGGATACTGGTAATAATCCCACTGTTGAATTAAATACACATGAAGTACTCAAAATGTATGCCTAATTTCACACTCATCTGACTTCTGTACTATTCTATCTATAAATGCATGCTATCTTGTATAATAAAATTCAATTTTTGGCCATTTTTCAGATGATTTGGTTTCAATATATGATAATTTTGAAATTTAGGAAGCAAGAAGGACAAAATATAATGGCTTATCTTTCAAACTAATCATTGTATGAAAACGTTAAAATGTAGCTGATAACAATTGTTATACAAATGTAAGTTGATCTTGACTCTATCTATTTAGACTTTATTTGTAAGTTCTGGTAATATTGAAGTTTTAGGGTCTTGTTTCAAAGTGTGTGTTAATTGTGAATGCAATTGCCAGCAAAATATTTTCTTTTGATTCCTAACAGACTAAGAAATAGAAAACAAATTTAAAGTCATGTTCATCGTGAAATAATTTATTTTCTTTACTCGGTTCTCATGGCAACCTAACAAAACATGCATAAACTTTATTTATCTTTGGGGTTTTCAATCTTAGTTCCCCTCCCTTCAGTTTGCAGAAGCTGTCGTTATTATTGACAATGTCTTGATCATATTCTCTAATTTCAGAAAACAGTGATGACGATGGTGAAGACATAGCTGAAGAAGAGGCTGTTTGTAGAATTTGTCTGGTTGACCTATGTGAAGGAGGTGAAACCCTCAAGATGGAATGCAGTTGCAAAGGTGAACTCGCTCTCGCCCACAAAGATTGTGCCATAAAATGGTTTACTATGAGAGGAAACAAGACGTGTGAAGTATGCAAGCAAGACGTTCAGAATCTACCTGTCACTCTTTTACGAATTCAGAGTATTCGAAATCGAAATGGTGGAGGAGTTAGAGGCCCAACGGCAGATCTTGATGGATATAGGTAAACAATCTTGATATTTTATGTCTGATGATTGGCATTATGTACTGCTTGATTCCTGAAGTGTTCTGAGAGATTGAATGAAAATTTGAAGTTAAATAGTTGATAAATATGATCTTTCAAGACTAGTCTCACCTTCACTAAATTTTGATGTGAAGCAGGAAGATCCGAAGATGATCATGCTATGTTATTTATTTAGAGCTTTGCATAAACAAATCAACTATGAACTACTGGTTGATTTGTTACTACTCAGTTATAGTTGAGATACTGATTTTGATCGCCGAATATGTATTCTCATAACTTCAGGCCACAGTTGCTTTTATACTTCAATAATTGACTAGTGTTATCCAAACTCTGCATTTCTGGGCCAACAACTTTGCCACTTCTTTGTTCAACTTACGTAAATTAATCTCTGAAATTTCACACCGAGATTCTTCTGATACTGTTGACATACATGATATGATCTTAAATATGTGATCATACTATGATTTTAATTGCAAATTTGAAAAACATATGCTTATTAGTTTTACAATTTGTATTTTTAGGGTCTGGCAGGAAGTGCCTGTGCTCGTTATTGTCAGCATGCTTGCGTACTTTTGTTTCCTTGAGCAGCTTATGGTAAGCTAAGCAGTTCCACATTCAAACCTGCCACATTTACCATTACATGTTCTCAGTAATAAATCTGATTTTGTTGCAGGTCACGAAAATGGGCACCGGTGCAATTGCTATATCTCTTCCATTTTCTTGTGTACTGGGTCTCCTTGCATCCATGACCTCATCAACCATGGGTGGGTTGACAAGTAACCTTTTGATACATACTTGTGATTATTAAAAAAATCTAGTAATGAGATTATCTGTGGAGAAAAATTGGTTGTTGGTGCACTTGTGACAGCGAATGATCTGTAATGAGATTAAAAGGTTGATAAAATGTCGACTGTACTTCAACTTACTGTTTGCATCTAAGATTTTCTAACTCAAAGCTCTTGTTTCTGTGTAGTGAATGGAAGATTTGTCTGGGTTTATGCATCGGTTCAGTTCGCTCTGGTGGTTATGTTTGCTCATATATTTTATTCTTTGGTAATATTCCTCTACTCCAGATATTTATTTAGCTCAAGTTTTTATTTATATAATGAGAAAGAAGTATTTACTTAGCTCAGCTGAAGCTCCAATACATGACATTGCTTCGTGATCATAATACATGACGTAGCTTCGTGGTTTACAGGTTCATGTACAAGCAGTTCTATCAATTCTCCTCGCAACATTTGCAGGACTTGGAGTTGCTATGAGTGGGAGTTCTATAATTGTTGAGTTTTTTAGATGGAGAAGAAGATGGCAAGCTCGGTCGTCAGAGCAGCAGCAAGATCATCATGGTTCTCAAGCAATGGAAAGACCAGGCCTATTCCCATATGCATTCTGGACAGCTCCTCGAAACCACCCTCAATCCGAACCAGAAAATCCAGTAACTCTTAGTAGGAGTTGAATCATTGTCTATTTGATGATCTAGTTAGCTAAACATTAAAGGGTTTATTCTCAAATCCCACTTCCCCACAAAACAATGATGCCAGTGTGTGTATATGGTTGTCTTCTTCAAGTGATGAAGCTGATGTGCTATCTACAGGTTGTGTTAGAAAATATAGTTTTAGGAAGAATCTAAAGTTGTATTGTTAAAAGCAATTTTGGATATAATGTTGTCAAATTCTCTAAGAATATATACTAAATTGGGTTCTTTGTTCTTTGTTCTGTTTTGTTTTTTTCTTTTTGAGTTGAAACTGGGTTCTTTTCTTTGTTGACTAGAGATGAGAGGAGGTGAATTATAAATCTCATCAATCTTTTATAAGGTATTGCCTTAGATACAATAAAATTAAATTATTTTGAAATTTTTTATAAATATTTATATTCTCTTGAGGTTTGAGTATTTTTAAAAAACAATCTTTAAATTCTTATTGGATAAAAGAAAACGAAAAAAAATAAATAAACTATCTGAACTGGTTTTTAATACTAGCTGACCGTCAAGGAAGTTCTTTTTTGGGATAATTACCCTGGTGGCCATCGAATTGATAACACAATATCAAAATAGCCACTGGATTGGAAAGTTGTTCCAAAATGGCCATTTTTGGCGAACTTTGTGACACTAATAGTCATTCTATCTAATTCCATCTAATTCCATCCAACTCCATCCAATGAGTGACATTTTGGTAAATAAGGGGATGCCATTAATTTATTTTAGATGTTTTTTGAAAATCAATTTTTTCTTTTTTTGAAAAGAATAATTATATTTAGTGTGTGTAAATATATATATTTACACACACTAAATATAATTATTCTTTTCAAAAAACAAAAGAAATGGTTTAGATCAATAAACGTGTCTCTTCTTTGTTTTTTAGATTTTTAGATTTTTAGATTTTTTTAGATTTTATAACCTTAATCTTCTTAAAAAAGAAAGATATATATATATATATATATATATATATATATATAACATTTGAACTTATTAAAACATGTGACTGTGGTTTGACGTCATGAAATTATAAATTATAATAACTAGTTTGAGCTATTTAAAAAAATTAATGGCAATTTATGGACTATCTCACCAAATCAATAGCTTTAGAAATCACTAACCCTTTTATTATTATTATTTTACATCTCATTTGATATCCCTATATATATATATATATATATATATATATATATATATACAGTAGTTCTCTCATAAGGGATCCCTTATTTTAATTTCGATAAGGACCACCATGAAATCATATTGATTTGAATGAATTTTAATTTGAATTTTTTTTGTGGATGATAAGTTCATTGAAATCTACCTATGAATAAAATTTTAAATTTTTTCAAGTACTTAAACCATTTTTACCGATTTTTTTAAATATGAAGGCAATAGAAAAATAGGCGAAATATAGGAAATTCAAGAAAAATAGTTTTCGTGCTTGAAAAAATCTTAAATTTTATTCATAGGTAGATTTCAACGAACTTATCATCCACACAAAAATTCAGATTAAAATTCATTCAAATCGATATGATTTCATAGTGGTCCTTACCGAAATTAAAATAAGGGATCCCTTATGAGAGAACCACTATATATATATATATATATATATATATATATATATATATGTATATTACACACACTAAATATAATTATTCTTTTCAAACTGAAAAAATTGATTTCCAAAAAAATCTAAAATAAATTAATGTCATCCACTTATTTACCAAAATATCACTCATTGAAAAAATTGATTTCCAAAAAACATCTAAAATAAATTAATGGCATCCCCTTATTTACCAAAATGCCACTCATTGGATGGAGTTGGATGAAATTAGATGGAATTGGATAGAATGGTCATTCGTGTCCTAAAGTTCGTCAAAAATGGTCATTTTGTTTATATCAAACTTTAGGGATGTAAGTGTACGAAATTTACAAAGTAATTTAATCAAGTTCATTTGTTTTTTGACGAGACAAGGTTGGTCCAATAATAAACCCTTCACACTTGAACTATAAAGTTAGGGATGGCAATGGGGCGGGTTCGGGGCGAGGTGGCCTTCCCCGCACCCCACCCCATTTATTTTTTAAAAACCCATCCCCTCATAAAACCCCACCATAGATGGAGCGGGTTGGGGCGGGGCGGGGTACAACGGGGAGTGCTTTCCCCATCCCCACCCATTTACCCCATTTATATTTTTTTATTTATTTAAATAACAAATATATAACTATTGAATATGATAGTTATATTCAAAAAACAATTATCAGTTAAGTGCTCCCACATAACTGATGTGCATCTTCTTTTTCTTTTGTTGCCATCATCTTCACATTCAATTTGGTTTGTTTCCACCCCATGTTGTTCTTCTATGTTTACACATTTTTCTCTTGATGACACCAATATTGGATCTTCACTTTTTAGTGTATCTGTAGACATATTTGTTTGTGCCTACTTGAAGTAGGGATAAACGAATTAAATTTAATTTAAGAATTGAGAATTATTTAAGTAATAAACTTGAAAAAAAAAAAAAAAAAAAAAAAAAAACTACTGTTATTAAACTTTTAATTTTAAAAGTTATTTAAGAAAGAAACTTACTGTATATCCTCTTGTGTTTGAGGTTTAAGCTTGAACAGTGAACTTCGAGTTGTTTGAGGATTAGAGACTTAGAGTTGAAGTTAGCAGCTAAGGTTTTTTTTTAATAGTATTTTGTTTTGTCACTTTATGTTAAATAACGGTGGAGAGATGTAAAGTTAGGGTTAATGTGTGTATATATATATATTATATATATATATAGATATATTTATTTTCTTTGAAACTACGTAGTTTAACTAAATATTATTTTAAGAGAGGCAGGGCGGGGTGGGGAGTATAAAACCCATCCCCACCTCATACCCATTGCGGGTTAGACTATCTATCCCCATCCCCGCCCCATTTCCACCAAATTGAAACCCATCCCCGCCCCATTTCCACCAAATTGAAACCCATCCCCACCCCAAAAGTGCGGGTCCCCACGGGGCCCCGTCCCCGTAGGGAATTTTGCCATCCCTATATAAAGTTGCAGGTTCGAGTCCACTTTCTCCAAAAAAACCCTGAATTTATATAATAGTCAACAGTGTAATACTTATTATTATTATTGTCACCTGAGAAGCACGTGACAATCCATTCTGCTGACTAGGTCACATATGATGTTGACAAACGGTAAGACCAGAACCTTATAAACAGTCACAAAGACCAAAGACATTACACAGAGAGACTGAGAGAGAGAGAGAGAGAGCGAGAGAGAGAGAGATACTAGTTTCATCAGTATGAATATTTCGACAAGAATCGCAGACAAACTCCCTCTACTCAGCTCTCGTGTTCCTCTCTTAGGTGCTCTTTAATCACAATACTGTCAGTCTCTCTCACTCTTTTCTTCCTTTTGTTTCTCATCATTCAACTGAACCCACTTGTTGTTTTTTTTTGGCTATTTTACTTTATTTTGTTTCTGATATCTTAAAGTTACAATCTTGATAGTTGTTTCTTGTTGCAACCCATTAGAGTTTCACTTTTGAATTTCCGTGTTGTTTATAGTTTAACATTGAATTGTTTTTTACAGTCTTGTTATGCTTCTGCAAATATGTTTTTTGTCTTCTTTTTTGTGCAAAATATTAAAGTGGAATTTGTATTATACATGGTATTTTAGGTTTCCCCAAGTCCGGGGTTGTGCCTTTGCTGCAATTTAATAAAAGATTCAGATTCGGGTTTCCAAAGAAAATGGCTTGGAGTTTGGAGAAATGTGAAGTGAGTGTTGAGAATAAGTTTGGATTGGTTCGCCCCGCGACTGAAGCTTATTCTGAAGAGGCAATTGAAGCTCTGAAAGCTGGGAAGGTCATTGCAGTGCCCACGGACACACTCTATGGATTCGCTTGTGATGCTTGGTATGGCATTGTTATGGACTGGCTTTGATTTGTTTTGGTCATTTTAGTTCTGTTTTGTGCATTGAACATAACAATCACATAAGAAAAATATTGATAAGTTGCTCATATATTATACAAGTTCTGTGGAGAATTTGGTAAGTAAAAAAGTATAGTGTATTTTTTATCCGGGTTGGCTAGATTGTATAGATAAGCATTGATCTATAGAGGTTGCTTGTTATGTTATCATTCTTAAATGCGACACCTAGCCCACAATTTATTTATGTAATCACCATTTTGTTCTTTCGTAGTTTTGAAGAGAGAAACGGTGGCAATGCATAAAGATAAATGAGAACTTGTCAGGAGTCCTTGCCGTTCCACATAGGATGCATTTGTAAAATTTTCTTTCTGTGTGATCATAACAAACAAAAAAAATGAAGTTTTCCATTGAATATTTTCTAAACTTTTGCTCAATACTTGTTGTTTAGTCATTAAAGTTCATCAAAATTATAACTTTGTTAAGTAATATAAAAAATGGGAAGAAAAAAAAAAAACCAATTAGGATGAGTTACAGGTGATATTAGATAAGTTTACCTATGTTCAAAGCTAAGATGAGAGAAAATATCCAAAAATTTGCAAAGCCACTGACTCACATTTCAGACAAATGCAAGGGAACTTCATTTAATTAGTATGTATTGTGAGTGATCAGCTGTTGCGTATGAATATGAAGGATTTATGACCCTTAGGAGAATGAAGTGAGAAACTATCATAAGAAAATTGTCGGTTTCACAGAAACATGAAATTCAGATTCTGAAACAATAGTATTCCCTAAAATATAAGATTCCTGCTAGTTGTAAGCTTAAATTTGTGCATAATTTTTCATCAATGATGAGTCCATATGTGCATTTGTACCATTAATTTGATATTTATACCATGTGAATTTACAGTATTAAGGATTTTATTTTGGATTGGTTACTATTACTTTGTCAATCCTTCAGACGTGAAAAATAGTCATCTGACCTGGGTGATCGATATGATGATAATCGATGATGACCAAGGGAGTTTATATAAGATTTTCCAGGTCCTTGATAGTAATAATTGTGTTGCAAAGTTTTGGGCTGTCTCTGGGTCAGTTTGATTTGGCATCTTCAATCCTCATTTCAAGTTTTCAATATATTGCTAATTTTTGCATTCCTGCCATGGGATTCATAAATGCAGTTCTCTGGAAGCAGTCAATAGGATTTACGAGATAAAAGGACGTAAACATACAAGCCCTCTGGCAATCTGTGTTGGAGATGTATCAGACATTGGTCGCTTTGCTGTCATGGATCATTTGCCACATGGCTTACTTGATTCTCTCCTTCCAGGACCTGTTACAGTCGTACTAAGACGAGGTGTGTAACTCTTCTGTGCATCTTTGCTGAAAAAGAACAAAAAACGTGATATTGGTAATTGATCGATTAAGATATCTGGTTAGTAGAGACTCTGTTTAGATAATTCCACAACCATCCTCAACATGCATCTATTGCTACATATCTCTATTAATATGCAGCTGTTAACTTGCTGAACTTTTGTACGGTGTAAACTGAGATGTCCGGTTTTTTTTTTTGTTTTTTTTTTGTTTTTTTTTTTTGTTTTTTTTTTTTGCAGGGGAGTCAAGTATCCTTGAAAAGTCGTTGAACCCTGGATTAGAAACTATAGGTGTTCGAGTTCCCGATTCTAACTTCATCAGGGTTATTGCCGGTGGTTCAGGAAGTGCATTGGCTCTCACAAGCGCAAATTTAAGTGGACAACCAAGTAGTGTTTGCATCAAAGATTTTGAGAACCTATGGGAACACTGTGCATACGTTTATGATGGTGGAGTGCTTCCATCAGGTCGGGCAGGATCAACAGTTGTTGACCTCACAAAGCTAGGGAAGTACAAGATTCTTAGACCTGGAAGGTAAGCATCCAAACAAGTAGGAAATATTTATTTTCCGTAAATGTCCAAGTCATATATGCTGTCAACGGGGCATGCATGAATCGAAATGCTAAAAAAAAATAAATTGTATTTGCATTCTAATTGAAATTTCATATGAATTATGGCATGTGATATGATCATAAGAACATAGCCATACTGTTATATTAGTTTGCATGGTTTGCAAAGGAGGATTCTCCTCTGCGCCCAAATACATGAAGGAAAACAATGTTCTTGACTTGCTTTTACCGTTCTGAAAGTTAAACCGCAATTTGCTAGTGAAATATTCGAAATATTCGGTTAATCTGTGTCTTACTTTGTTTCTTCTTTTGGTGAAAGACGGTACTTACAACAAACTTCGAACTATGTTTTTCACTCTGCTTATTTTCCTTGTCGTTGCAGTGCAATGGAAGAGACGGTAGCCATCCTCGAAAAGCATTCTCTACAGGAAGAAACCGCGGCAAGTTAAAGAAAGAGATGGAAACAACCTGAGATTAGTTTTAGATTTGGAAGAAGAGATTCTTCTTCAAACTGGGCACCATCACTTCACTTGCCATTGTAATCTTTATAGTTTATTCTTTATCAACCAAAATATTATTCTTCTTCTTGAGTTGTTTCACTCAACTTGTCTTTGTTAATTGTTATAATTCCAACAATGGATTATTAAAAAACAAACTCCTTATACAAATACTTAATTTTCATAAAGAATTATAAATTGTAATCAAGCTAATTTTTGGAAAATGCTTACAAAATCATTTTAAAATGACTAATGTAGACATCATTTCGCGGGGTTTTATTTATTTATTTTGAAAATTTGACACCGAACGGATTAGGTACACTTGGTACAAGCAAGGTGGGATTTGAACTCTTCGCCACGAATGCTTTTCTTTTAGAATTTATCAAATATAAATATACAAAATTTGGTATAAAATCAAATATTAATGAGTAAGATAATAGACTAGTGGATTAGTAGTTGATTTGACATAAAAAAATGTTTAAACAAATTCCTCATTATTCACGTGTGGCTCGTGTGTTACACATGCTTTTAAACAAATTTCCAAAAAAGTCCCTTCACTCATTTGGCACCGACCGCTTGATTACGCGCCAATCACAGAGTAGCTTAGCGGGAACTCCAACGAATGGCTGGGTTCCACGTGGACATTTATGAATGAGGTAGCTAGCGAATGTAGTGTCTAGTCGTGACACCGCTGTAGAATATCCTTGAATGATGATTCTTTTTCATTAAAAAAATTCATGGGACTCTCTCACTTGTTGTGTGTCGTTTCACATGCAAACTTATACTTTTTTTTCGTCAAACTCCTCGTGAATCAACACAAACATTTGGGGTCCGGTGCGAGGAGAACTCGAACCTACAACCTCGTGTTATAGGTGTGAGAAGTATACTACTGAATCATCATTCAAGTGTCAATATGAAATTATACCGATATGATTTTGATAACTCACATGCCAAAATGAAATTGAGCAAATTTTTTGGACATTCTAATTACTCTTATTATCTACATCTTTACAAATTAGATATATATATATATATATATATATATATATATATATATACAGAAATTCTATTATCAGTTCGAACTGATAAAAGTTATATCAGTTCCTTGCATGTGGGCCACTAGATTTAAATAATTTGACTTAACTGTATGCACTTGTCAGTCAAAGTATTTATTGGCCCACATACAAGGAACTGATAATAGAAAGACTATATATATATATATACAGAAATTCTATTATCAGTTCGAACTGACAAAAGTTATATCAGTTCCTTACATGTGGGCCACTAGATTTAAATACTTTGACTTGGCTGTATGCACTTGTCAGTCAAAGTATTTAAATCCAGTGACCTACATACAAGGAACTGATATAACTTTTGTCAGTTCGAATTGATAATAGAAAGACTATATATATATATATATATATATATATATATATTTATATTTATATATTTATATTTATATATTACAATAATTCAGAGTTTGAGAAGGGTCAAGAGACTCAGAACTCTAATCCACAATCTCACAATGTAAATGACAACATTATCTTATTTACAAATTAGGTAATTTTGAGTATTAAGCCATAGACCAAGAAATTAACAAAAAATTAGTAATTAGATACTGTATTATTATTGTGTTATACAATTACGTGTGTAGTGATATCTTGTATTATACTGTATTAACTGTTACAACTCCGGTATGTATTAGCTAATACTAACCAAACCAAACATTATTTTGTATTTTTCGTACCAAAAGAGCTAATAGTGAGCAAATGAAAATAAATATTTTATAAAATAAAAATAGTAAAAAGGTCAATTTGAAGAACACTTTTTGGTTCATACAATAATTAAACAGAGCACATTTTTCATGGCCACTAAAAAAGATACTGGAAAATTAATTTTGTCAGCATTCAGCCGTTCACTTCCATATAGTTATGCAAATCCTTTGCAGATTAGTCTCTCTGAAACTCCGTCAAACACCACTTCCTTAGACTCTTTCACTTCACTGTCTTATAATCTCAACAAATATACAAGCTTCAGAGGTAATTCTACTCCCCCACAAAAGCATTTTTGTTTGTGTTTCAGGTGTTTTCAGGGTTTTGGTTATTTGATTAAAGGGTTTTTTATTTTCGATTTGGCTGATTATTGGGTAGTTACTGGCTTTTTGTGACATGCAGTTGATGTTTTTGTGAAGATATAGTTGTTTGGTTGATGGGAAAAAAAAAAAATTAACCAGGAAGGAAAATAGTTTGAAGTGACTTCAATTAAATCGGTTACTTGTACCTGGGTGCATGTTATTTTAATTGTATTTCCATCTTTTTAGCAAAAATAAAGGATCGATTTTTATTACTTTTGATCTGTTTTAAGTTCGGTTGTGTTGTTTTGTGATGATTTTATATTCCGAATTAAGTTGATTTGCACTGTATGTATATATAAAAACAGAAAAGGAAAAAACTTGGTGCTGTTTGGTTCCTGAAAATAGACTTGATGAAGTCTTTCAAATGACTTCAGTGAACCAAATGCATGCAGAGAGTTTAGTTTGATTTTAATTTTGAGCATATATTGGATCGTTTACCCAATTAAAATCCGTGTTACTTTGTTTATATAGGATTGTGAAGGTAGATATATATATAACATTCTGTTGAAATGGCGGCAACTGGAGCCATACCAGCTTCATTTCCGGGTCTAAAAACCAGGGATACGGGTTTAGGGTTTACGAAAAGTGTGGATTTTGTGAGAGTTTCTGATTCGAGAAAGTACAAGTATGGCGGAAGAAGAGTGTCTGTGATTAGGAATTCAACTCCTTCAAGTTCGGATGTAGCCGAGCTTCAGCCTGCATCTGATGGAAGCCCCCTGTTAGGTATACATAATTTTTAATGTGTTATGTTTTATCTTTTGAATGATTTGTTTGAAACCAGAGAAAATTATGTGCTTATTGTGTATTCTTTTATGTTTGCTTTAGTACTTTGAGTATGATTTGGATTATTAATCTAATGAATCACTATTTTAATCTAGTTCCCAGACAAAAGTATTGTGAATCGATACACACAACTGTAAGGAGGAAAACGCGGACAGTAATGGTTGGAAATGTGGCTATTGGTAGTGAGCATCCTATTAAGATCCAGACAATGACTACAACCGACACTAAGGATGTTGCCGGGACAGTTGAGCAGGTTCTTTAACATCCCCTCCACTTAAACTCTTTGTTTATAAATAATTGGTATGTTTATGATAGATTATTGGCAGGTGATGCTCTTCAAGTAAATTACATGGGTGGCATGTATTGCACATATTGTCGTGGATAAATGGATATTAATTTATATGTTGGATTCATGGTGTAGGATATAAACTGTTGGATTCATTGGACAGTATTTTTCATGTCAATTCTATAGATCCCATGAAATTTCAATTCTTTTGGAGAAGATGACTTATCCCTTGTCAGTAGAAAAACAAAATTTTAAGGATCACGAGTTTTGCAAACTTAATACAATTCATATTATGTGCAATTGCTACAAGAGTTTTAACCTTATTACTGATGGAGCATTGCTTGTTACAATTTGCTAATTATTTTCAGGTAGTTTCATCTAATTGAAAGCATTGGTTTTGTTAGGTAATGAAAATAGCAGACCGCGGAGCAGATCTTGTTCGGATTACAGTTCAAGGGAAGAAAGAAGCAGATGCATGTTTTGAGATAAAGAACTCACTTGTGCAGAAAAAGTAGGTCTAAAAAGTTGCAAAGATTGTTCAGCATTTTGTGAAATGTTAATTCTGTAATTGATATGAGAATTAACCATATGGCTTTCTATTTCTGCAGTTACAATATACCTCTCGTGGCAGATATTCATTTTGCTCCTGCTATTGCACTCAGAGTTGCTGAATGCTTTGACAAAATTCGTGTCAACCCAGGAAATTTTGGTATGCTGCTGGTCATTTATTCAGTTTATTTTAATATAGGTGATCTTAACTCTTCTAAACAACAACGTAATCCTTTGCAGCTGATAGACGGGCTCAGTTTGAGAAGCTAGAGTACACAGAAGATGACTATCAGAAAGAACTTGAGCATATCGAGCAGGTCAAATAACTGCACAATCAATTTATACTTAATACTTGTGCCCTAAAGATGGGTTCAATCAGTATCAAATATTCAGCAACGTGAAACCGTGTGTACTTTCATTTTGCTATATTTATGTGTTATCCTTTTGAACTGCACCAGGTTTTTAGTCCATTGGTTGAAAAATGTAAGAAGTATGGAAGGGCAATGCGCATTGGAACAAACCATGGGAGCCTTTCAGATCGTATTATGAGCTACTATGGGGATTCTCCAAGAGGGATGGTAAGAGCTTAGTTTCTTGTTTACTGCCAGACAACTTTTGAGTTTGTTATGTCCTAGGTTCAACTCAGAAGCATCATAGTAATTGATAATCCTAAAACAGGTTGAATCTGCATTTGAGTTTGCAAGGATATGCCGAAAGTTGGACTTTCATAACTTTGTGTTCTCTATGAAAGCAAGCAACCCAGTTGTCATGGTCTCGGCATACCGTCTACTTGTATCTGAAATGTATGTCCAGGGCTGGGATTATCCATTACACTTGGGAGTCACTGAAGCTGGAGAAGGTGAAGATGGTCGGATGAAATCTGCAATTGGAATTGGAACCCTTCTTCAGGTACCCTACCCATATAATCTGAATTTCATATCCAACTATATGGTTAACCCTTCAGAATTCTTGTGTTATTTCTAGTGATTATCTCTCTATCAAGATTATACATTTATGTTAATTTAGTCTAAATTAGTTTTCAATGCATGTAATTCTCCTTACCTCTTAATTTTGTAGCTCATTTTGGGGGGACATTCATGTTATCACTGTTCATACCTTAGATAAAAATAAATTAGGCTATTAGAAGAAAAAGTTTCTTCATTGTTCATGGTTGCTATATCGTAATAAACATAAAACATGCAAAGCCTATCATGATCATAGAAAAATTCAGGAACTGTGTTGGATATGCAGGATGGTTTGGGTGATACAATCAGGGTTTCACTCACGGAACCACCAGAGGAAGAGATAGATCCTTGCAGAAGGCTGGCCAACCTGGGTATGAGAGCAGCTGATAGTCGACAAGGAGTGGTAGGATTTTCACAATATCTTTTAATCAGTGCTTATGTGCTATAAGTTCTGTTGTATTTACTCTTCTCCTGATGGAATTTTTTTTTTAATATTCTGATAGGCTCCATTTGAGGAAAAGCACAGGCATTATTTTGATTTTCAGCGTCGATCTGGTCAATTGCCAATGCAAAAGGAGGTTAGCATAGTTTTCACTCGCTGCATAATTTTCATTTTTCAAACAGAGAATTGATTTTTCATTAAATACAGGGTGAGGAGGTGGATTATAGAGGTGTTCTGCACCGTGATGGGTCAGTTCTCATGTCTGTTTCTTTGGATCAGTTGAAGGTAACCACTTGGCAACTACTCTTCCCCTATTCTTCTCCCATGTTTCTCCGAAGGGATCTGAAATGATAGGAACTTTATCAACTCATTTTTTTTTTCATCTCAGGCACCAGAACTACTGTACAAGTCACTTGCCACAAAACTTGTTGTTGGCATGCCATTTAAGGTCTATTCTAAATCCTTGTTATTGCAAGGAAAGATTATAGTACATTCGAGTATGTTGGACTTTTATTGACACAGTTTAACTTATGTTTTAGGACCTAGCAACAGTAGACACAATCTTGTTAAGAGAGCTTCCACCAGTTGATGATAATGATGCTGTAAGGACCCCGATTTTATCTCTTTCGTAACTTCAGAAAAATAAATTATGTGCCCGCTCTCTCACTTTCTCTCTTTTGTTTGCTTCAAAACCAGCGTCTAGCTCTCAAAAGGTTGGTAGATGTAAGTATGGGGGTTATAACTCCCCTGTCTGAGCAGCTAACAAAGCCATTACCCAATGCCATGGCTCTGGTAAATCTTAAGGAATTATCAACCGGTGCTTACAAACTGTTGCCTGAAGGTATTGCTTCGTCATAATTTTCCAAATATAGTGTTCTTTGATAAACAAAATTTTTCCTTGTTTCTTCTCTTCTTTGTTTTTACAAGTTGAGTACATTTGATTTATATTATAAAATTTGTTTCCCATATCATATAAATGTATTATTTTTCAGGAACACGTTTGGTTGTGTCTTTACGTGGTGACGAGTCCTACAAGGAGCTGGAAATTCTCAAAGACATTGATGCTACAATGCTTCTTCATGATATACCATTTACTGAAGATAAAGTTGGCAGAGTGCAAGCAGCAAGGAGGTAATAATCAATCTTACTTCTCAATTTACAAATCAATTATTAAGCAGCAATAAAGCAATGCAATTGGGATCTGTGATCCTGTTCTGTTTGCGAAGTAGTGAAGTACAAACACAAATAAATATAATTTCTATACCGTGAATATTTGTTCTGTGCACGTGTTTGTGTGTGTGAGAGAGAGAGAGTTCTTGTTGAACATCTCTGATTTTACCTGATGATTTTGCTGTAAAACCATATGGTGCTTAGATACGTGACCTGTGACAGCACTATGGTTATATTGAAATTAGTCTTATCGACATTCTTCAATGCCATGCACACTTCTTTTCCATTGCTAATGATATAAACTTTTAAATTGGCTGCAGGCTGTTTGAGTATCTAGCAGACAATGATCTAAACTTCCCTGTAATTCACCATATTCAGTTTCCAAACGGAATTCACAGGTAATTGAAAAATCATTACAACTCTCTGATTATGGAAGGTAGGATTAGTTTTGGCTTAAAACTATTTTCTCCTATGTTCAGGGATGACTTGGTTATTGGTGCCGGTACCAATGCTGGAGCTCTTCTAGTGGATGGACTTGGAGACGGTGTTCTGCTTGAAGCCCCGGACCAGGATTTTGATTTTCTTAGGAATACATCTTTCAACTTACTACAAGGTTGCAGAATGCGTAATACAAAGACGGTATGAAGATTGTCTTGAAACTGAACAGAATTAAACGTCACATTAGGCAATGATGGTCTTGATGAAATCTGTGCTTGGCTGAATCTTGTTGCAGGAGTATGTCTCATGCCCATCGTGTGGCAGAACATTGTTTGACCTTCAAGAAATAAGTGCACAGATACGGGAGAAAACATTGCACTTGCCTGGCGTTTCAGTATTTACTTAATCCTTTCCCTCCATGATTTGATTATGTTGATCACTTAATTCTGATAACAGGATCAATGGTGTAATTTATCTTCTTTCTTCCTCTTTGCCAGATTGCAATCATGGGTTGCATTGTCAATGGACCAGGGGAGATGGCTGATGCAGATTTTGGATATGTTGGTGGGGCTCCCGGAAAGATTGACCTATATGTTGGAAAGGTACCACATCTTTTGTCCTTAGAAACTTCGTAAATACCTACATGTATTGTTAACATCTTTTGCTCTTAGGCCTCTAAAGCACTTTATTGGTTTTAAAACTACAACTAGCACAAATACATTTACAAGTAGTCAACTTTCTTCGTTAACTTCATTGTCATAACCGTGATCATAGTTGTGAATCCGATCATCAAAATTGACTTTAAGTTGAACTGTTTCAGACTGTGGTGAAGCGTGGCATTGCAATGGAGCATGCAACCGATGCCTTGATCCAACTTATAAAAGACCATGGCCGCTGGGTGGACCCTCCTTCGGAAGAGTAAGATCGGGTGGTTTTCGATTAACAAACAAGAATGAAGTAGCAGCATAAGGGAGATAGATCATTATACCAATCCTGTTGTGTATTGGATTTCACATACTAAAGAAGAGAGTAAAGCAGACTCTGGGAAGTTGCATTATTTGTAACTCAATTTGTGTACAAACAATGCTTTGATGAAAATCAAATCCAGTATTCATATATGTTTGGGGATTATAGTCTCAAATGTTATAAAAACAGGCGCGTATTTGGTCGTGATTGCAAATAAAATTCCCAGAGTTCTAAGTTTCAAAAGCATAGCAAATAATGTATGTTTTATATCTTATTTTTCATTTTATGAAACACAAAATAGGTTTTGAAAATGATGCATATGAATTATGGAATAAAGCATTTGCCGGCTACTTAAAGGCTGTTTTGGGTCATTAAGAAGATTCATAATTTTGTTTTGTTGCTTGCCTTTTGCATTGTGTTTTCAATTGTTCAATCCCTCTTCTTTGGATGAATAACCCAGAAAATGACTTCTCATTCTAAAAGACTTTTGTAACACCGAACGGTGTAATAATATGTCGAGATTAAGCAGAACAAGCATGATCCGGATATCTATTCCCATAACACCGGAGAAAAAACTCCACACAAGTTAAAATGCTTACCATGGAAATCAAACCTACCCTCCAGGCCTCCACCACTAACGTTGAAGGGGAGATGCACACCACCTGAACTAAAAATGAATATACATAATCAATATTGAAGTTACTACGAAATTGTCACATCATTTGATCTAAAATTTTGACTCTTTTTTTCGAAGTTATTTAAATACACATCTCATCATCGTATTTAAATGATATAAGTATATAACCAATATCCTTTTTATGAAAACGGTAAAACACAAATTTAAGAATGTCCAACTTGAACCTATAAATACCACCCACTTCATCTATTTTCTCCCACCAAGTTCAAGAGAAGCATTCAAATAGGCTTAAAGGTCCATTTTCTTCCATATAAGGATATTGAATGTGAACCACTCGTTTTACATACTTTGACTTAGTATGTATGCACTTGTCAAATCACTGTTATAAATGAGTGGCTTACATTCAATATCCTGATAAAGTTATATCAGGATGCACTGATAGGAACGGGGACCGTATATATATATATATATATATATATATAATGGGTGTGTCTACTTACACCGATGAGTACACTTCCACAGTCAGTCCTGCAAGGCTGTTCAAGGCCTTGATTGTTGACTCTCACAACCTCATCCCCCAAACTCATGCCTTTAGCTGTTCACAGCATTGAAATCATCAAAGGTGATGGTGGAGTTGGAAGCATCAGGCAGATAAACTTCTCTCAAGGCAATATTATCGTTGGGTCCATTACTATCAGTTTAAGCTTTTGTGTTTTGACTCTTCTGGGTTCAAATAATTCCACACACATTTGTTTCTGTATTTATCTTGTAGTACTAACTAACGTGAGAATTTTGCGGTGCAGGTAACCAAGTGAAGTGCATAAAGAACCAAACAGAAGAGCTGGACCCAGTGAATTATTCATACAAGTACAGTTTGATAGAAGGAGATGGATTATTAATGGACAAGATTGAGAAGATCACTTATGATGAGGTGAAATTGGAGGCAACACCAGAAGGTGGAAGCAAAAACAAGATGTCAAGCACTTACTACACTACAGGAGATTTTGCACTCACTGATGAAGATATCAAATCAGGCAAAGAATGCTTATTATGCTTAACAACTCATCATCACTAAATTGTGTTTGTGTTGTTTTTCTGGCTTTTGATAATAAGGATGTTGTCACCCATTTGCTATTGTGGGTGGTGATCATATGTTATCTACTTGCATTTTGATTTTCATTACAAGTTGAGTTTAAATAAAAAGTGACAATTTCTTTTATTTTAAAATAATGAATTTCAATTAAACGAAGAGTGGCGATATTTGCAACCATCTAAAACTGTATGTGTACACCCCAAAATTATATATTTTTAAAATTCCAGCATTATCCTTAAATTAAATCATTAATATTTTAATTCAAAAGTATAATAATTTCTTATAACCATTTACCTTTTCAAATTTTAACTAATTAAAAATAAAATAAAAATAATAAAGAAAATCAAAAACCCAAATAACAAAGTGGACGACTAAAATTCCTTATCCCAAGAAAAGATTTGGATTAGAAGTAAAGAAGAAAGGCCTACCTGCTCCCAGCAAATTTGGGAGGAGTGTGGCTCCTCCAGTTCTATATAATATATTAATTATATATTAATTTTGTTATTTATAATATTTGTTTTTTTTTTTTTTTTTAGGTTATCTATAATATTGTTTAGAAATGGTAAGGGTATATTTAAAAGATATCATCTTTTAAAAACATTTAATGGAGTGTAGGTACAGTTTTCAGAGTACAAATATCGTCACTCTTCAATAAATATTAAATGGACGAGCATGAAAGCTCGTCAGACCTCCCAAGCCCGCTTTGGAGAGGACTCATGACTGGACTTTAAAATTTATGGCCCGACCCGGTCCACCCATTGGGCACCTCTACTTTTGCTTAATTAAAACTTAAAAGTTCATACCTGTCCCAATATTTTATTGATTCTATTTTTGGTAAAATTAAAAATAATGCCAAAACTAAAGTGTTTAAAAACTTGTTTTACCTTCCATTTTTTATTCCTAAGCTGCCTATTTAAAATACATAGGGTTTGTAGAAAGAGAGACAAGCTTGACCATTTACTAGTAATAAAGATTTTTTTTTTTTTAAATAGCACAAAAGAAACACGTAGACAATTTAATAGTTGAAAAGGCAAAACTTCGTTTACTTTTCAACAGTACACACCATAGTCTACCATGTTTTATGAATTAAGGTTTGGACAAATGATTCTTAAATCAGCGGTTTAAATCCTACAAATGACAAAGAGTTTTAAAAAAAAAATACTTTGTCTAGATAGTTTAAAATATATATATATATATTAGTAAACATGAGATCACTCCCACGAAACCAAGCAGTCATCATGCCTAACAATTAAAGTTTATATGCGTTTTATCACGCCTACAAGAAATTTACCTTATGCTCCGACCATATTCCTTATTATCAAGTACAAAAAGGAAATAAATACCAATTTCATTAATTTTTACATGGCCAATCATTAATATTTAAAAGACTAAAATCTACTTTCAAATAAAGTAATTGACTTAATTAGCGTAGAAGAAAGTACTGGCAAAAATAAATACTTGTTCACCCACCAAACCAGAGCATGATCCCTTATTAAAACACAGCCTAAAGCTAAGCTGAGATTTAAGGGGGCTAACATTTGCTCGCATGTGACTCCACCACCCCACCACAACAACTATGGCTTTGTCTTTATCTCATCAACCAATCCTAATATACACTAAATATTATCAAACCTTTTTCTCCCTAACAGCCTGGTCCACATTCATCCTACACGTCTTTCATCTTTCTCCTGTCAGGACATTTCTGGTTAAGACAGTGCCGAATCATTTTATAACATTACAGAGTTTTCGGTCAGAACCATCCTGTAAAGATTCAAATCAACTGTCTAAAAATGGTGTCTCAGTTTGTATCTAACAAATATTAGGATATTTGTCTATATTTACGGAAGAAGTTCAAATAAAATAATTAAATGTACCTGTAAGTCCTGTAACTATATTGAATTATAAATCCAACACCATCTTTAAAACTATATTGATTGGAATACAATCATTTTCAACGATTTCACTGATTAGATGCCAAGGATTGAAGAAGCGAAACAAAAATAAATAAATGATTATTATAATACTAACTAACACTATTATATTTTTAATCAAACAAAATGTACTAGAGAAATTTTAACAATAGTAATACATGATTCACTGATATTGACTAAAACTATACCATCCAAAACTAACAAAGAATCAAGAATCAATGGAATCATCACCATGCTCAAACTGCAACCATTATACGAATACGGCATATCATCAAACTAATAGTAAAACGATCAATATCAAAATTAAAACAAAAACCTCTGAAGATAAGATCGGCTTCAGAGAATCTCTCTCCGGGCCGCGTATCCGTACTCAGATCTCCTGATGTTATCTTGTCTCTTCTTGTACACTAATCCTCCTAAACCGACCAAACACACCGCCGCTAATACTCCAACCGCTATCCCGGCCTTCTTCCCTCCGCTCATTCCACCGTTGTCCGACGAGTCCTCTCCCTCGTCTGAGTTCATGTCGCTGTGGTTGAGGTCACTCGCTGCAAGCGACTGAGCCGGAGCCGGAGCCGAGTCCCCATTCTCAGTCGGTGCCGGTGCTGGCGAGGGCGTAAAGCTCTTCAGATCTGACGGCGACGGCGTCGGCGATGGTGACGAGGAAATCGGTGAATCTACTGGAGGATTCTCAGGAGATCCGCTAATCGGTGCCGGAGAAGGTACGCTATGCGGATAAGGTGGAGGCGTGAATTCTTCCGGCGCTGGTGCCGGTGGCGAGTTCTCCGAAACGGAGTAATGTACGGAGAGCAACAAGCAACAGAGAAGAAGAAGCAAGTTCGACATAGCCATTGAAGAAGGAAGAGTCAACAGAAGAAAACACGAAGTGAAGAAGAAACAAAGAAAGAGCTTGGACTCTTCTTTTTATAGATCTGGCGGTTTTTAAAGAGAAAAATGACGGAAATTGAGGGAGGAATCAGATCCGGCCACGTGGAAAGCGAGAGAGTTGTTGAAACGGTGTCGTATTGGAGATCGAAATGATCCTGAAACTAGATAGAACAAGGAATGCGGAGGTGGAGGTTTTTCAAAAAAAAAAAGTGTTCAAACGGAGAACGGAACGAAAAAGAGTAACAGGAGATAAAGGTGTGTGTGGGGTACTGGGGTTGAATTTCAAACTTGAAATGACGGTTTTATAGGGGGGAGAGAAAGAGAGAGAGAGAGAGAGAGAGAGAGAGAGATTGGAGGAGAAGGAAATTAAAGGAAATTAAGGGTTGAGTTAATGGGAAGGAAAGTGATATTATTGTTTTGTTAAGGTCGTAATTAGAGGGAAAGTGATTGGGAACATTTTTTTAATTTTTATTTTTTTGACGAAAACAGGGTTAAATGTTTATCGGGAATCAATAATGTTACTTTATCTAAATTTTGGTGTCCAAATTTGATGATGGACAATTGGGTCCTAAATTTAGACAAAATAACGTTACTCCTATCAAAATATGTCGAGACTCAAGTTTTAGTATAGAATGCAACTTTCACTACGTGGAAGGAAGGAATGGCAATCTCATTTTTATTTTTTTTATATTTGTTTTTTATATTTGAAATACCCTCGCCGAAAGGATATTATCGAGCAGGATGAACACTCTTTCCATTGAACCATATTGGATGGTGGTATAGAAGGATAATATCAAATTTTACAATTTAATTGACAAACCAATATATTGAAAGTGATGTAATTAAGGCATTCAGCATACGGTGAATGCGAGTTGGGATTTCGTTTTTAATCTTAATTATATTTGGGTACGCGTTATGTCGGTGAAGGTAGTTTCTCCATCGGTTTTGGGCATATTTTCGTTTTCAAGTTTTCAACGTGGCCAGCTAGTTTGGTGTGGGACGTGATTTCTGGCCTAAGCTAAGGGAATTGTTTAATATTTTCGAACGTAATAAATATTCAATTATTTTAGCTATTTATAATCCCTATATAATCCCAATAATTAACGTTAGAGTCTACTTGGTATTTTTATTTTTATTTTTTTAAGTAGCTCATTTAGGCTATGTTTGGGATTGCTTTACTTAAGAAAAAATCTACTTATGGCTTCAATTAAGAAATAATCAATTTAAGAAAAAGTTGGTAAGTGTTTGGTAAACTAAATTTTAAAATTGCTTAACTTTGAAAGGATGGAAAATGCATTGAACATAATTACTAAAATAGACATCATTTATAATATACAGAAAAAAAATATATGTATATATATATATATATATATATATAAGTGAGTCAACTCGCTGATCTTAACACTAAGTTACTGAGTCAACTCGACTGAGTCAACTCACTCACTAAGCTTTGTTAATGGAATCTCTGCAACTCCAGCTCCAAATCAGCCACCGTCTCCAGTCTCCGTGCGACGTCGGCGTATCTCCTAATCCTGTCGCGGCTGGCGTTTCCGTCGTACGGCAGAGTCTTCTCCTCCTGGTCGACGGAGATTATACAAGGAAGTAAGTTAATTGACTCAGATTAGCGTTTCCGTACTTGGTGGCTTCGCGAGAGGAGACGACAACGCAGTCCGATTAGCTACGCCACACCTGTTATTGTCCGATTAACTCCGGCGAGGCGACGGCTGCGAGGGAGGCGAGGCAACGGTGGATCTGTTCTTGCCACTAGCGTACGTGCTTGGTGGCTTCGCAAGAGGAGACGACAACACAGTCTGATCAGCGACGCCACACTTGTTCTTGTTCGATTAACTCCGGCGAGGCGACATCGGCGTCGGTGGTGGACATGGAGGGATCTCCTCCGGCCTCCAACTCCGGTGGTGGTCACCATCATTGTTTAATTTTTGTTTTTATTTTTATTTTTATATTTTTATATTATATTATTATTAAATATAAGGGTAATACTGTCTTTTAATAAAATAGTGAGGGTATTTTGGATATTACATAATCAATAAGCTGACTTCTGCTCCAAAAAGCAACCCCCAGCCAACTTCTCAAAAGTTACTTATTGGAGGAGCAAATTGTAAAATAAATGCTTTTGGAAAGTTTACCAAACACCGGTTTACTCAAAACTTGAGAAATAAGTGATTATTTCTTAAGTAAAAGCAATCCCAAACATAGCCTTAGAAATAGAGATTTTACTATTGATTAGTTTAGTTGTAAATAATTTCAAAAAAAGTCAAAACTCAAAATACCTTTAAGTGGATTCTAAATAAAACCAATTAATTGCACATGGATTCACATGCTCACCTGCCCCAATCACATTTCTCAATCCCCAATCAAACATGTAATAAATAAATAAATAAAATATAATTATTCCTCTACAAATTTCGTAATTCATTCAATGTGCATTTATCATATCATCAATGCTACGCCTCAAAAATTATTTATTCATTCAAATTTCTATTTCAAAAGTCATTCTCTTCTTAATATGTCACTTTCATCTATATTAAAATGCTAGAAAACACCTGTAAAAAAAGATACATCCTACATACACAAACAGATTTGATCAGATTCATTGTTCAACAAAAACAGAGAAGAGAGGGGAAAAGAAGAACTTTTATTATAAATTCAGTAAAATTTTCGAAGCCATGGGAGAAATATATCTTCAAAGCTGATACTGATACATTTTTTTTTTTTTCCAAGAGAACAAAAATTAAATAAGAGGGATAGGATAGGGTTTGAAGGATTTCGAAGGATCGGAATTTTTGGAATTCTCTTCTACTCAGCTCTATCAACTATGTTTATAACTATTTCTCTTTAAACCTAGCTGATGATTGACACATTCAGGGCACATACATAATTTAGCATTTAGATATAAGGGTCTTTTGTATATTACCCGTCTTCGTTTTGGTAGGTTACAACTTACAACTCATCCTTGACTTCACCTGTGGTGCTGCTCTTGTCGCTCTCTTTGGCATCAGAAGCCTCGGATTTTGGAGCTGGAGATGAAGCTGGTTTCTGGATTTTAAAAGGGATTGAAGCATGTTTCTTAAGGAACTTGTAGAATGCCACCACGGTACGATCAGTGTCTACAGTGACCTGTTTACACAAGCATAAGCCCAATAATTTCATTAGATTTAACCTTGGTAAAAAAAAAAAAAAATTTGATCGATAAAAGTAGTACATAGGAAAAGGACTTACTGGATCAAAACTCTTGTTTCCCGCTGGGAAGAATAGAATTGTTGGGAATCCATCAGACTGCAAAAGATCAAAAGAAAAAATGATTATATTATCGGCAGTCTGCATTTGAATTATTCAAATCAAGAGACTTTTCAAAGAAATGCTTGGTAAAACACCCGTAAAAAAACAGTAACAGGGGACTTTTACTGTTTACACACCAGAAACATGTTAGTAACACTGTAAAAGTAAAAGTTAAGTAAAAGTAACTTTTACGGTTTACTAACTTATGCTTACAATGTAGAGAATACAATAAGAAAAGAAGTACTTCAACAAGAGGCCTAAGGGCCGGGGCCAATGAGGGAAGGATTTGGTTTACGACGGTTCATGTTGGATACTTATTGGTTTTTAAGTATCCAACACAAATTTAATAATATTTTATGAAATCATGCCATCCATCATGAAACCAAATCCTTGTTGAAGTGCTAATTTATACACAATTATTACTTCCTTCCTTTCTTATTGTGTTCTCTCCATGTGGGACAAACTAATGAAACATGAACAACTACATTGTAAGCATAACATTGCTAAAACTAAAAGATGTAATAAGCATAAAAAACAATTTACATAAAATACCAACTCCCAAACCGGAACTCGATTCGGGTTGAAGTTTTGCACCCAAACCCGCTTCGGGTTTTGATTTGCCAGACCCAAACCCGACTGCGTGGGTCTGGTTCGGGCGTGTGCTGGTCAAATTGTCATCCCTAAGGTCCACACTGTGTATTGAATTTAATATTACCTTCGCCCTGGGATGTTCATTTGTTGTCCCATCCATCTTGGCAATAACAAGAGACTCGATGCCGCGTAGATGTTTGGCAAGCTTGTTGTAAATTGGCTCCAAGGATTGGCAATGTCCGCACCAAGGTGCATAAATCTGGCAAGCAGACCATATATTGGAATCAGCCATGAATAAAGAGAAGAAAAAGTATTTATGTTTTCATATAATGGATTGCTCAATGATACCTCCAGAAGAACATCTTTTGACTCATCCAAAACAATTTCATCAAAGTTATTCCCAACCACTATTTTCACATCTCCATCATTCTGTGTCAATTAGAAAACATAATTGGTGTCATTCGGGACTGAGAAGACAAATCAAGTCAAAGGACAAGCAAAAAAACAGTAACTTACACTTTCGGGAATTGGGTCTGACTTAAAGAAAGGTTTGAGCTTGTCTTCCAAGAAATTCTCTCCAAATGCCTAAGAGACGATAAAATATTCTCATGGTTAGCTGGGAAAAAAAAAAACCTCTTCCAAGAAGCACTGGTGTAGAAATAAAAAAGATGGAAAAGAATTTCAACCTTAATTTTATCCATGGTTAGCTCTCCATCAAGAACGTACTTTTTACCATCATCATTTCCAGTGTATGCAAGAACCTACATGAAAAACAATAGCAACAATTAAATCAGTTCCATTGAACATACATAATCTCTACTAGTCAAAGTGAAAACCCCTATCTATTTTAATGAAAAAAAAATAGAAGAATAGATTAAATAAGAAACTGAAGGTATGGGAAGATTACTCTGGCAGCATCCCCGGTGACACCAAAATACTCTGAAACTGGCTTTCCAACATCTTCATTATCCATTTCTACATATACGAAGATAAGCTGCAATAATGGATGATAAAATCTAAAATCAGTAACCATGAAAATTTCACATAGTTTCTTTCAAGAGAAAAACAGAGCATGCATCTGAATTATTATGAGTCACCCTGATTTAATCAATCGATCCTTAAAACTAAAGTACATAAGTAAAATTTCTGAAGCTTTAAGCATAGTGTTTTTGACTTACCTTTCCCTTAAAAACTTTTGCTGCTGCTTCAAAAATAGGGATAAGTTTTTCTGAATCGTTTGATATGGCAAACAATAACAGCTGCAAATAGAAGATTAAGCTATGTCAATCATGTCCAAGGAAGTAATTAATTCGTAAAGCATTATATTCTAAAGTCACAATTACAGTCAATATGGGGAAATATACAATATATACCTGTTTACTAATGGAACTTTCAAAAATTGCAGGGGCATTTTCCCTAGTAAAAATGGTAACCAAAGGAAGCTTGTTGGCAAAAACAAAATCTGCTATAGCAGACTTTTCATATTGACCATCTGCAGAACGAGTAAAAATGGATATTAAATTAATACTCCTGAACAGCAAAAAAATTCAAGATTTCTAAACAAAAGGGAAGATAAAACTAACCGAAATAGCTTATTTTCTCAGCCTCCTTCTTAACCATGACCAAAGCAGGGCGCTTGACTTTGGGATCAAGGTGGAAAAGCTTGGCCACATCAGGATTCACAGTTTGATAGAAGTTGACACCATCTTCAAGCCTGGAAGCAGCCGCAAACACTTCACTCTCTGAGCCCTGTCATCGTTATTATAACAGACCAACATTCACTTCTCACAAAGTTTAATTTTTTCACATTGGACAATGAAACAATTCTAGCTAAACCAATTAAAAAGATGAAAATACAAAACGAAATCGTACCACCAATGAGTTGAGATAGCCCAAAACAACTTTGTTTTCGGATGTCAGTATGCGCTCAGCTTCTTCCAATGTGGTTATGTTGTATACACCGGGTCCTGTCTTCTTCTTGATCCAGGTCACTATAGCATCTCTGAATTGCAAGCACAAAAAGAACATAATATAATTCACATCCAAACAATGATAACAAAACAATCAATGGATCAACAAGTATTCAATTACTAATAACAATGCAAAGTTTCAATTATTGTACATTAAAATAACAAAATACTTACTTGTTACGTGCTCCAGGGTAAGGTTTATGGACCCCATCGACGAAAAACAAGACGGTCGGGAATCCTTGAACATCGTACTCCTGAGCCAACTCACTCTCCTCACTAGCATCGATTTTGGCCAAAACGACATCCTCGTTTGCGGATTTGAGCTCCGTAGCTGCCGCCGCATATTCCGGAGCCAAAGCCTGACAATGCCCGCACCACGGCGCGTAGAATTCGACCATGACGAACTTGTGCTTCTCGATGATATCGCTGAAATTCCTCTCTTTCAAAACGACGACGTCCTTCTCGTCGATTTCAGGCTGCTTGTACGAATCGGACTCCTCGTCGTCGAAATCGGGATAGTGGTCGAGGTCGTCGGAGAATTCATCGTCGAGATCTGGTTCGTCGTCCGAGTGATGATGAGTGGAGTGGCTTTTGCCGTCGCTCTCCGGTTCTTCCAGGAAGCTGAGATCTTCGTCGTCGTCAACGGCGTCGGTTTTTTCGGATTTAGAAAGAGCGGGAGTGAGAGTTGAGAATAGGAGAAAAACTGAGAGCGTGAGGAGGAGAATTCGGCGAGTTGTCATTTTGGTGAGTTCGAGATCTGAGTCCAGACTCAGTAGAGAGTGAGTGAGAGAGAACGATTGAGATCTGACTATCTGAGTAGGGTTTATGCTTTATAGAAGAAAATGGAGAAGAAGTAAGTCAATGGACTGACAGAGACTGAAGTGTGAACAAACGATGCCGTTTTTGAGTTTCTGTTTGAGATGTTATTTTATTTTATTTTTTAAAATACAAAACAGTTAAAGAAAAAAAAAAATCTTTTCAATTTAGAAAAAGAAAAAAAAAAAAAAAAAAAAAACTCAACATCATTTTTGAAAGAAAAAAAGAAAATCAACATTTTAAAATTGTTGATAAAGAGCATATTAAAACTTAATATTACCGATACCTTTACTAAAAGTCGTTTTCGTATAGAAAGGTAGACAACTTTGGTCGTCTATCCAAATTCCGACGAGTAAAAATATTTATATCTATGCTTTCTGGGTACATCCATACTTTTTCATGATGTACATCCATTTGAGGGATCGTCATGGAAAATATGTCTTACATGTTTTATTATGGAAAACAAAAAATGTTCTTTGTCAATGAAGATGTTGAGTCTCTCCAAATTTACATAACCCAATTTTTTATTTTTTATTTTTTTTCACAAAATAATGCAAATGCAATTAAACCCATGCAATATATCGTATAGGAAAGCTAATAAATGAAGTTTAAAAAGAGATTAACAAAAGTTTAGAGAGATTAATGTACCTCAAACTTGAAATAACAAAATCTTTCGAAGATAGATCCAACGGAGGAATGAGGTTTTTTCTAAACTTGATAATCTTAAATCTTGTGTTTCAAGAGATTCAATGATGAAAAGTGAGTTGATTTAACTAGGTTGAAAGATAGAGAGCAAGTGTGAAATTAATGAAAGAGAAAGTGTTGTCAAAAAAAAAAAAAAAAAAAAAAAAATGAAGGTGATTTTTATTTTATTTTAAAAAAGGTGTTAGAGACATTTTGACCATTTTTTTTTTTTACTATCGGTTGCAATTATCTTATAATAATTTTAGTGTAATGGTCTCCCTTAAAAGCAGTGTTAATATCAATATTTTAATGTTTGATTTTGATGATAGCAAAACTAAGAGGTCGTTTGTTTTTTTCACTTTTTTTTCACTTATAACTTAATGGGTCTGAATCATAATTATTAAGTTGTTTTGTTTGTTTTTTTAAGTGGTCAAACAACTTAAAAATACCAAAAAACAACTTAAAATAAAAAGTAAAAAATCCTGACTTTTAACTTAATTGTAAATCACTGAATTGCATAAAATGAAATCCAAAATCTTTTCTTCCGATACTATCCTCCATATATAACATATATCCAATTTCATCATAGTTATATATCGTATAGAAATCTTTATTTTAATATATTGCTTATTTTAAATAGCTTTAAAAATAAAAAAGAACCCTAATCACTTCTCATATTGGTGTTTAATATCAATACTTTATTATGATATTAGAGTGATATATTTATATATTATTTTTTTAGAGTGATTTGTGTGAGTTTTCCTGCTGCCCCTTTTATTTTTTGAAAAAAAAAAAAAAAAACCTTTTCTTTTCTTAGTAAAAATAAAGTTTGTTTGTAATCGAAGTAGAAGATCATGATCATATGTGTTCATATATAATTATTATTTTCGGATTGTTTTTATTCTATATTATATGTATAATTGTTTAATATGGGTATAGATGTAAAATTATTTCTTTTCAGACAATTTTATTTTTAAAAAACAAACATGTTGACAGTACATTCAGATTTGAGAAAAAAAACAAACAAACATGTCATTCAGATTCAGGTTTCAGTCACTATTCAGTTTTCAGTAAAATTCAGGACTATTTAGTCTTCAGACAAAAAAACAAACGACCCCTAAGACTACACACCTGTACCATGAGGTTGTAAATTCAAGTTTTCTTCTTCTTCTAAAAAAACCCCGAATTTATATAAACGTGTAATACTTCAAAATAATAACAATAATAATAATAATGAACAATACTAGTTTTAGATTTAAAAGTTTCTTATTTTGTAAACTAATTTATGCAAGCATGCCCCTATAATCTTTTGCTATTGATAGGATTTGAGCCTGATTTGAGAGTCATTTGTCCAAGCCTCAGGGGTGGTGTGTAGTTTTTATTTATTTATTTTATTTTATTTTTTTAATTAATTATTTTATTTTATTTTATTTTATTTTATTTTAATTAATTAATTTATTTAACAATTACAATCAATTCATGGTTTTTGGGAGGATTTGAATTCACAACCTCAAGGGTGTAAGTGTGAGGAGTATACCAACCTCATCTTGTGGATGGTGTGCATTTTCTTACCGAACAATAACATGATACTTGAGCTTGAAAGTTAGAATGTGATCAACATGAAGTTTGAGATTGTCTATCCTCCATTATCAAATGTTACCGGTAACTAATAATTCTACATAATTGCTTTAAAAAAATAGAATTATTTTTACTTATTTAGATTTTGTTAGATATTGGAGGAAATTAATTTTAATACATGCTAAAAAGATAAATTATTATTTTGAGAAAATATGATGACACAATTTCTGAAATCAAATCCGTGGATGGGTTGGTTTCTTCCTACCGTTTGAATGCAACATTAAGGTCGTTGCTTGAACCTGATGCACTTCTTATATTGTTTAGTTGAATGTGAGCTTAATTATTATTTTTAAAAATCTATATTTGTAGAGCGGTTATTTCTCAATTCTCATCCGTTGAATTCACCTAGATGTTGTTCTTCTTTTAATTATCATATCGCGAAGTAAATAACCCCTCTATTCTGTTTCTAGGTTTTTAGTCTGTAAAACACTCATTTTGTTGAAGCAGATCAGGGTTGTTATTTGTATAATTAAAGGTAATAAGACATTTATAACGTCGGATTGACAGATCAGAGATACTAATCGCATTTTAGAAATCACGCAAGCTTGGAGGATCCGTTGATGGCCGAAGATTTGGAGCTGTTCCCTTTACAATAATGAAGCCAAATTTTTATACAAAGTGGAAGGATATTTTTGTTTTCTCATATCCCTCCTTTTATTAGCCAATGTTGATATGAATTCTTGTAATTCTTCTTGAGTTGAATAATATTGTCTGTTTACTTAAAAAAATTCAATATATGTTATTATTGATTGGTCTATCAGTATTTTATAGAATTTGCTTTTTAGTTGACAAGTATTCATAAAACATTAAAACAAATAATTTAGGATGGTTTCTATCTATTTTAACGCTAAATGTTTTTTTTTTTTTTTTTTTTTTTTTTTTTTTTTTTTTTTTTCAAGTATTACAAGTTTACAAGTTTACAACTATTACAATAGGATTATCCAGAACTGTCAATATCAAACAATACATATGCGGCACGAATGTCTACTCCCATAAATCAGGAGAAAACTCTCTACATATACTTATAAAATTTGTATGGTGAGACTTGAACCCTTAACCACCGATGTGGAAGGAGACCACTTTATATTATACTGTATCATATGATAGAGATATTTAATCTAATTAAAATAGAAACTCATATAATATGATATGATATACACATAAAGCACCTCACCTTTTTCCTTGAAGGTGAAGATGCAATATGAACCAGTTCCAAGTACATGAAGATGCAATATGATCAAGAATTTTTATAAATCTAGTGAAGGATACGTGAATTATAAACCAGTTACTAGTACATATATCACAAAGAAATATAACCACTTTTTATCCTAATGGATTTATATACTAAACAGATTTTGTATGGTTACAAATTAATTTTAATTATCGGATTTCAATCCAATGTTCTACAAAAATCAAGGATTTAAAAATAAAAAATTGATAATAATTATACATGTTGCGGGTGAAGACTACCGCCGCCTCTCTTAGCCTTCAAAAACAAAAATGGTTTCATTTGTTAGCTATAATTCCAAATATCAAACATGTTAGCTATAATTTCAAATATTAGATATTTCTAAACACAAATCCCCAATTAAGATTGCCAAAATCATCATGTTGAACTGTCAAGAATAATTGGTAAGAAAACATACCTAGATCCATGTTCACAAGGTAATAATAAATGGTGAGGTCTTCACAAGACAATAAACGGTAAGGTCTTCCACAACCAAATCCTCTTAATTGTTCCAAATATACTCTGAGAAATCTCTTGAATGGGAAGAAAAGAGGAGAGCAAATTATATATATATGATTTGACTTGGGGACCACGACCACTACCATGATCTTTATATATTAATTAAATTGGAATCCCATTAATCCCAATCCACTTAGTATTGGGTTTCTATACATTTCAACCCATACCCAATAGACATTTCCATAGCCCAATCAACATCTCACTTGTCTGGCCCAATTAAGTCAGACAGCCCATAACAGAATTGTTATTCAATATGTAAGCCCACAATTTAGAGATCAACCAAGTCCTAACAATCTCTCACTTGGGCTACATATGATTTCTGAAACAATCATTACATATAGTTTTGAGTGCGCACCAAAAGCTATCTACTTTAAAATATCTCTTTAGTTACAATCTGGCCCATCCACTATATTAGCATGGGATCAAAGCGACATTTGTTACACATTTTCGTAACTGGACCCATCAATGGGCACCGTACCAGTACATTCAATGACATAGATCGAGTATGAATGTATAGCATGGAAATTACATGTAATGTGATTTTAAACATGCATATTTCCAACTGATCCAGCTTTATTCTTTAGTGAGATCAAACACAAATAACACCCAGAGTTTGTAAATGAACCATATACTTTATTCTGCAGAAAATAAACATATAACGTGTCTGTAACATAAAACATCATAATGTAAACTCCCACTAAACATGCACATCGTCAATTAAAACAACACCCATATGAGCAGTGTGCTCATGAAAGACCTTGGGTGGTAAACCTTTAGTAAGCGAATCCACAATCATGGAGTTTGTTCGAATATGTTCTATAGCTACCTGATGACTCTAAACTCTCTCTTTAACAACGAGAAACTTGATGTCTATGTGCTTCGACTTCTCAGAGCTTATGTTGTTGTTGGAATAAAGCACAGCCGAATTATTGTCACAATGTATCTTTAACGGTCTTTCAATACCATCCACAATTCACAACCTAGTGACAAAATTTTGCAATCATATCCCATGATTAGATGCCTCATAACAGGCTATAAACTCAGCTGCTATAGTGGAAGAAGCTATGAGTGTCTGTTTGGCACTCTTCAAAGAAATAGCTCCTCCAACTAATAGGTAAATATAGCCCGATGTAGATTTTTTACTGTCTTAGCATCCAGCAAAATCTGAATCAGAATATCCAACGATCTCTAAATGATCTGATCTCCGATAAGTGAGCATGTGATCTTTTGTTCTCCGTAAATAACACATAACCCGTTTGGCTGCTTTCCAATGATCCATCCCTGGGTTACTTAGATATCTGTCTAACATTCCCACTATGAACGTTAGTCCGGACGCATACATACTTGAGCATACATAAAACTTCCTACAGCTGATGTATAAGGAATCTTTTGCATTCCTTTTCGTTCCAACTCATTCTTGGGGCATTGGCTGAGACTGAACTTGTCTCCCTTAACAACTGAGGTATCACTTGGTGCACAACTTTTCATGCCGAATCTATCAAGAACTCTTTCGATATAGCTCTTTTACGATAACCCAATGATGCCTCGAGAGCGATCTCGATGTATCTGTATTCCTAATACAAAAGAGGCATCCCTAAGATCTTTCATCTCAAAATTCTTGGTCAGAAATCCATTGGTTTCGTGCAATAAACCTATATCATTACTAGCAAGCAGTATGTCATCGACATATAACACTAGGAATATGTGCTTACTCCCACTGAACTTATGATATACACAATCATCAACCTTATTTACCTCAATCCCATACGAGATAATAACTTGACGAAATTTGTGATACCATTGATAGGAGGCCTGTTTGAGACCATAGATGGATTTCTTCAGTTTGCAGACCATCTTCTTTGGGTCACCGATTACAAAGTTTTCTAGCTTCATTATATATATCGTTTCATCAATGTCACCATTGAGAAACACAGTCTTTACATCTATCTGATGTAGCTCTAAATCAAAATGAGCCACAAGTGTCATTATTATTCTAAAAGAGTATTTCATTGAAACCGAAGAGAAAGTCTCCTTGTAGTCAATGCATTCCTTCTGAGTGAAACCCTTGGCAACTAGACAAGCCTTATATCTCTCGACATTGCCTTTTGAATCCCTTTTGGTTTTAAATATCCATTTGCAACCAATAGGTTTCACACCTTCAGGCAATTTGACAAAACCCCAAACGTCATTGTCCTTCATGGATTTCATCTCATCATACATGGAATCAATCCACTTTTGAGAATTATAACTTTGTTTGGCTTGATGAAAGTTGATTGGATTATCTTCCATCACTCATATGTCACCCTCATGTTCTTGGAGAAAAACAACATAATCATCTAGAATCGCACTTCTCCTTTCTTTAGTGGATCTTCTCAATGGCATATCCTCTTAAGGTTGTTGAGTTTACACTTCAGGCATAATTTCTTCATTTTGCACAGAAAGCTCTTCTGCATTGTCATGATATTCCAGATTTACATTTCGAACAATGTTAGGAACGAAAACCTGATCATTATCTATAGCAATAGGAAGAGAAACAAATTCTTCTTCAAAAACAATGTCTCTAACCTTATCTCACCCCACAAACTTAACTTCCTCAAGGAATCTTGCATTTCTCGTCTTGAAAAATGTCCTAACAATGGGATCGTAAAACTTGAAGCCCCTTGACCGTTCAGAGTACCCAACAAAGTAGCAGCTCACAGTTCTTGAGTCCAGTTTCTTTTCATTTGGCTTGTAAGGCCTTGCTTCAGCTGGACAACCTCAAATGTGTAGATGCCTAATACTAGGCTTTTTGCTTGTCCATAGTTCATAAGGGGTTTCAACTATTACTTTGCTAGGAACCCTGTTGAGGATATATGCTGCAGTCTTTAGAGCTTCTCCTTAGAGGGCTTCTAGTAAAGATTAATGATTAATCATACTTCTTACAATGTCTTTAAGCATTCAGTTTCGTCTCTCAACAACACCATTCATGCTGGGTTTGCTCGGCATTGTGTATTACGGGACGATACCGCATTCCTTTAGGGATTTCGATAATGGTCCTGGACGTTGTTCATCGGATCCGTCATATCTACCATGGTATTCACCACCATGGTCAGAGTTGATAGCCTTAATTTTCTTGTCAAATTGGTTTTCAACTTCTCATGAATCCAGGGATTAAGACTTCTCATGAATCAGATATAGGTACCCGTACCTTGAATAGTCATTTATGAACATAATAAAATACTGTTGGCCATTCCAAGAAGCTGTAAGGAATGGTCCCACCACCTCGCATGTTACTTGTACTCGAAGACTGCTCTTGTGTTTGGTTATGTTGGTGAGAATTCGCTGCTCTACTACTCGACACCAAACATAATTGCATTTTTTAAAAACATAATTTTAAAAACGATTTTAAACAAGCCATTAGTTCTTGCATAATATGATGCGATACGTCTGTTCCAACAATACAATTTTCATACAATGTAAAGGTTAAGAAAAAGTTTCCTTAAATTAAGAAAAAGTTTGCAGTCCTTCAAGCAATAAGTGTAAAAAATGTGATAAATTATGAAAATATACAAACGTAGTTAAATTGCTTAAGGCATACCTAGGGGGGTGGTAAATTGGTTTTTACACCTTTTTCCAATCCCTTAAACAAACTCTCGTTTGTCCTTTAAGGTAGCCTTACACACAACAAAATAAACTAAGAAAGACATACATAGACAATATGAGAATATAATCATGTGCACAAGATCTAAGTATATCACCTAGTTGTGTGAGGTATAAAAGCAAATAAACACAACAACAAATAAAGCTTATATTTCAATAGATGTTCAACTAGTTACAAGAGTGATCAAATATCACTATACAAAAATTACAATATACAAAAGAATCAAATATACAAAAATGATCTAAAGAATGAATTCACAAATCACACTTTACAAATACTTGCTTCACTATACATCACAAGTGAGTAATATGAAACAAGATAATAACATATACAAATAAAATATAAAAGATAGAGATAGGAAGAATTAACATAAGAGATTTTTAACGTGGTAAAACCTCCAAGGAGGAAACATCCACGGGTTGAAATACAACCATTAGGGTACTATATATATTGGATGATAAAAATAGAGAATCCACAAAATGACCAATCTTTAGCTCACCCAACCTAGTGGAATCTAAGTCTACCCAACCCTATTGGAAAGTATGAGATCCCTCAATGATGCGAAACCACCATATATTGGACAACACACAAAACTAACATCGATGAAAGATTAGAAATTCCTCAAGAGTGCATACACCTCCCGTGTACCCCACTCTTTTGGAGTCTATGTCTAACCATACACCTAGGCCTACCAATATAATAGCCAACTCCTAATCCAAGGCACTCTTGCCTCCAGGGAGCCTCCCATGCATGACTGTCCGAGTCCTCCCGACTCTAGCCATGACTTCTTGCTTACCTATTCGAGTCATCCCGACTCTAGGCAAGTCTTCTTGCTTAGCTATCCGAGTCATCCCGACTCTAACCAAGATTTCATGCCTTTTACAAGGACTTCCTAGTGTGATCATGTGAATGCAAATGATACAAACAATCAAATCAACATAGAACATGTGATCAATACATTCTATGATACAAATAGACCTAAACATGTGATACCACAAGTAATAAAGTCTAGATGCAAAATACAAGAATAAAACCTAAAGCATGTAAAACATCAAACACATAAGCTCAAAGTCTCATTCACACATACAACACTTGAATCAAAATATATTCATGAAGTACAAGATCAAGATGCAATCAACATACAATAAAATGCTAGAAATATGAGATTTAATCAATCAATATTCTAGCCAAAAATATAGAGCAATGATTCAAGATATAAATCAATCAAATCCTAGATTGCTCTAAAACACAAACAAATTCAATAATCCTAGATTTCATCAATCAAAGGATCAAATCAAATCTCAAGGTCATTTATCACAAAATTGATTCAATCAAGTTACAAACAACCTAAGATGCCATTCTAATCACAATACAACTCACAAACATATGAAAAACCTAGAATCATAGAAACTAGTCCACATTTGTCTATAAATTGACTTTCAATTAGAATGATTATGAAGCTATCTTTCTCAATAGCTTTTACCAAACATAAACATACATATAGAAGAAGAAACCCCAAGCAAATTGAAGGTTAAAAAGAAAGAAATCCCAAAGATTAGTCCAATACCTTTGATTCAACAGCTGGTTCGGATTTCTGTGTGGAACCACTAGAAAACTCGATCAAACAGCCATCAAACCACTTGGAAATGATAGAGGACTCAATTATGAATGTTCTCCAATTCGAATCACTCAAATCCAACTTCGGATAAGGGAGATATGATGTTTGGAAAATGAGAAAATTCAGAGGAGAGGACTGACGGGGATTTAGCAATTTTTTTTCTTGAAAATCAAATGGAGAGAGAGGAGGGAAATAAAAGGAGGAGAGAGAAGAATTTTCCGGGCCAATCAGGTGAGGCCACATCACCCCAAGCCGTGGGGGGCGCGTGGGCCTCACGGGGGCAGAGAGCCTCTCTGGCCGTGCGGCCCACGGCCTCCCTCACGGCGTGGGCCAAGTGGCCTCATGGCCACTCACCTCTTTCGCGCGCTCCCTCGGTTCTTCAGCCGTATCTTGGGCATCCGAACTCCGATTTCAAATCTGTTTTCGGATTACGAACCGTAACTCTCTTACGCACGACGACGACTACACAACTTTGAAAAATGGTTGAGAAATCATCTCAAAAAATGACGATGAAGTCAACTCAATGAATGAGAATGAAAAGTAGCGTAGCTACATCGTTTGGACTCGAAACCTTATAAATGAGTAACCGAAACGATCGGAACTCAATAAGGAATCATAATTGAACATATTTAAGTCCAAATACAAAAATATGGAAACATACAAACACAAAGACACACACATATGCTATTTCCTAGACATAGTCCTAGAACATACAATAAGCAAAGTTTGTCAAGATAGTATAAATGCATGAGCATATATTATCAAGTATGTGAATGTATTATATCAATGATGTTTAACCATGATGTTTAACCATGAAGGAACACACAAGGATGCCATGTGTGTGTGTGTGCCTAGCCTTGTAAGAGATATGAGGTCTTATATTACCTTTGATGATCAATGATGCACATATCTCTTTAATGCCGGCTTCTTGCAAGAATTGTGGTTGAGACATTCTTCGTCTTCTTAAATCTTCAATATATGAACCACTAAACATTACAAGAGAAACACGTTTTGATATGGAATTTATGTCAACACAAACTATAAACCTAACAAATTCCATGACAATAAGTTATAAGACAAAGAAAACTTCAAGCTATGAATAACGATATAGTGCAACCCAAAACTTCATCCAAAGCTACAAAAGCAAATCATCAAGCATCTGCTACAAACGAGAAAAAAAATATTGTGATTTCAAATGACAAATAACAACCCTAACTGACTAACTCTTAAAAGCTATCATCATCCTCTACCTCATCTTCATACTCTTCTTGATCTTCCTCATCCTCCTCTTCTTCGCCTGAATTATCTTCAGCAGATCAGTCTCCTCTGAATCGTCTTGAGCCTGGTTCACCTCTTCCTCTGGATCGTCTTCAGCAAAGTGTCTGTATGGATCTTCCTTATCTTCTCTCATGCATCTGTTGTTGTATGCATGCCCAAATTCATCAATTGCAGGGGGTTGGCTAACAGAAGAGCCATTTGGTGTGTCTGGGTAGAAATCCCCATTTGGGTTATCGTTATCCTCGTCGTCAACGACTACATTCAAATGCCCAAAATATGTTTTACTCATGATTTCAGAAACAAAAATAGAGATTTGGGGGTGTGTAATGGAAGAAAACTGTTAGGGTTTTATAAGGAGGTAATAGGGTGATACTTCTACAAAGACCAATATGATCTCTGTGGAACTCAGATGCCAAAAAAGGGTTCATCTTAACGTGGGATAGAGAGGGAGAGAGATGATGATGATGTATTGTGAGAGGCCTGTTAATGGTAGTGTTATTCTTTAAAAAAAGAAACTAAGTCTATGGAACACAAATACCAAATATAGAGAAAAGATGGGCATATACACACACGAATAGTTCTTGACGGAAAAAATAAAGAGTTCTGGTCGACATAATTTTTTTTCAAATAAACGTTGTTCACCGGATCCGTCATATTTACCACAGTATTCACCACTATGGTCAAAGTTGACAGCCTTAATTTTCTTGCCAAGTTGGTTTTCAACTTTTCATGAATACAGGGATTGAGACTTCTCATAAATCAGATATAGGTACCCGTACCTTGAATAGTCGTCTATGAACGTAATAAAATAATGTTGGCCATTCCAAGAAGCTGTAGGGAATGGTCTCACCTCGCAGGTTGCTTATACCCAAAGACTGCTCATATGTTTGGTTATGCTGGTGAGAATTCGCTGCTCTGCTACTCGACGCCAGACATAATTGCATTTTTTAAAAACGATTCTAAACAAGCCATTAGTTCCTGCACAATATGATGCGTCCATTCCAACAATACAGTTTTCATACAATGTAAAGGTTAAGAAAAAGTTTCCTTAAATCAAGAAAAAGTTTGTAGTCCTTCAAGTAATAAGTGTAAAAAATGTGATAAATTCCATGCCAATAAGTTATAAGACAAAGAAAACTTCAAGCTATGAATAACGATATAGTGCAACCCAAAACTTCATCCAAAGCTACAAAAGCAAATCATCAAGCATCTGCTACAAACGAGAAAAAAAATATTGCGATTTCAAATGGTAAATAACCAACCTAACTGACTAACTCTTAAAAGCTATCATCATCCTCTACCTCATCTTCATACTCTTCGTGATCTTTCTCATCCTCCTCTTCTTCGTCTGAATCGTCTTCAGTAGGATCAATCTCCTCTTAATCCTCTTGAGCCTGATTCACCTTCTCCTCTGGATCATTTTAAGCAAAGTGTCTGTACGAATCTTCCTTCTTTTCTCTCATGCATTTGTTGTTGTATGCATGCCCAAATTCATCAATTACAAGGGGTTGGCTAACAGAAGAGCCATTTGGTGTGTCTGGGTAGAAATCCCCATTTGGGTTATCGTTGTCCTCGTCGTCAACGATTACATTCAAATGCACAAAATATGTTTTGCTCATGATTTCAGAAACAAAAAGAGAGATTTGGGGGTGTGTAATGGAGGAGAACTGTTAGGGTTTTATAAGGAGGTAATATGGTGATACTTCTACAAAGATCATCATGATCTCTATGGAACTAAGATGACAAAGAAGGGTTCATCTTAACGTGGGATAGAGAGGGAGAGAGATGATGATGATGTATTGTGAGAGGCCTGTTAATAGTAGTGTTATTCTTTGAAAAAGAAACTAAGTCTATGGAACACAGATACCAAATATAGAGAGAAGATGGGCACATACACACACGAATAGTTCTTGACGGAAAAAATAAAGAGTTCTGGTGGACCCAAATTTTTTTCAAATAAACGTTGTTCACCGGATCCGTCATATCTACCATAGTATTCACCACCATGGTCAGAGTTGACAGCCTTAATTTTCTTGTCAAGTTGGTTTTCAACTTTTCATGAATCCAGGGATTGAGACTTCTCATGACTCAAATATAGGTACCCGTACCTTGAATAGTTGTCTATGAACGTAATAAAATATTGTTGGCCATTCCAAGAAGCTATAGGGAATGGTCCCACCTCGCATGTTGCTTGTACCCAAAGACTGCTCTTGGGTTTGGTTATGCTGGTGAGAATTCGCTACTCTACTACTCGACACCAGACATAATTGCATTTTTTAAAAACATAATTTTAAAAAAGATTTTAAACAAGCCATTAGTTCCTGCACAATATGATGCGATACGTCTGTTCCAATAATATAGTTTTCATACAATGTAAAGGTTAAGAAAAAGTTTCCTTAAGTCAAGAAAAAGTTTGCAGTCCTTCAAGCAATAAGTGTAAAAAATGTGATAAATTCCATGCCAATAAGTTATAAGACAAAGAAAACTTCAAGCTATGAATAACGATATAGTGCAACCCAAAACTTCATCCAAAGCTATAAAAGCAAATCATCAAGCATCTGCTACAAACAAGAAAAAAAAATATTGCGATTTCAAATGACAAATAACCAACCTAACTGACTAACTCTTAAAAGCTATCATCATCCTCTACCTCATCTTCATACTCCGTGATCTTCCTCATCCTTCTCTTCTTCGTCTGAATCGTCTTCAGCAGGATCAGTCTCCTCTGAACCGTCTTGAGCCTAGTTCACCTTCTCCTCTGGATCGTCTTCAGCAAAGTGTCTGTACGGATCTTCCTTCTCTTATCTCATGCATCTATTGTTGTATGCATGCCCAAATTCATCAACTGTAGGGGGTTGGCTAACAGAAGAGCCATTTGGTGTGTCTGGGTAGAAATCCCCATTTGGGTTATCGTTATCCTCGTCGTCAACGACTACATTCAAATGCTCAAAATATGTTTTACTCATGATTTCAGAAACAAAAAGAGAGATTTGGGGGTGTGTAATGGAAGAGAACTGTTAGGGTTTTATAAGAAGGTAATAGGGTGATACTTCCATAAAGATCAATATGATCTCTGTGGAACTCAAATGTCAAAGAAGGGTTCATCTTAACGTGGGATAGAGAGGGAGAGAGATGATGATGATGTATTGTGAGAGGCATGTTAATGGTAGTGTTATTCTTTGAAAAAGAAACTAAGTCTATGGAACACAGATACCAAATATAGAGAGAAGATGGGCACATACACACACGAATAGTTCTTGACGGAAAAAATAAAGAGTTCCGATCGACACAATTTTTTTTCAAATAAACGTTGTTCACCGGATCCATCATATCTACCACAGTATTCACCACCATGGTCAGAGTTGACAGCCTTAATTTTCTTACCAAGTTGGTTTTCAACTTCTCATGAATCCAGGGATTGAGACTTCTCATGAATCAGATATAGGTACCCGTACCTTGAATAGTCGTCTATGAACGAAATAAAATATTGTTGGCCATTTTAAGAAGCTGTAGGGAATCGTCCCACCTCGCATGTTGCTTATACCCGAAGACTGCTCCTGTGTTTGGTTATTCTGGTGAGAATTCGTTGCTCTGCTACTCGACGCCAGACATAATTGCATTCTTTTTAAAACATAATTTTAAAAACGATTCTAAACAAGCCATTAGTTCCTGCACAATATGATGCAATATGTCCGTTCCAACAATACAGTTTTCATACAATGTAAAGGTCAAGAAAAAGTTTCCTTAAATCGAAAAAACGTTTACAGTCCTTCAAGCAATAAGTGTAAAAAATGTGATAAATTCCATGTCAATAAGTTATAAGACAAAGAAAACTTCAAGCTATGAATAACGATATAGTGCAACCCAAAACTTCATCCAAAGCTACAAAAGCAAATCATCAAGCATTTGCTACAAACGAGAAAAAAAAATTGCGATTTCAAATGGCAAATAACCAACCTAACTGACTAACTCTTAAAAGCTATCATCATCCTCTATCTCATCTTCATACACTTCGTGATCTTCCTCATCCTCATCTTTTTCGTCTGAATCGTCTTTAGCAGGATCAGTCTCCTCTGAATCGTCTTGAGCCTAGTTCACCTCTTCCTTTGGATCGTCTTCAGCAAAGTGTCTGTACGGATCTTCCTTCTCTTCTCTCATGCATCTACTGTTGTATGCATGCCCAAATTCATCAATTGCAGGGGGTTGGCTAACAGAATAGCCATTTGGTATGTCTGGGTAGAAATCCCCATTTTGGGTTATCGTTGTCCTCATTGTCAACGACTACATTCAAATACCTAAAATATGTTTTGCTCATGATTTTAGAAACAAAAAGAGAGATTTGGGGGTGTGTAATGGAAGAGAACTGTTAGGGTTTTATAAGGAGGTAATAGGGTGATACTTCCACAAAGATTAATATGATCTCTGTGGAACTCAGATGCCAATGAAGGGTTCATCTTAACGTGGGATAGAAAGGGAGAGAGATGATGATGATGTATTGTGAGAGGCATGTTAATGGTAGTGTTATTCTTTGAAAAAGAAACTAAGTCTATGGAACACAGATACCAAATATCGAGAGAAAATGGGCACATACACACACGAATAGTTCTTGACGGAAAAAATAAAGAGTTCTGATCAACACAAAAAAATTTCAAATAAACTCAACCACTTGCACGTGGTACGATGTGACTGAATCACGTGGTCATAACTGCTATAATAATGGTTATAAATGCTGGCTCAATTAAGTTTCAACTTCCAAGTTCCAAGTTCCAACTGTCAATGTGTGTGGCAATGATACCCTACACTAGACACACACGATAGTACATACTCATCTTTAATTTCTATGCAATAATAAAAGTAACAAGGAGGAATAATTCACTAGCAATAATAGATCCACGAGAGTACATACTCCTCAAGTAGCCAATAACATCTACGAATAAAGGTTGAGCTATCTTTTCCACAAGCAATGTGTACACGAATCCTTTTTTTATTACCAACCTAGGCCATGGAAAAAATGACAATTACATTTTAAGAGAGCCTGTTGTATAGCTTGATCATTTTCTTTTAACTCCACAATACAAATCAAATCTTCATTAATATGTTAGATAGCATATATAAAGAGGTCATGACTCAATATATCCATTGAGACTTCTCATGAATCAGATATAGCTACCCGTACCTTGAATAATTGTCTATGAACGTAATAAAATACTATTGGCCATTCCAAAAAGCTATAGGGAATGGTTCGCAAATATCAGTATGAATAAGTTCTAAGACATCAGAACATCTGTTGGCATCTAATCTCCTAATGTTTGTCTAGTTCCCCTTTATACACTCAATACAGACTTGAAAATCTGTCAAATCAAGGGGATCAAGAATCCCATCAAACACAAATCTCTGAATTCTTTGTTTAGAGATATGGCCTAAACGCTTGTACCATAGTGTGGCAGAATCCCTATCAATTAATTTTCGTTTTGTACCACGTGAACTTGTATGCAAAGTTTCATTAAATGAGGCAATTATGTTCAACAAATATAGGTTATCATGTAAAGATAAAGAACTAGTACCAATAAGATTCGAATCTTAAAAGAGACTAAATTTATTATTTCCAAAAGAACAAGAGTAACAAGATTTGTCCAAAACAAAAACTGAAACCAAATTCCGTCTAAAAGACGATACTATATAAGTCTCTTCCAAACTCAAAAAATGACCAGTCTTTAACAACAACCTAAAGGTTCCTATAGCCTCTACTGTAACTATTTTGCCATCGCCCACATAGATGAATCTTTCAGCATCACTTGGTTGTCAGCTCCATAGGCAACCCTTTCTTGACACGCCAGTTGGCGTACTTGGGACATTCTTTCTTAATGTGTCCAGCTTTCTTGCAAAAGTAACATATAAACACCTCATCATGTTTCTTTTGCACCTTATACCGTGATGTCCCAACCGTAGCTTCTTTTTCCTTTTCTTGTCCTTAGAGCTGGTTGTTAATAGGGATGGCAAAATTATCCACGGACATGGACATCTATAAGAATCCGCTCCATTCATAATGGGGATGGATACTATTATTTCGAAGATGGAGTGGGGATGGATACGATCCTAATATCCGTTTAATTTTCGGATATGGGGATGGATATCGTCTATGGATATCCATCCCCATCCGGATCCGTTAAATATTTTAATATTTTAAAAATATAAAAAATATTAAAAATATTATATAATTATTAATTTTAATTATATAAGTTATTATTAATTTTTTTATCATCAAAACCCTAAAAGCTATTTTTCTAAAGTAAGCGACCGAAAGACTGGAGAGTTGTGACTACATTTGCTTGTTGGTTGTTGGTTGTTGTTGACTTGCTGCTGAGTTTCTTTGTAAGTGAATACCGATTTAAAACTCTCTATTTAATTTTGTTTGTATCTTGAAGTTGTGGGGTTTTTGGTTTTTTTTTTTTTTTCGTTTGTTGAATTTATGTTATTTGAGGATTGGATGTATTTGTTTCTCCTTTTTAAATTGGATAAAAGGCACTATTATACACGTTAGTTATATTTTTCTCTTATAAACTACAACAATTTATATATTTTTTCATTGGATATGGATATAGACGGAGCGGGGATGGATATCATTATCTAAATTCGTGGATTATCCGAATCCGCCCCGCTCATTTCGAAAAGGGGATGGATGCGGGGATGGATATACATATCTTAAACGGATACGGGGATGGATAATGGGGTATCCATCCCCGATCCGATCCATTGCCATCCCTAGTTGTTAAGTGAGCACTTTCAGTCCTTTCTCACTTAATCCTATCTTCTTCTTGCACACAGTGAGATATGAGCTCATTAAGAGTCCATTTGTCTTTTTGGGTGTTGTAACTCACCTTGAATTGACTGTATTATGAAGGAAGTGAGACAAGAACCAGTTACACGAGTAGGTCCTCAGACAATTCTAACTTTAGTGTCTTTAGTTTGGAAGCAAGATTAGACATTTCCATGATGTACTCTCTTATGTTCCCATTTCCTTTATACTTCATTGAAACAAGGTTAGCCAAAAGGGTACTCGTTTTAGCCTTTTCGTTCTTTGCAAAACGTTGTTCTATTTCCTTGAGGAACTTCGTAGCATTTTTCTCTTCGAACATAGAGCTCCTAAAGGTTTCCGAAATGAAACGTTTCATGATCATAAGACTTATGCGATTAGAACGGTCCCACCTCTCCATGTTCATTTTGTCATTAGTGGAACTATTCTCATTGAGAGGTGCAGGCCGTTCTTCCCGAAGCACAAGGTCAAGATCCATACAATCGAGAACAATCATAACGTTCTCTTTCTAATTCTTGAAATTTGTGCCATTAAGCACAGGAATGGAATTGATATTGGCAGATATTGTTGAAGCATAAGTGGTAACTGAATCGAGAACAAGACAAAATTACAGGCTTACAGTCAATGATCATGTCACAATTCAAGAATATTCAATTAATAAATTCATACATGACATGATCAAACAATTCACACAATTGTGGGCCTTAACACAAGATACCTAGCACAACATTAACATTTAGTCTTTGGACAGAAATATCAACAGTAAGTGATACTCTCCGTGCAGTAATCAAATATTAACAATTAATCCTGTCAAGTAATAAGCCTTTCTTTGGACCGACTCATTGTTCACATGGAAAGCCTAACTATTGTCATATATTTATCACCACAACTATGCCTACTATTTGGCCAAACAAAAACCTTAGTTTGGGTCGGTCATCATATATATAAATAATTAGCATGCACATCCTTATATTCCAAAATAAACAAATTTACATTATAGAGATTATTTTGGCAACATATAATTTCAATCAATTTATTTTGAAACACCAAACATTTATTTCCAAAAGAAAAGGAAACAATTACATGGGTGTTCAACCTATAGCAATCACATGGATATTCATTAAATAAACATACATGTGCACACTGTTTTCAACACATTGTAGTAAACTCAAAAAAAGGAAATTAATATTTAATATTTCCTTATAAGACGACAGACATATGTTTCCAAAAAGAAACAATCACGTGGACATTCATTAAACAAACATATATGTGCACACAATTTATATATGTAGCAAACTCAATTACACAGATATTCAACAATTGCAATCACACGCATGTTCATCAAATAGACTCACAAGCACACACGGTTTTTCAAAATACTGCAGCAAACCCAAATTACACAGGTATTCAACAAATTCAGAAGAGTTGTGGGAAATTATTACTTAACAATTCAACATGAGTGGCTCTGATACCACTTGTTAGCTGGATCCATGTTCACAAGGCAATAAACGGTGAGGTCTTCACAAGGCAATAAACAGTAAGGTCTTCCACAACCAAATCCTCTTAATTGTTCCAAATATGCTCTGAGAAATCTCTCGAATGGGAAGAAAATAGGAGAGCAAATTATATATATATATGATTTGGCTTGGGGACCACAACCATTACCATGATCTTTATATATTAATTAAATTGGAATCCCATTAATCCCAATCCAATTAGTATTGGGTTTCTATACATTTCAACCCATACCCAATAGACATTTCTAGAGCCCAATCAACATCTCACTTGTCTGGCCCAATTAAGTCAGACAGCCCATAATAGAATTGTTATTCACTATGTAAACCCACAATTTAGAGATCAACCAAGTCCTAACATCATTAACACCTGAAGTTAATCATATAATCTTCATAGACAATGTTGCAATATATATGATCAAAAAGAAATGTCATCCGTTATTTGTTTACATGTACATCTTTCAATTTTTGAGGGAGATGTTTTTGATGTACTTGTAATACTATACTTTGCTCCAAGTTTGACTTATTTCTGCCATATATGTGCGTCTTGTCCATTGATCAACTCTAGTAAGAAGACCTCAAAACTCAAAACTGTATATATGTGGTTTCATAAGGGGAGCTCGATTTGGGAATGGTCTTCAGTTCATTGACTTCATGATCGAGTGTAAAAACCAGCTGCTACCGGAAGATTTTGAGATGCTCTGCTTTAGTATTTGGCGAATTTGGTTTTGGCAAAACGGTCTAGTCCACAACTCTGTTATTCTGCATGATGACAATGTGGTCCTTTGGGTTGTCTCCTTCTTTTCTGATTTTCATAAAGTGAATTCTCAAGAGAATGGTGTGGTGGGTGAGCATGCTTTGGAGGTCCCGAATTGGAAGCCACCTGATGATGAGAGATTTAAAATCAATACAGACACTGATATCAATGGCTCATTGGGTCGAGTGGGAATTGATGTTATTATTCGTGACTTTGAAGGTAATGTTTTGGCTTCCGGTGCTCGGTCTTTTTTGGCTGGCTTTTCTCCTCAAAATGCAGAAGCTTTGGCGTTGTTGAGGGGTTTGTAGCTAGCTCGTGATTCCAGGTTATGGCCCTGCTCGATTGAGTCCGATGCTCAATCTGTTATTAATCTCATTAACTCTAATGTAGCCCCATGCTAAGATTGGTCTCTCTGTCCATGATATTCTCCTGTTGTGGCAGGGATTTCCTGGTTGTGAGGTAGCTTTTGTGCCTAGGAAAGCCAATATGGCTGCTCATAGTTTGGCAAAGCTTGGCTTAACCATTGAGTCGGATTTGTTTTGGATGGAGAAATTTCCACCTTGTGAGGCTCCTTTTGTGTTGGGCGGTTGCCCAAATTCTTTTTAGTCTTTCTCCGTTTAATGATATCTTCTTTTCAAAAAAAAGTATGAGGTTCTTTACTTGAAAACATTCATACTACCAACCCTCTCAAAAACGGACCGGAACCGAAAATCCGGTTCCAGTTCCAAATTTCATAGAACTGGTTAGGAATTGCCAATTGGCGGTTCCACCATATCCTTTTTTTTTAAATAATTGTTGTAGCTGTTGGAGGCTCAACGGTCCACTGACCGTTGGGCCCCACCAATTCATTTCTCCTCATTTCAAATCTCCAATTCCAATTCTCTTTAAATCTCTCTCAATTACTCAATTATTTAAATTTATTTTATTTTAATTTCAGGTTACCCGCATTTACATGTCTAATAATTTTTTTTGTTAGTGTATAATATAAAATTACAAAAAAAAAAAAAAAAAAAGAACTGAACTGCTAGAACCGGGTGAATCAAATTGGAACCGGGTGAACCGAAACCGGAACCGGGTGAACCGAAACCGGAACCATCCTCCAGATGGTTCGATTCTGATTCTAGTTCCCCACTGGAGTCGGAACTGGAACCGAATCACGGTCATGTTTACGTACTAACAATGTTCTCTTAGTGGAGTTGGTGTGGAGTGTCACTACTTGCACTTTTGTAAGAACTTTGGGTCTTCAAGACCTCATACGATGAAAGAGACTTAAATTATACCATGAAAGAGACTCAAACTAGAAAGACCTTAGTGAAGTGGATGTAGACATAGTGCTAGCCAAACCACTGTAAATTTTTAAGTTTGATATTATCAATCTCATATATAATAAGGGTTCTAGTAAGCACCAGGCGCTAGTCGGGTGGAGACTTGGCCCCTAGTGCCTAGGCCGATTAGTCGGCGATTAATCGAAAAAAATTTTCTCTTCCATTTTGTTTTGTTTCTTATTTGTGATTTCTTTTTTTGGTCACTAACTTTGGTGGGGCACATCATAGAACCACCATAGCTTCATAGACCTACCATCTGACTTTATTATCAAATTTGTGTTTTTCTTTTTCTTTTTCTTTTTCTTTTTTCCATTATTTTTTTCTCTTTTTATTTTTTTTTTCTAGACCCCACCATCTTCTTTTCGATGGCTTCCAGTTCTAGCCTTCCACATCTCAACACTCTCTCTCTCTCTCCCTTCAAAACTCCATCTATTTCAACTCTTTTTTTTTTTTTTTTTTTTTTTTTGGGTGCAATGGAGGGCAAAAGCTCAAAACACAAACTAAGTAAACCTCTGAAATCTATATCAAAACTAGAACTAATCTCTGGAGGGGGATCTTTTTCATCTCTTTTGTTTTCTCTGCAAATCATCTTCTTTTTCATTGTTGATCGATTCATCTTCTTCTCAATCACACTGCTCTGGTTTCGGTGACGAGCTCCAACAAGATCATATCTATTTCCTTCTTCCCATCTCCATCCTTAATTTATTTATTTTTTAAAAAATTCGGCTAGGCGGAGCCAACGGCTTTGACTCCGCCAAGCCCGCCGAGACCGATTAATAGGCGATTTGACCGATTCGATCACCGGCAAATTTGACCGATTTTGGCCTTTTCGCCACAATGAACTGCCGACTAGAGGAATCCAACCGAGTAATCAGCCTAGGCGGCCGATTTTCGAACACTAATATATATATATATATTAGTTTTTCAATTTGTGCGGTTTATACTTGCACATTTAAGAAATTATTTTGATTTGAAACCCAATTCACTTTGTGCCTCTCTCTTAGGTTGCTTTTCAGTCCAACATGTATGATTTATTATAACTTTACCGAACATGTTTTATAAAAAAAAAAAATTCGAGCAAAAACATTGATTTTTAAACATTCTAATATGTATTCTGCAAACAAATCCTTTTTAAAAAAAAATTAAAAACATAGAAAAATGAAAATATCAGGACAGTTTCTCAATTTCATCTCCAGCTTACACAAAAAAACAAGTATGGTGTGCAGTTTGATGCGTGAGCTTGAAAGTTGGAAGGTGATAAACATGGATTTTACATGAAAATTGTTATTTTCTATCAAATGTAACCACTCTTGTCAAAGTAAAGTGATTGTTTGATACTATATTCATTTATTTAATTTCTTTTAAGAATTGTTGTACAATTGAATTTTCTTATGTAATTTTCCAATGCCAAAACCAATCAATTCAATAAAGAATGAGCAGAAAACTAATGTGTAAACACAGTGGGAGGAGAGGCTCATCTGAAGAGCTCACTCCCAAGTGTGACAGCTCCTATATCTTCACCAAATTCAGAATCCAAACGACTGATTTCTCCCTCCTGAATCCGTTCCAACACCTCAACGATACGCCTCGTGGAAGGCCTTCTCCGACTAATATCTATACATTGCAATGCCAACTCCATCATCTCTCTTGCAGCATCACCTGTTTGATCTCCTAACGTCTTATCGATATAGTCATCAAGACTGCTGCCTCTCTTAGCCTTCAAAAACAAAAAATGGTTTGATCAGAAAGAAATGTCATCGTTTATTTGTTTACATGTGACAGCTGACAAGAGGTGTACCTGTAATACTAGATTTTGATCCGAGTTTAACTGATTTCTTCCATGTGAGTCTTGTCCACTGATCAACTCCAGTAAGAAGACCCCGAAACTGTATACATCACTTGAAGCCGAAAAATTCTTCAATGAACTTAACCTTTCAACAAAAGGGTAAATATTAGACATCAGTAGAGAAGTCTAAGAACAGTAACTCATCAACCGTGGAGAATGGTAATTGAAGAAAAAGAAGAAAATTAATAGTATTAGCATGACTCATTTTTCTCAAGCTTGTACAACTTTAATGGTAATAGCAAGACTCAATCATCATCATATATTGCTTGTATGCTGCCACATCTATCTAAACCAATCGTTTTTCATTCCAGAATTTTAATAAATGCTAGTTCAACCAGAATAAATTGTAGTGCAGAATGTATTACATACTCTGGATCAAGAAAGCAGTCGATGGCTGAAGATGATCCTGCATCATGATCCTCAATCAACAATTTGTGCAGTCCATAGTCAGAAACCTTGGCTGTGAAAGTTTCGTCAAGGAGGACATTGCTAGTTCTGAAGTGCATGTGAAAGAGAGGAGGGACCAAACTGTGAAGATGTTCAAGTCCTGATCAAATATAGAAGTACGATTGAAAACTCGAATCATTTTCGATGTATAACAGAAAGTGGGGAAGGAACATTATCTGGTGCATTTACCTCTGGCTGCGCCTAAAGCAATTAATAACCTTTGCCGCATATTAAGCCTCCCGATAGGTAAACCTTCACTATCTGGAACAAAGTGAGATAATCTGCACTGAGCGAGTGAGAGAAGGAGAAGAGGGGCAAGCGTAAGGAGGAAGAGATTACCATACAGATGATTTCCAACATTTCCGTTAGGGATATAGTCAAAGACTAGTAACTGTTGGTGATTGTCTTCGTAATATCCAACAAGCTTGACAAGATGTCTGTGATGAATTCGAGCATTGTTCCTCACCTATAGAGCATCAACGGAAATTAACACACTCATAGGTTCTTCACAATTACAATAATTCAATGGAAGTACTAGTTACTTGAACAATCAAAAAGTAAGATATAAGACCTTTTTCCATATTCAACAATGCAAGATTTACCTTATGAAGAAAATTCCGGATTGGGGTATGTAGATGTCTCTTGATTGCCACCATAGATCCATCTTGAAGCAAACCCTTATAAACTAAACCAAACGTGCCTTCGCCTATGATATTACTTTGACTGAAATCGCATGTAGCATGTTTCAGCTCCAAGATAGTTAATTGCCTTAGTGCACCATTAGGAGAGACAGCACCAGCATAAGGGGAGGTGCCTCCTCTTCCCAATTCAACTGTTGATGGAAAAAAGGCCAAAACGAAAGGGATGAAACTGTATTCTTAGAATTTACCGTTAACTATAGCACAACCTTCAATTTTTCGAATGGAGATTTTGCATATTGCATCCATGCCACATAATCTAAAACAACGTTTTATCATTACATATATTTTGTGTTATATAGTAGAAAAGGTCATCATACCGGAAGGTGATGGGACAGAAGATTCTCCATCAGATGTTCTCCTTGTAAATCTTTTAAAACGCATCAAACAGATGTAGACGAGCACCAAGATGACAATCACAAGCAGAGCTGCACCAATGCCGCCAACTATGGCAGCAACTCTCTGTTTTCTTGGTTTCTGATTATCAGTTTCTTGCACTGGCGTGAATGTTGGAACACTACTGTCCCCATCAACCGAAGCTGCTATCCTCCTGTTTCATGATTTATAGTGCTTTTCTTGAATTTGAATTGGAGAGATTGAGGGAAAGAAAGTTGGAGCAAAAGAAAGTGTACAGATTTCAGGAATCCTGTGAAAGTATAGATCCTAGGATATCATAAAACATACTTCGGAGTCTAGAAAACTAGTAAAGAGTCTTAACAGAAGAGAATAGTAGATGTTAAAAAAAGCAAAAAAGAAAAGAGAAACAATCTTTAATTCAAGTCCACTGATATTAAATTTATAGAGTTTATCGTCTCAATTACATTGTATCAGACTACCAAGGAATCGAAAAGGGCTGCCACTTTGACATGTTACAAGACTATGTAGAGAAATATGCGCATGCAAAAATGAACAGATATCGGTTCAGTGAGACGAAAAAAATAAAATGACAATGCAATCAAGGAAGACATAGCCTATAGATTATACAAAAAAACTGTGTGATTTATAGATCAGCGTTTTTCCATGTAGTGGCCACATAGCTTACAAATTTCATATATTATTGAACAAAATGTATCCTACTGATTCTCCTTGTGCTTGCTATGATTGTAATCATTGGAGGCCAAAATGTTTTAAGCAAATAAATGACAGACAGAACATATAGCAAGTACATTCGCCATGTGAATCTAAGAGAGGGGGGAGAGAGAGCTTACAAAGAAACAACACCTGGATCTGTTGGTTCATAAAAACTGAGACATGGGGGTTGTCTTATGCACGGTAACCTCCCAATCCAATTACTGGATTGTCGAGGATTAACAAGTGTGCTCTTGCAAGCAAGCAATGCTTCAGCTGCAGGGGAAACACCAAGAAATCAATATCTTCAGATGGCAATCGCTGTGACATTTAATCAGGATGAAAAACATTCAAAATTTCCAACGAATAAGAATTCATATCATTCAACTTGGAGAGTTAAGAAGAATCAAGAATATAAATAATCAATACTCATAAATGTAAGAATAAGCAAACGAAAGAAGAAGGCATACCATAGATTTTGTGGCTTGTGCTACTAGATTCTAAGAGTTGAATCAATATAAGCAGTGGCAACTGTTGCCACCAGAACAAGCGCATTGTCGAACAAGCATCAATCCATTGAATCCCCCCAACAATCAATTACTATCAAACATATTCTGAGTCACAAGGAAAGTATACATCAAACTCAAATCTTAATTCCCAAATCTAAGCCACTGAATCAATTCAACAAACAGTAAGAGTAAAAAAAACACCAAAAACCCAGTTGCTTCTGTGAGTAGCACAAGGCAAAAAAACCTTTCTCTAGTTCTCTGTATAAGAAAAATAGTTTAATGGAACTCATGTAGCCCAGGTTTCAAAGTTACCTTCTAGCAATTTCTAACTTACTGTTTGACAAAGTTGTATCACACAGACTGATTGAAAATCATGCTTTTTCTTGATCTAAATTCCAGCTAAGAATTGTAAGTAAAGGAGAATGGTTGTAGAAGACACATCAGATGCTGCTGTCTTTATTGAAATGGACAGACAAAGCCATGTAATGTCTGGTTTGGTTTTGGTTAAACGGCTGAAAAGCCCCACCCCCCACAAAAGTCTTCTTCTTTTGCAGAAAAATTCAAATCCCAAATCCCAAAATATTCCCAAAGAATCTCTCATAAAGCTACAACAATATGAAAACCTAGAAAGAAAGAAAGAAAAAAAAAAAAAAAAAAAAAAAAAAAAAGCTTGACAGATGATGATAATGATAATCCACAGAGAAATGAATTGAGCAACCAAATCATCATTTGGTGTTTCATGACAAGTTTCTCAAAAATCAAAACATTTTAGCAGATTTCCTGTGAAAGTTTCAACTGCCCAACACTATATGACAACAATATATAACAGTAGAGAATCCAAACAAAAACCGTATACTGATGATTCTCGGCATTATTAAGATAAAAAGGCAACAGCTTTTCTACTTTACAGCAACACAGATACAGTTACACAAAAGAATATGAAAAAAAAAAAAAAAAAAAAACCCAGAAACCAATTCAATAAAAACAAAAGGTAGTGAATTACAATGACAGATCCTGCATTGACAGAACACACAAACAGAGACATGTAAAAATACCCAACAAAAAATAAACAATTAGAGAGAGTGGGACCAGTAAAAAGTACCATTAAAGCTGTTGACCATGCCCTGCAACAACAACAAGCAATGGAGGAGAAGCATCGTCAAGTAAAAGAAGAAAGCAGGGACCTTTTTTTTTTTTTTTTTTGATGGCCTCCTTTGTAGGTATAAGTTGAAGAACAAAGACTTGCAATAAAAGCAGCAAAAGACAAGCACGTACATTTAATGCAAACACAAATCTTCCCAAGTGGGACCGAATTAAACTATCAGGCAAAACAACAGTTGTTCTTCAAAACTGCAGTTTGCTTTTTTCTGTGTGTCTTCACATGCCGAGCCATGCCATGGATTTATTAGTCATTTAGGGGTGGTTTGTTTTTTTATTTGAAGACTGTATCCTGAATTTTACTGATGACTGAATAGTGACCGAAACCTGAATTTGAATTATATGTTTTTTTTTTTCTCACGTCTGAATCTACTGTCAATATGTTTTTTTAAAAAAAAAAAAAAAATTGTCTGAAAATAAGTAATTTTACATCTATACCTATACTAATTAAAAGAAGTAATTTAACATGCAACACTCTTTATAAGATTTTGCATGTTCTTCCGCAAATAAAATTTAATTTAACAAAACAAAAAATTTATCAAGGAATATAATTTTACATGTTATTCTGCAAACAAAGTTTAAATTCAATTTATTGTAAAACAAAAAAAAAAAAAAAATTCAAATTCAATTTTACATATTATCCAAATATCCAGTATATAATTCTAGAAACCATTTTTTTTTTTTTTTTAAGGTTCTTAGATACCTTTTTTTTTTTAAATAGGTCCCTAAATTATATACGTCGGTATATATATATATATATATATATATATATATATATAAACAATTATTCTATAACTTCTTCAAGCCACGAAATCTACTCAATATCGAATGCAACCACACAAAGAATATTTGATAAATTATATAACTGCAACTATGATAATCATAACAAATTATCATTCTAGATTATGTTTAAAGAGTTCTATAACTGGCACTACACGTACATTTAAAAAAAAAAAAAAATTAAGTAATTCTTACCAGGATTTGGTAGGAGAGAAATTCAATTGTTTAATCCTATGAAGATTTCAATATAAAAAGTGATTAGGGTTTTTTTTTTTTTTCTTTCTAAAAGCCTTTTAAAATAAAAAATAAGTTAAAAGAAAGAATTCTATACCATATCAAATTAGGATAAATTTAGAAATATATCTTTTTTTAGAGGATAGACTAGGAATAAAATATTTTAATTATAATTCAGGGATTTAGAATTAAGTTAAAAGTCAGAATTTCTTACTTCTTCTTTTTTAAGTTGTTTTTTCATATTTTTAAGTTGTTTGACCACTTAAAAAAAACAAAACAAAACAAAACAAAACAAAACAACTTAATGAGTCCAATTCAGACCCATTAAGTCTTAGGTGGAAAAAACAAACGACCCCTTAGTCAGTCACCTGTAAATTGTAATGACTATATTGCCATTTCACATTAGACTATGTACTATCAGGTTATGGGGTCCAATAAATTACCAAACCGAGATGAGGTTGGTCCGGTGGTAAAACTCCTTACACCTACATCATGAGATTACGTGTACGAGTCCTCCACATCCCTAGAAAAACCCTCGATTTATGTAATAGTATAATACAAAAAAAAAAAAAAAAAAAAAATTACCAAACCAACCTCAATCAATATTTCATTCATTTCAAACGAGTAAACGACATTCATTTTTTGTCTATAATATACTGATGGAATCGTTTTGATAGGACCCACATATTTTTACCAACTACTCTTGTGATGCTCATGCGCTTCAGTTTTCCCAAATTTGACCATTTCAAATTTCGTATTTTCTCAAATTCGACCGTTTCAAATTTTCGTTTTCAGCAAGATTTGTCAAAAACGCAACAGATGGGTTCGACTTTACTATCATTTTCATTTCGTCAATCTCCTAACTTGTATTACTTTTTTTGAAATTGCTCAGATAGCAACTCCTGCACAAAATATATAAGCAAATGTGGAACTTATATCCCTAGCCCATGATTTATTTGATTGAACAATCTTATATATATGTTCGATTAATAACAAGCTTATTATTTATTGCAGATCACTGTAGATTCTGAAATGGAATGCATGAAACGTCATTCTCAGGAGGACCATTTCGAAAGTTGGCAGCAGCGACCTTCCCATGAGATCAGCACTGTCTTTGATGGTGGCTTTTGCAGACCCCCTCACATGCTATTCCATTACATCCATCGGACCATCTCTTCCTGCCCTTTTTCTTCCAAAAATTTTCACATTTTATTCTTCATGATGGTGGTCCATTCAACATATTACAAGATTGGTATTCAAATTTATAGCAATTACAAACCATTTTATATTAATCAAGAATCCAAACTAGGGAAAGATAAATTAATTCATGATTTGTGATTACAACATTTACTAAAAACAATTGAAAATCAAGTTACGTTGACTCCACACACGAATCATGAATTAAATTACCATCGTGATTCCCTTTCCAATGATGGTACATACTTTATGAATCTTAATAAGGGAAATGGAACTTAATTACTAATTACTGCTTTGTGATTCATGTGTTTACTAAAATTAGTTGGGAATCAGATTATGCGGGTCACACACAGATCAGGAATTGAGTTTCTGTTGTAAAGAAATCTTGATTCTCTTTTCTCATGAAACTTGATTTTCTTTCATTTCACTCTCGATTAGTAAACGCATCTTTTAAAAGAAAGACACGTAGGTGGGCCTGGAACAAAATGAAAACGAAGACAAAAATTAAATGGGCCGTAGTTGGGCCTGGGACCATTGCATGTTTGGGCTGCTGAGAGAAATATTGCCTGCATCCTCCAGCCTACAACTATTTTTCTCTTCTCTGTTTTTCCAGTTGAAACTCGAAACAACCAAACAAATCATAATAAACCATGATTAGCGTTCTTGCTCAGGTGATCGTTTATTCTTGTATCTATCAATCTCCTCAAAATTTGAATTTTATACATTGTTTGTTTGTTTGTTTTTTTTAATAAATTTTGATGGGTTATTGTAATGTATTGTTTTCTGTCGTTTTAATTACCGAAATTGCAGGAGCGTCTGCTTGGTGCTGTACTGGGAAGCGCCATTACTGGAATTATTGTTTTTGAGCAGCGCAAATGCATATATAACTCCATTTCAGGCACCCAGTCTCAAGTTGATTCTAATTCGCAGGTACTTTTTTTTTTTTATTCTCTCGGTGTTGGTATCTGAAACCCTAGAAAGCTTAGGTTGCTGTTTATATTTAATGATTTAATTTCCCATTAGAATTCCCATTTGTGTTTTTCTTCAAGTTTCTTTATTGATTCACACCCATTTCGTAGTTTTATGATTATTTGAGGTTTCCCATGTATTTGAATCGTTAGTGTGCTCTAGTTTTCTATACCCAGAATCAGATGATCCTTATCAACAGGATTACGCGATTAGGTTAATCGGTTAAAGTATGCAAGTCATAAGGAAATAGGATATGTAGAGGCAGCTTGGATAGTATTGTCAATGTCGGCCCAGTGCTAGCAGTTTTTCAAGTAATTTCTGTGTTGGGTATTTAGCAGTTTGTCGTATCCATCCATTTATCTTTTCTATTTGTTCTATGATGGTTGGTGGTACATTTTCACTAGACTAATTTAAGAACTGCTTTCCGAGATAAGTTTTAGACGGAAGTAAAGATAGTTTTTCATATGGAAATGAGAGTAAAGTCTTTGAGAGTTTTCCGAAAAGCTTCTAAACTAAGACATGGCCTTTTTGAATGTGAATGTAAGTTCAAAGTGTAAGTAATGTAGTAATCTATACATGAATACATCTGTACATCCTTGCTCATTTGAAATAAGAAACTGCAACGAAAGCATGAAGCATGTAAGAAAAATATGAAAAAACTTACTCTTAACGTTGATATTTTGGAAAGAACATGGGAAAGTAGCTATGATCTCTTTCATTTTGAGAATCAATAGTAAGTTCTTTCCTATACTTACCGGGTTCTTTAAATGACATGAGCCCATAGGTTCTTAGAAAATTGAACCTATGATCTTGATGTTGGAGCCAAAGGTTACCACTCAACCTGACTTTTGGGGTTGAAAAAGAACACTTATGTATTGATTCTGTTTATGGTTAGTTTGATTAGAAAGGGAAGTGTTATTGCTTGGAATATTTGACTACTTTCTTGTTCATTCTTGTTGAATGCTTAACCGAAGTCCTTTGCATTTTCAAATTCTGTTACTCTACATATTTTTTGCACATACTATGAGTTATAGGTCAAATGCTCCCAACATTATAAACTGCTAGTATAATTGTTCCTAGGAGTTTTAGCTTTTCCACAGCCTCCACATTCAGATGAGGTAGAATTCTATGATTGAGTACTGTAGGCTCAGTGGTTGTAACCCTGAGAAGGAAGTCATGTTTTTTAGAATCTTGTCGGTGGGAAATGTCAATGTCAGGGTAGAGTTGTCCAGAATGTACTTCTTCATCTGGCGATTTTTCAAAAGTTAGGCACCTCTCGCTCATCCTTCTAGAGTGATGGATGGGAATGAAGTCATTCTCGATATGTTCATCAAGAAAAGTTTTGGGTCTATATGATTCATTTAGGCTCATGTTGTCGAGTGAGAAATGGAGAAATAAAGTGAGGCCATAACAGAGCTTTGGAATAAAATCTTTCTTGTAGAATTTTGGTTTTCAAATTTTTATTTTTTTATAACCTAGAAATCCCCCAAACCTACTTAATGACCCCGGGTTTGAAACTAGGGCCCCCTCGAACCCAGCAATCTTTGGGAACCAGGAAACTATGTCCTTTGGCCATGTAAGAAATCATGAGAGATTTGAACCCCAGACTTTATGAGAGCAAACCACATGCCCGCCTATTATGCTAACTCCTTGGGTTTGGTGTTCAAATGTATTTTAATGTCTCAATTTGCATCAAAGTGCAACAGTTGCATGCAGTCTGCGCACACACGGACATAGCTTTCTATCCTTGATATTGATTCTACAGACCTTTGTGGTTTGATTGAGTAGCGATGTATGGTTCATATATATATATATATATTTCATTGTTTGCTGTTGGATCTTTTCACCTGTTTTGCCATGATAATTGAAACTTTTTAACTCCACTGCACATGAATTAAGGGATCATTAACAATCAAGTATCCCTGGTTTTTATTTCATTGCATTATGTTTTCAAATCTTTAACTTTGAACTTCTTTCAGGCAAGAGAACCCATTATTCCAAAGAAAACTCGCCTGGAGTTTGCACACTTATGGAACAAGGCTGTGGACCAGACATTTGGACCTTTGATTGAATCTGTTAGTTCTCGTAGATGGTAGTGGTTTTCAAGTGAATTCATTACCAATGTATGATTGTTTCTTTTCTGTTTGATTTATATGTGCATTGAGTTGCCCACATTCATCCATACCTGTATAAGTTTTCTGAATCATGGAAAAGACATTTGTCCTCAAATATTGGCCGTGTTTAAGGACCTTCAAATAAAATTTTCCATTATCTCTTTTATTATATCAGCTTAGTGCCCGATCTTCTGTTTTATTACTCCGTTTGATATGGAACCTAGAAGCAAATATATCTGCAAATTGGCAAACATGAATGGAAGAGCTGCAATTGAGTCAAAATTGTCATTCTCGTACTCTCTTTGTTTCTCCAGTGTTTGTTGCTGTGATTATCCCATCAGAAAGCTTAAATCTATGTCTACACTCGGTTAAGAAGCATAACCAAGTACAAATCAATGAGGGGTTAGCAGAATGGTTAGGTCTATGGTTTACTCCCATAAGGTTTGGGTTCGAATCCCCTCATGGGTACCCACATGGTCAAATGCCATATTTCCTGTTTCTCAAATATTGTAGGGTTCGGCGGGGGATCCAGTTTCGAACTCAGGTTCGGGGATTTTTGGATTATCAATAAAAAGAAGCATAACTGAGTACAGGAAGCTTTAAGTTTATGCAGTAGACATCACTGTGTTGTTAAAGGCTAGCAAAACAAATCAACTAAATTCAACCTAAACTTTTCTTAAACCAAATCAACCGAAATCTCATCCCAACCAAGATAACAACTCCAAACCAAAAGAACCAAATGCAGCAACTATAACAACTCTAAACCCAATCAACCAAAGCAAATACACAACCAACCCCACTGTCTCTCTCTTGGAGAGAACAATGACGGTGGTAGAGTTGGTGGCGCCTCCATCATCACATTGACAGACAGCAAATGTCTCCGGCAACCCCTTGAGTAGACAACATACCAAAAAACAAATGGTTTTTGAATTTCACTTGATTCCTTGATTTGTAATCCTATAATGAAACACTGCAGTTTTTGCTAATTCTTAGTTTCTGTAGGATTCACCTAGATTTATCTTCTTTAATAAACTCTAATAGCTGTCAAATTGCCATTAGCAACATCAACATATCTTTCTTCATTATCTAATCTTACTTTTAGTGTTTATGATAATTGTTTAATAGACCTTTAGGTCCCATACTTTTCCCCATCTCCCCACTGCTTGTAATGATAATGCTGATCAACTGATTACTCAATCACAAGACAATAGTCACATAATTTCTGAAATACCGTACAATGGATCACTAATAAGAATTGTAGATACATTCCATATAACACAAACTAGAGAAATTAAAGAAATAACATGTAAGAAATGGATTAGATTACAAAGGAGGAGAGACAGTGACAGAGACAGAGACAGAGAGAGAGAGAGGGGAAGAGAGACTTTGTCTGAATGTCATCTTCAAGCATTTGGTTGAACAGAATTTGCTTGTGCCCGGTTCATGTTGGCTCGACGTTTGATCACTACAAAGTAAGCGGTCATTGCTAAGGCGACTGCAAATGTTAAAGCAACCACAATCCCAGCAATGCTACCAGCACCAATTTTGTTGCCGTTACGCGAGGTGGTTGTTGTTGGGTACTTGCTTTCTTGTGCCTTGGTAGATTGAACTTGAGCTGCCACAGGAAATGGAGAACAATTGGCTGCAGAACAAGGGTGGTTTGTTTTGGTGTTGGAATCTTGCGTTTTCGGGTGGAAGAAATTGAAAGCTTCGGGTGGGAAAGCCATGGGGCTCTCATTAGCCAGGCCATGGGGGGCTCTGTCTTGGGCAGTTGCAATGGAGAGAAAGGCAACACAAGAGAAGCACAACAAAAGGGAGGTTATTGGAGACATGGCTCTTTTTCACTTGGTTTTTGCTTTTGAGTTTTGAGTGAAAAAAATAATTTTGTTGGGGGTTTTGATTTTGGAGTGAGTGAGATTTTATAGTGTCTTTGGGAAGTGGTTGTTGCTTGGGAAAGAATTGTTGTGATAAAAAAGATTGTTAGAAAGTTGACAGCAAAATGATGGGAATAATTTCCATGCCCCCCTGTGAATTGACCAAATTGCCCTTGTCAAGTTCCACCTAGCTTGGGATTTTTTTGCTTTAGGGAAAAATGCATACAAAATTACAAATCAAAGATTTGTGATGATCATTAAGGGTTCGGTTGGTGCCATTCAATTTTTATTTTTTTTTGAACAATTATAAATATTTGGAGATCTTCGCGGGGGGGGGGGGGACAACTTTAGCGGTGTAAATGTGAGGGAAAACCATTGTACGAACCTCTAATTTTTTTTTATTTATAATAGAAGTCGTCCAATTTATTTTTAAGGTTTAGAGGAACAATTAAAAAAAAAAAAGTAAATATTAGTTTTTATTTATACATTTGTCTAATAAAAGGAAAGTATTTCCATTTTTGTTTAATTTTTATTCTATATTGTAATTTGAATGCTTTAGATATGACTCTCACATGTTTTTAAACTCCGGATGCATCGATGAAAAAAAAAAAACAAATTATTTCAAGTGCAGAAGATTCGCAGTAATTTCTAAGCATGTAATTTCTCTAGTGCAGAAGATTCGCAAGTAATTTCTTATAATCTTGTCTTTTAACAAAAATTTTAAAAAATAATGTTTTAATAAATTTGCATCTGTATAAATTCATTATTCAATTCTAACAAATTTCATGTCGATGTTAACACACACGCTATTGGGCGTGTGTAGAGGCGGACCCACCTTAAGGTTAGGTGGGGCCCATGTCCTACCTTAAATTTTTTTTTTTTTTTTAAAATGATTTTTCTTTCAATTGTATATATACATAATAAATATCAATAACGAAAACAAAACATCTCTACACAAAGCCTCTTGCCTTGGTGGTTGGAGCCTCCCAAGGGAGGTTCCATCACCAAGGTGCAACGCCTTGGGGTGTATGTATATATATTATTATTGTCCCACCTTTGGCCTTTAACTCCCAAAGTATAAGTGCCGTTTCCCGATTCTGTGGAGCTAGTCATCTCTCCAGTGGTGAGAGTTGTATTTCCATTTGTTCCCTCTCCCCTTTAGTGAGAGTAATATTCTGGGCCGCGCTTGTAGAGTCTGATCTCACTAGGTCTTAGCAGTTGTTGTAATTCAAAAAATAAAAAAATAAAAAAATAAACATCTCTTATAAATTGGTATTCTATCACTTTCCATTTACTTTTTTGAAGGAAAATGAATATCTTTTTTATAAATTTAATTTTATAATGTAATTTTTTAAACCTTTTTTATTTTACTATCTTTTTCAATTTCTTTCTCAAATTTTCATCTTATTATAAAACAAAACAATTTATTTTCTCCTTTCCATCATTGTCAACTTCTTAGATAGTTTCAATTTGTGGTTACTTAATTCAATTTATTTTAAGTTAAATTATCTATTATTTTGAACTTTTATTATTTATAATGGTTTTAGTTTCCAATCAATAAACCCCAAAATCTCAAATTTTAATTTATTATATTAAAATAGTCCATCTATTATTATGATTTATTTTATTTTATCTTTTGTATTTTTCTTTATTTTATAGTTTTAATTTATTTCAAATCCATAAATCAATAATTTACCAATAATTAAAAGAATAAAAAAAAATCAAAAACATGTCTAGTAATATTTATTAATCAATTATTTTTGTATAAATTTAAAGTGAATTCATTATAAATATAAAACAAAATTTCTTATTATAAAATTATATTGTAATTTATTATTTTAAAAAGAATAAATATTGCAATTTTTTTGTTTATGTTGTTTTTCTTGTTATTACTTAATTTTTAATGTTGTGTTTCTTGTTTTTACTTTTATTTTTTTGAACGTAAAATTATTTAGTTCATTTTGGGTAGGTGTTCTATTTATTTTATTTTATATAAACTTCAGTATATCATCAATTTTTCTTTATGTAAAAAAACTCATTTTACTATGATCTTCATTTTTAATATTTTTTATAATATAATTGTTATTTTGTTCAAGTGCTCCACCTGGTTAAAATTCATGAATCCGCCACTGTGCGTGTACTAATAACTAGCTATAGAGGTTGTATTTGTTATTTAAAATTTTCATGTATTTATATACGTTGGTGTAACTTAGGTGATGAGAGAAACCAAATTTGTCGCTGAGATGAAATGAGATGAGTGAAAAAGGGTAAAAAAAATAGTTGAAACTTGAAAATTGAAATGATGTTTTTGTCTGTTTTAGTTGAGTGCCTTCTCAAACACATAAAGATACGTCTTTCCAAAAAAAAAAAGTAAAAAAAAAACACATAAAGAGTAGAGTCATATTTGTCAATTAATTAATCTTGTAAGTACTCAATTAATCCATTTTGTTTATCATTGCTTACAAGTAATTTCTTGTCTGGACTGTCTACCATTATTTGATTTTCATGCCATCACATGTCAATAAAACAAGAATTATATATACAACTAAATGAGTGGAAAATCATACTCTTTAATTAAACATATTTTATATGAACATAATATTGTATTACGTACAAGTACATGATCAATGTGATTTATTATTACTTCTAATGACAGGATTAAAAGGGTAACATTTTCATTTATTTTCCCTATTATTTAGTAATAATACTTCATATACTAATATTCTCTCAACAACAATAAGTTTTTTTAAAAAAAAAAAAAAAAAAAACTATTACATCAATCCAATAGAGATCGAAAAGAACACGACTCAAACTCACAACCTCATCTATTCCATATACGAAACAAATAGTTTCAAAATACCCCCGGAAACCATCCATCCAAAAATGTAAAATTAACCGACCAAAATTTCAAGAAATTTTTTATATATGTTTTTTTTTTTTTTTTTTTGACAATAGTCACATAATTTCTGAAATACCATACAATGGATCACTAATAAGAATTGTAGATACATTCCATATAACACAAACTAGAGAAATTAAAGAAATAACATGTAAGAAATGGATTAGAATACAATGGAGGATAGAGAGAGAGAGAGAGAGAGAGAGAGAGAGAGAGAGAGAGAGAGAGAGACTTTGTCTGAATGTCATCTTCAAGCATTTGGTTGAACAGAATTTGCTTGTGCCCGGTTCATGTTGGCTCGACGTTTGATCACTACAAAGTAAGCGGTCATTGCTAAGGCGACTGCAAATGTTAAAGCAACCACAATCCCAGCAATGCTACCAGCACCAATTCTGTTGTCGTTACGCGAGTGGGTTGTTGTTGGGTACTTGCTTTCTTGCGCCTTGGTAGATTGAACTTGAGCTGCCACAGGAAATGGAGAACAATTGGCTGCAGAACAAGGGTGGTTTGTTTTGGTGTTGGAATCTTGCGTTTTCGGGTGGAAGAAATTGAAAGCTTCGGGTGGGAAAGCCATGGGGCTCTCATAAGCCAGGCCATGGGGGGCTCTGTCTTGGGCAGTTGCAATGGAGAGAAAGGCAACACAAGAGAAGCACAACAAAAGGGAGGTTATTGGAGACATGGCTCTTTTTCACTTGTTTTTTGCTTTTGAGTGAAAAAAATAATTTTGTTGGGGGTTTTGATTTTGGAGTGAGTGAGATTTTATAGTGTCTTTGGGAAGTGGTTGTTGCTTGGGAAAGAATTTTGATGATAAAAAAGATTGTTAGAAAGTTGACAGAAAAATGATGGGAATAATTTCCATGCCCCCTGTGAATTGAACAATTTGCCCTTGCCAAGGTCCACCTACCTTGGGATTTTTTTGTTATAGGGAAAAATGCATACAAAATTACAAATCAAAGATTTGCGATGATCATTAAGGGTTCCGTTGGTGCCATTCAAATTTTTTTTTTTTAAAGACCATCTCCAACCCTCAACTCCAATTTGTTGCAACTTTGCTTCAAAATGCAGCAACTTTCACACTTCCATCTCCAACCCATTGCACCAAATTTTACTCTAGAAAGAATATTCCTTTTACATATTCCCTCTCAACCAATCAAAAACAATTAAACAATTAAAATATAAAATAAAATAAAATAAAAAGTAGCACAAGAAGGCTTGTGTCGCCAGATCTGGCGACAGAAGAAGAGGAGCTACACTCTGGCGCAAAGAATAGCGCATGGGTTGGACAAGAAAAACAGCGCCACAATAGAGATTAGCGTTGTTGTTAGAGATGCCCTAACAATTATAAATATTTGGAGATATTCGGGGGGATAACTTTAGTGGTGTAAATGTGAGGGAAAACCATTGTACGAACCTCTAATTTTTTATTTATAGAAGTCGTCCAATTTTTTTTTTTTTAAGGTTTAGAGGAACAATTAAAAAAAAAAAAAAAAAAAGTAAATATTAGTTTTTATTTATACATTTGTCTAATTAAAGGAAAGTATTTCCATTTTTAAAATAATTTTTATTCTATATTGTAATTTGAATGCTTCAAATATGACTCTCGCATGTTTTTAAACTCTGGATGCACCGATGGAAAAAAAAATATACAAAAAACACTCATGAAAATTCTCTAGTGCAGAAGATTCGCAAGAAATTTCTTATAATCTTGTCTTTTAACAAAATTTTTAAAAATTACTGTTTTTAATATGTTGGTGTAACTTAGGTGATTTGAGAGAATCCAAATTTATCGCTGAGATGAGTGAAAGAGGGTAAAAAAAATAGTTGAAACTTGAAAATTGAAATGATGTTTTTGTCTGTTTTAGTTGAGTGCCTTCTCAAACACATAAAGATACGTCTTTAAAAATAAAAAAAATAAAAAAAAAACATAAAGAGTAGAGTCATATTTGTCAATTAATTAATCTTGTAAGTACTCAATTAATCCATTTTGTTTATCATTGCTTACAAGTAATTTCTTGTCTGGACTCTGGACTGTTTACCATTATTTGACTTTCATGCCAATAAAACAAGAATTATATATACAGTACAACTAAATGAGTGGAAAATCATACTCTTTTAATTAACCATAATTTCTATGAACATAATATTGTATTACGTACAAGTAAATTAGTACTTCTAATGACAGGATTAAAAGGGTAACATTTTCATTTATTTTCCCTTTTATTTAGTAATAATACTTCATATACTAATATTCTTTCAACAACAAAAAAATAGTTTTTTTATTTTTATTTTTTTACATAAATCCAGTGGAGATCGAGAAGAACACGACTCAAACTCACAACCTCATCTATTCCATATACGAAACAAATAGTTTCAAAATCCCCGCGGAAACCATCCATCAAAAATGTAAAATTAACATAACAAAATTTCAAGAAAATATAAGAAAAGATTATCAATAATAAAGCATGTTTTAATTTATTTATTTCTCTTGGCGTGTTAATATAAAAACAAGTGGACAAGTAATGTATTGGAAGCATGAGGAATTCTTAGCTTGAAGGATCAGCAAAGGTGATGTCTACTAATAGATGTGTGTAGCTATCTCTATAAACACTAATAGTTGATGTTGATGATGATAGTAAATTAGTAATTATACTATGACAGAGCCCGTGGCTGATAATCACTAACCTCCATTCAATATGATAACTGAGCGAGCATGCACCAACTGAAATCAATGCTCTCTACTATTAAATTCATGTCATCCCTTCACGCTTTTTTCCCCTTTTTTTCTTTTTTTTTTTAATATTTATTTATGTAGTCTAACACCGGTCGAAATAGGAGTCTATCGGGACCTAACGAGTTCAACCGCTACATGTATGGATTGAAAAATAATTCCCAATACAAAGGAAGTCTTTTCACTTTTTGTGGGTACCTGAGCATTGATCACTCAATATTGCTGTGTTCGATCTCTCTCAATGGGAGCTCCATTTAATTAACATTCACACAAGATGTTTGATTGTGTTAATGGACCACGTACATGGGTTCACATGTTTTGAGCTATTTCTATATGTATATGACCTACCCACCTCAGTCACAGGACTTTGTTTTCATGTAATAATGAACAATTTCATTGATATTTGTCCCTTGGCATTCTTTTTTTTTTTTTTTTTTTTTAAATATAATCTTCTTATACCTCAATATAACTTAAAATAAACCAAATTAATATAATCTTCTTGTGAGCATTTCCAATATATCTTTTATATAAGATATCCAAATTATAGATTATATTTTTAGAGAATTCCACACGTAAAGTTACAAATTAAAGCCGGAGATGAATCTCACATTGAGAAGATAAACAAATATAAAAGAGTATGATCACTAATGTTAGTAAGTCAATCCAAAAATTTTGCTAAAAAATCAACTCAAATTATGTGGCAAGTGATTTGTCTTTGTCATATTACTCATCACATCACTCCATGATTTGAGTGGTGATGATAACTCATTTGGATTGAATTTTGGGTTAATTGTTTAGGTTCTATAGTATTACTCAAAAGAATGTATGTATATATAGTCTTTCTATTGTCAATTCGTCCTGATATAAAATATATCGGGATGAAGAAAAATGTGGACCATAGATTATAGAGAAGTTTTGACAAATGCATACACTTTGAGTCAAAGTATGTAAATCTAATGGTCCACATTCTTCGTCCTGATATATTTTATATCAAGACGAACTGACAATAGAAAAATTATATATATATATACATACAATTTTTCTATTATCAGTTCGAATTGACAAAAGACATATCAGTTCCTTGCATGTGAGTCATTAGATTTAAATACTTTGACTTGACTGCATGCACTTGTCAAAGCATCTTTTAAATCCAATGGCCCATATGTAAGGAACTGATAATAAAAAAACTGTATATATATATATATATAGATGCAGAATTTTTTTAAAAAACATTTATGATCAATTTTGATCAAACAAATCTGCTTAACATAACAATAAGAATATAAGATGATGGACCAATACATTTTAAGGATCCAAACCCGCAACCTCGTAATGCAGGTGTGAGGGGACCAACCTCATCTCGTCATGGACCAATACATTTTGGATATGGGGTATGAATATCAGATGAAATGGACCTATATCAAAAGAAAAATGAAATGGACCAAATCCATATAAGACTAACTAGCATCGGCCCATAACCAGACTATGGACCAGAGACAATTCACTTGCCTTGGAAAAACAAGTTTATTTCTAGGGTTTGTCAATTTTCAACACGGTTATGCATATAGTACATTAACACTATACAACCATGCAGACCGGTTCAACATCATTCGAGGCCTTAGGCGAAAAAGTAAAAATAGGCCTTTTTGTATTGAATATTAATTTTCTAACTTTTAGAATAACAATATTGTATTTATTATTTAATCATATTTTCTTTTACGAAAAAGAATTTAAGAATGGCATTTAAATTTTTGTTTAAATTTCTAAAAATTTATTAAAAACTTTTAATTGTCAAAATAAATTTGAACAATAAATATTTATAAAAAACATATTTCAATATATTTTATAAGTAGGAGAATATTTTTGTGATTTTTTATTATAATTGCAATGTGGTATGATTCATAATAAATTCTTTTAAAAAATTATTATTTTTCTCTAAATTTTAATAGGAATAATTTATTTTGATTAATTTCAACTATGATATTTTAAGTAGTTATAAAAAAACAGAATTTCACATAAGTCCTATCTTTTTGGTGATTTGTCACCTTTATAAATATCTTTCCAAATTCATCACTTTAGTCCTTACTTTTTTCAAAACTCATCACTTTAGTCCATTTGACAAAATATGTGAAAGTCAACTATTTAAAAACCTGTGAAAGTACACTTTTGCCTTTATTACTATTTAATTATCTAAAATGATTATATTAGCTTTAAATTAAAATAAAAAATAATAAAATCTTAAATAAATATAATACAAAAAAAAAATCTTAAATAAATAATAATAATAAAATCCATTATTATTATTATTATTTTTTGTATTTTTGTCATAATGGATATTAATTTAGCTAAAATGATTATCTTAACTTTAAATGATTTTTTTTTTTCATAATTTCTTTTTTTGTAATCTATTTATTTAAGATTTTATTATTGAGAATTTTATTGTTTTTCAATTTAATTTAAAGCTAAGATAATAATTTTAGCTAAATAAAAATCCAAAATGAAAAAAATACAAAATAAGAAAAAATTAATGGATTTTTTAATTATTTATTTAAGCTTTTTTTTTTTGTAATATATTTATTTAAGATTTTATTATTGAGAATTTTATTGTTTTTCATTTTAATTTAAAGCTAAGATAATCATTTTAGCTAAATTAAATAGTAATAGGGATAAAAATGTACTTTCATAGGTTTTTAAATAGTTGACTTTCACATATTTGGTCAAATGGACTAAAGTGATGAATTTTGGAAAAAGTAAGGACTAAAGTGATAAATTTGGAAAGACATTTATAAAGGTGACAAATCACCAAAAATGTAAGACTTATGTGAAATTCTACCTTATAAAAACAAATAATTCAAAAAATGAATATTATAATTTACTTGGACAAAATTAAAAAAAAATAGTATAATAATAATTATTATAATATGTTTTTAATCTTAAACTAAAATAATAATATACTATTTTTGTGAAACACTAAAAGCATTAATAAAATTGAATATTTAATTTAAAAAATGAGGCCTTCATAAATTAGTTAGGCTAGTGAGGCCTAAAAAAAACATGAACACTCTACAAAATTAGGGTTTGGGATAGACTTTATTGGGTTCAAATCAATGTGGGATCATTAAATTCGTTAAGTAAATCATTAACCGATTTGACACTATGATTTCATAAAAACTTTTTTTTTTTTTTTTTTTGGAGATTGTATTATAAATTGATATATATTTTTTTATTAAATACATTTAGTTGATGGAAATTGTGTAATTATATTTAAATGATTCATATTAAAATATAATAGGTAATTGACATTACCTTTAAATTAACATGGTAAATGGATTGTATTGATCAGTAACTCGTTAAATTAATGGGTTACGTGAAGGTTATAACTTGTGACGTAATAAACTTAGCATGTCATGTTTTTGGTGATTAAAAAATAAAACTGATCATGTTTGGTTGATATAAACACCATACAATAACCAAGCTCAATCACAATTAAACATGATTGTGATTGACAACAGAATTGTTAATTGAATAAATGATGATCAAATAATTGAATAATAACCACATACCACAATCTTGATAATTTAATCTCAAATAATATTTTAATGATAATTAGAAGTACTTGAATTGTTAACATATTTCTTGGTCAGCCAAAATTTGGCTTTGAGAAATACGAGGTTTACCTAAAATCAATGTATCAAGAGCTTTTATATATATATATATATATATATATATATATATATATGGAGATGCCAAATTTTACAACCTTTTTTTTCTTAAAGAAAATTTTACTACCTTTTGGTATTCAACAAAATTATTTCTTATTTTATTTTATAAAATTTCTTCATCCACCTAAGAATTGGATATATACAGAGAGACCACTACTAAACATTTCCTCAATTGTAATTTGTAAGCTACAATTACTTAACATGAAAGCAAAATTTGGAGAAGATATCTTAATCAACAAAGAAAAAAAAACACAAAGATGATAAATATACCATTTAAACAAAAAAAAAAAGTCAATTGAAAAGAGGAATTACGATATGAGTTAATTTTTGAAATACAACATAAATGGATATTGGAAAAGAAACTGAGAGTATTAACTAGCTAGTAGTAGTAGTATTATTATTTTAAAATTTGACGAGATCTTCCGGGAGTTGTCGAGATTGAACACTACATACTTGACTTGGATATCTACTCCCACAATTGTAAGATATCTACTCTCACTATTAGAGAAAAAACTCTCTACACATGTTTGTAAAAGATGCATTTGTGAGCGACTCAAACCCTCCATCACTAACGCTGAAGCAGAGATGCACTTCACTCGAGTTAAGATAGGTTTTGTCTAGTAAGAATTTTTTAAATATATATATATAAACCGACATCAACTTCAAAAAAAAAAAAAAGACATCTAATACGTTGAAGCATGTCAGGACTTACTGATATCTAACACTTTATATGCACGGTTCGAATATTTAATTTACCGTCACAATCAAGAGAAATCTACTCTCACAAAATTAGGAAAGAAAACTATTCCAACTTGCTTGTAAAACCAAATTTATTATTTAGATGTAGCACTTGGCCGGAATATTACTTTTGGCCCCATAATTATTCCAACAAAAGATAAGGCATCAATGGAGACAATAGCCAAACATCTCCCTCTCAAGTATGGACAAATCCAACATATATCAAAACAAAACCCTACCTTCTCCATAAATTAAAGTCGAAATGTGCATCATCAAAGAGCTAAAGCTCACCTACTCGGCTCTTGAAAATGACCTGGAAGCCATAACTTAAGGACAAGATAAGGTAAACTATTAGTCACTAATTATATATTTAATTAATTTATAACTACCAAGGAAAGAGAAACACACACACCCCACTCTTGAAAAAGCAAGGAATCTCAAAGTTTTATTGACCTAACTTGTTTTCTTGTTTTTTTTTTCTTTTATATTTAATTTTAATTTACTTTAATTGTCCCTTGTAAAATAAATAATCGGTTACATCATCTCACACTTCCATGAAGGAGCACCACAAATTAAAGCCAACTCATCTGATCTCATTTGATGAATCTATGTCTATGGTGATGATAAGCCCTTTCATCAATGCCTTTTTAGTGGTATATTTAGTCTAATTGATTTTGAGGATAAGAATGCCTTGAATTATGAGGCCATCCTTTTCATTTAATAAAAAAATAATTAAAATGTGCATGACTATATAAAGTAGCACATAGAATTAATGGAACCTGGGACTGTTAATGGACAAGACACTTGTCCCAATATTTGAAGGAGACAGAGAGAGACTGAAGTTATTTTGATCTATTGACAAAAGAAAGGATGAGGAGAAGGTAATCTATGTAATATCCCCCAACTAATCTTTTTTTAAATTGCTATGAAGAAATTCAATGCTAATTTTATAGTGATCAATCAGTGTAGATGGCTAAGTAGTTTAGCTTAATTAATTTACAGAGTAAATACTTAATTAATTACTGCCTTACTGGTATCTTGTTTTTTTTTTTAACAATCAATAAATTTAGGGTTCGGTGAAAACTTGAACCCACAACTTCATAATATAAGTGTGAGTAGCATATCCAACCAACTTCTCCTCGTCACTGTTGTGTTGATTTCAAGCAATAGAAGGTGACTAACAACATGAAAATTGAAAACACTACTTGTAAATAGAGAAAGAAAAGGAGAGAAATTATCATAAGAGAAATAAGAAAGATAAAGAAAGAAAATAAAACACCACCCAACTTAAAATACACCAAACGCAATACCCAAAAGGGAAGGCCATGCACAATGTTTAATTTATCTACAGTTCAATGTTCCTCTATTTTCTCTCCCTTTATAATCCAACAAAGAAAGACAAGAGAGAGATTTCTCCAAGGACCCTCAACAAACAGAACTTGTACTTCCCATTGTTATTCATTTTCTATGGAAACATGCACCATCATCATGATAATAAAAAGCTGAATTAAATTAGGCATTGCTCCTGAAGGATCCAAGAGCTTTAATGGCTGCTGCTCTGAGAATGTATTGGTGGTAGAATGCAGCAATTGCAGCTCCAATGAAAGGTCCAACCCAGAAAATCCACTGCACACAATTTCAAATAAAAACACAATTAATATATATATATATATATATATATATATATATAATCAGTCAAATTAATGCTGTATATATATTATGGTATTAATTTTGATATAAAAAATTAAAAATGTGAATTACTTGGTCATCCCAAGCTTTTTCGTTGTTGTAGATGACAGCAGCTCCAAAACTCCTAGCTGGGTTGATGCCGGTACCAGTGATGGGGATTGTGGCCAGATGAACCATGAACACAGCAAATCCAATTGGAAGTGGTGCCAACACCTTGATTCAGGAAAAACAAACAAACAAGATGATCAGGTTAACAAATTTGACAAATATATAAATAGATGAAAACGACGGGTATGTTAAGCAACAATTATCTAGTCAGGTTAATACATAAAAAAAAAATTCAAGACCAAAGTTACATAACCTTGCAATTCAGGATCAGTTCCATAATGTTATGTAAATTTAGCTCTAATTTTTTTTTAGGATCGACCTGATCTGGAAAACCCTAAAATAAGTACATACAGGAATATGCGAGTCTCTAGCGTTTCTCTTGGGATCAGTAGCAGAGAAGACAGTGTAAACAAGAACAAAGGTACCAATGATCTCAGCTCCCAATCCAGTGCCCTTGTTGTATCCAGCGCTGAGCTCGTTGGCTCCACCTCCATAGAGATTGTAGTATGATTTCTGGAATGCCTTCACAAACCCGCACCCACAGATTGCACCCAAGCACTGTGCCACCATGTACATCACCGCCCTGATCAGCGACACCTTCCGTGCCAAGAACAGCCCGAACGTCACTGCCGGGTTGATGTGTCCACCTGTGCATAGCAATTCGCACAAACAAATTGAGAAAACTAGTTTTTATGCTATAAATAAGTTAGGCTAGCGTTAACCACTTAACCCTATGAAAGTCATTTTAACAACAAAATACGAGGATCAGTAGGTCAAAGTGGACAGTATCTCTACTCTCTAGTGACTAGCAAGAGCAGAGTCCCTCAAAAAGTTTTAAAAATTTTAGAAACAAAGCTTTCAAAATTATGAAATTATCATTATATTTAAAAGTTTTTCATTTTAACCCCCAATTTTTTATTTTTTTTTTTATATTTCTAACTCCGACACTGCCCATGAACGGCAACCTTCACCTGTAGACAGACGAAAAGTTCCTATTATTGTCGTTTATGATTCATGTCGTAGACAGGGGAATTTATGGCTTCTAACAAGTTTCTATTGTTTCATTTTCTCAACAACCAAACAATATATTTATATTTTTTTCTAGTTAAGAGTTATTAAAAGTTATATGATGATGCATGACTCACCAGAAATACCAGCAGTGCAGTAAACAAGGATGAAGATCATGCCACCAAAGGCCCAAGCGATACCAAGAATACCGACTCCATTACAGGCATCATAACCAGGCTTGTTCACGTCAGTCTGGCTCTTGTAGCCAATCACAGTCAAGACAGTGATGTAAAGGAAGAGGAGAGTAGCTATGAACTCGGCGATCAAAGCTCTGTAAAACGACCACTTGGTCAGCTCCTCCATGTCGAATAATGGAGTCGGAGGTGGGTCGTGGTAGTCCTTGGCTGAGAATTCTCCTGCCTCTGATACTTCTTTCGCCATTGATGCTTAATTCTCTGCAACTGTGTTTTTTGTTGTTTGAGAGAAAGTAAGAGAAGATTGTGTGTGGGTTTCTTTTTTTTTTTTGGTAAACAAATTTGAGTGTGATTTGTTTGTGTTGATGGAGGGAGTATTTAAGAAGAAAAGGTGAGAATGAGTGTTGAAGATGAATGATTAGAGAGAGGAGGTGTATGATGACATAATTTAGATTAATATTAGCCGTCCATTACCTTCGATTATTTTTTTTTCTTTGCCACCCTTGGTCCCACCCATTAGCTGCGGCATATCTCATATGTCGTTGTTTAAGTCTGTCGGAATTTATCGAGATTAATTTATACATACGTATCTCGTATATCTACTCTCGAAAGAAAAATAATTATACATGCTTATAAATGTTCACGATGGACTTGAACCCTCACAGCTAGTTTTGGATACGTACAAACCATTTTCATTTTGTAAATGTGATCATTTTTTTTTAATAGAAAAATTCTAATTTTATTTCTTCAAATAATTAGTGTAATATTAAGGCAGTAATAGGTTTTATATAGAAACTCTTAAATTCCATCCTTCACTCTAGGAAAATATTTATCTAAATTTTACATAAAACCAAAAAGTCATGGTTATGTAATATATAATTAATAAACTCAAGTGAGGATTTCTAGCTTAAAGAAGCCATTATATTATGTTATCCAAGAAAATGAAAATTTTGATTCCAGCAAATATATATTGTATTAAGCTAGTGTTAGTGGGCCAAGATAATATTGTAAACTAAGCTGAAAGTAATGTTATGGTACGTATTGCTGGATGATCATGACAGCTTGCCATGTTGAACTTATCTGTACAAACCCTAAAAGCTATCAAGATTTGTAGTCTTATAAATGGAAGAATATTACTGTTGAATATAGTGGCTATTGTTCTCTTTGTGCAATGATTAGGGTTTGCATGGTTGTGACACTAGACCAACTTTCACTTCCAGCCTTTTAGGCTAACCCTACCATGTATGTTTATCTGTTCATGGTTTCGGAAAAGAAAAATCAGGACCTTAATTGTGTAACCTTACAGAGTAGTCCTAATTTTTATTTTATTTTTCCAGAATCGTCCTGAGACTCTTGACTAGAGAATAATTAACCTTACTATGTATTTCTTGATTACACTGCTCTCTTCTTTTTATTTTGTTTTCTTCCCTTCTCAAGGCCCTTTTTGGCTAAGAAAATAATTTTCAAGCTTGTATTTTCCGAGAAAATTTTTATTCTTTGATGATGAAGTTAATTTTGAAAAAAATTAAATAAAAAAAAAAGATGTGACAAAGCCTTTACAACAACCACAACAAGGTTTATTGGAAATATATATAGCAACGATTAATATTTCGTTGACATTTTTTAACTATGTATTTTTTTTCAAATTTTCGTATAATTTAGAAGAGAAAATTTTTAAGTAAAACATGTATTAAAGAAGATGATATCAACAAAGTAATATTTCAATGACGTAGCAAGCTACACTTATCGGAAGTTAATTAAATAGACAGCAAAGACAAACACGTCTGGAAATAATATTGTAAATCATGAAAAAACAAAAATATAAAATAAAACAATTACACATTATAATGACATGAGAATAATTGACTGATATAATTGATTATTAATAGTCAATCTTATAAACCAAAACATTTTAATAATAAACGATAATGGATTATAAAAATATATGAACAAAACTTATATATTATTATAAACCGACCACGTCCCTGAAAATAGACCACTGTTAATATAATATAAATGAAATGATGACGAATTGGACCGACCACCACTAACTAATTCATCTCCTCCACCCCAGGCTAGCCCTGTCCACTTAATTACAATCTTTTTTGATGATTCAGAAATTTTCAAAACTCTCTTAACAAACCCAAGTTTAAAACCGGAACTCGAGAAAACAAGAAGCTATTATTTTGGCCATGTAATTACCCATGAAGGTATCATATCTCAGGCTTTTGAGAGAACAAACAACAAGCTTGACCATTCTGATAACCTCTCATCATTGCGGTTTTTTGTCTAGTGGATACACAAATATGAGTTTACTTATAGCACAAGTGTCACCTTATCACTTTTTGCCATGTGCATACAACCAGATGTGGTTGATAATTTAAAAAGCTTTGAGGTGGCACTTGTGCTATGAGCATACTCGTATTTGTGTGCCCACCAGAGAAAATTTGTTCATCAACGGTTTCAATTTAATTACATGTACTTTTTTTTTTTTAAGTGTTAATTAAATTTTGGATTTGATTAACAGAAAGAATAACTCAAACCCATAAAATCATGGTATAGCTGTAAGGTGTATACTACTAAACCAATTAACCTCATCAAGTCCGGTGTCAATTTAATTACATTCTCATCCAACGTTTACCTCAAAATCATATATAATATAAAAATCTCAATCCAATTATTTCCGATTAATATTATAATTAATTGATTAACACCTCTTTTTCTCTTTTAATTTCTTTGGTTTTTCTGGTGGCTGCTAGTCTTCGTTGTTGGTTTCTTTGAAATTAAAATGAGTTATGGCTGGGAAAAAAACCACGTGTCCAGACACCCATGAGCATCAATGAAATTTTTTTTTCACCTGGCTGCATGTGCAGTGTAAACTACTGTGGTGTTAATGGTGACCTGTGGCTGGACGGTGGCGTTTTTCTTCTTTATTAATTTAATTAACCAGGAAATTAATTAATTAATTAATTAGGTCATTTCAATGGTAGAAATTAAGCTTATAATGATGCAGACCAACAGATTTTGACACAGGAAGACATGTGTTTCACTCCAAAAATATAAATGTGAGGCATGTTTAATAATTGTAAATGGAATTGAAAGCTAATCGGAAAATGAAATAAGAAAGAAAACTTTAGGCGCCGTTCGGTTCTATTTTCAAAACCAGTTTTTCGTTTTTTGAAAACACGTTCTGCGGCTGTTTTCCAAAGAAATTAAAACGTTGGAATCACTTTTCGCATATAAAGCGCTTGGAAAAAAAATCCGTTGAGAACGTCATATTTGTGTTTTCTAAATTTTGATTTCATTTTTAAGCGGCCCACACATTAAATGATTACTTGTATAGGGCCAACAAATTAAATGATTAGTTGCTTTATTTTTATTTTTATTTTTATTTTTGTTTTTATAAAAAATAATTTTTAAATTATTAACAGATAATTGAATTTTCTCCAAAAACAAAATAAATAAATAAATAAATAAATAAATAGATGATTGAAATGCTATAGAATTATCTCTATTTACCCATGCCACAATAATAATAATATTAAATTACATTTTACCTATAATAATAATAATAATAATATTAGACTTCATCCATCTAAAAAAATTAATGTTAGACTTCGTACTTTTTTTTTTTTTTTGAAATATTACAATAATTCGAGATTTAGGGAGGACACACTCGAACCCATAATCTCTTGATGTATGTGGATATATATATAATTTATCTTACTTACAACATGTATTCACTTACCAATTGTCACATTATTTAGATATTTTATTATTATATAGTATTTTTATTAATTTATTGCTAGGATATTTATCTTATCATCATTTCTTTTTTATAAAAAAAAAAAAAAAAAAATCAATTGTATATTATAATAAGAGTAATGCTAGAGATCCTACCTATAATCCCACTTTCTTTTTTATCCCAATACAGTTGAGGTGTTACTTGGTGAGTGGATACTTCTACTTTTATATATAATTTCCTTCTCAATTTTAGAAAATTTATTGTTAATTTAACCCCATATATATATATCATGATCACAAATTCACCTGATCATAGTTAACACTTAACATAATATTAATTAGTAGCTAATTCTTGAAATTTTTAATTTGTAATTCATAATTGATCTCTATTAATTAATTTGACACTTTAAAGGTGATAGATATATCATGTAAAGAAAACTCTATCACTAATTTGAAAGAAAATTTGTGAAGTGTGGCTTTGTTATAAAACGTTTATTAAAATCAAAGTTAATTATGGTACCAAAAGAATAGCTTTCGATCTCTTTTTTACAACACAAAATCAGCTTTAAACACACTATGTGTATATGTATATAATTCTCCCTTTATCAGAATTCATTACTCTTTCTTCTTTGAACTAAGCTAGTTCCTTTTTGGGTGATGATCTTTATTAGTTTATTTACTCTTAATTTGCATTTCAAAATTAAGGCATCATCACCATTCAACAATATTGATCAAATAGCAATATAGGCAAAGAGACCTAGCGATTTGATAGAGCCAAAAGGCATGCAGCACGATTTGATAGAATTGCATCTCTTCAACAATTAGTTGCACCCTTTGGCAAGGTAACTTTTATGTGCTTATTATTGAAAATCACCTTCATTGATCGTCTTTAACTGAGTCTTAGTTAATTTGTTACGGTGAGCTAGCTAGGGTAAACCAGTTTTTAATGACTTCACCATTTTGTAGAGATATTTTGTGAAATCATCAATCGTATTGACCATGATGACTAGTTGTTGACTTTTGTGGGACATGCATGCAATCAAAGTTTATTTACTATATACAATATATCATCTCTGTTGAATCAATCTCCTACTATAGATTTCAAGCAACTCATGATCGAACACAGATAATTAGTTCTGATACGAGAATATGTGATGAATAATAATAATAATAATACAAATAAATAAATTATGTTTATGTGGGTTATTGCTAATGGTAATTGACGTGTGTGTTTTTGCATGCGTGGGGTGGAGAATATTACAGACAGACACTGCATCCGTACTACTGGAGGCTACTGGGTACATCAAATTCCTTCAAAACCAGGTCGAGGTACTTTCACTTCCCAACATTCCTCTTCAAATCTTTATATTTATTTATTTATTTATTATTATATATTATTCTGCCCTGACACATTCATTGTAAATTCTCTAATTATATCACACTATATAATAATTTTTTACCTCAAAATTGTAGCTGACAGTCAAATTAGAGCACACAGATTCTCCCTATCTCCTTCTGGAAGTTGTAGATGGAGCCGTGGAGGTATATTTACGGTATGTATTCACTTACCGATTGTCACATTATTTAGATGTTTTATTATTATATATTATTTTTATTAATTTATTGATATGAATTTATCTTATCATCATTTCTTTTTAAAAAAAATCAATTTTATATTATAATAAATTTTTGTTGGTTATTCTAAAATTTGTCAATATGTTTGATTTCTTAGTTTTGTGATTGAAAAATTATTGAACATAAAAAAATAATAATTTCGGGTTACATTTTTTTGTTGTTGTTTCGGACTAGACTTGGTTGTCACGATTCAAGTTCGAATTCAGACTTTTAAATATTGGTCCCTCTACAAAATCGGACTAGACCAAATCGGATCCGGACTTGATTCGGATCGAATTGAACTAATCTGACCCCTTTTGAGACCTTTACACAGGTCGTGCTAGCCCAGGCCAACACAATTCGGTTTACATGTCTTTGTTGAATCCAACCATTTTGTATTCAAAAGCAGATCCTTTTTTATTCTTTGGGAGTTCTTACTTTTAAATTTTGCTAATTTTTAAGCTACTCATTTGGTTTACTAGGATAATTAATTGCATATTAAAAAAAAAAAAAGACAAAAAAAACAATAACAATAAAAATAAAGGGAATGCAGCGAAACAAATTGGGGAACAAGTTTTAAAACAAAAAGATAGAATTTATCTTTTGACAAGAACCAAAAGATAAAACTATGCCATCAAAACCTGTTTGACAAGAACCAAAGTCATCGCTAGTCGTCGTCGTCGTCTTCTCCTTCTTCCTGTAATCGGCTCTAGCTTTGTAGCATTGGAAGACTTCCACGAGAATTCAAGAAGCGAGGGCGCAACCTCAATCCACGGTGTCATCTTTAAATGTCTAACCTTGATACTAATTGCAATCTCTCCTTCTCTGTTAATATTATTCACATGAGAAAGAGAGGTGGAACATTTAGACAAAATTCTTTGAAATTTTACATAAGAAAGTTGAAATTTGTTCGAGTGAATTTATGTAGAATTTTTGTGCTTAACTTGTAAAACAAACTATTTTTAACTTTATTGAGAAGGCATATATATATATTTAGACAATCCACAAACTACCTTCTTTAGAAAGAGAGGTGGAGAAAAATCTTAGTTCACAAATCACAAATAACACTTGCATCTACTTGAGAATAGGATTTTTTTCCGAGATAATATTAGAAGTTAAACTATTGATTGTGAGGCCCTTTCACTTTTTAGAATAAATTTGAAATTCCCTTAAATTAGATTAAAATGAGGAATTATTATTTTTATGGAAAATTGAATTAAGGAGACAACTAAGAAATTTTTTGTGTTTTTTCTTTGTAGATTATACGAATGTGGTGTCAGGTATTAGGTTAGATTTATAATCCAACCCGCCCCAAAATAAAATGAGATATATTTTAAGAGTAATGCTACTAATCTGGTGCCTAAATTTGGTGTCCAACTCTGATGCCCAAATTGTGCCCAAATGATATGGTATCACTATAATCCACTCATTTAAATCATGTAAATCTAATATAATTTAAATGAATAGATTATAGTTATGTCACATTATTTTGGTACCAAATTTGGACAAAGTAACATTATTGATATTTGTCAACAGGGGCGTAGCTCAGCTGATAGATAGATGAGCTTAGGGCTTGGGCAAATGACTCCCAGGTCAGCGGCTCGAATCCTACCAATGGCAAAAGTTTTCAAAAAAATACATGGTCCCAGATTAATAGATATTGTCAACCAAAAAAAAAATCATTATTGATATTTTAATGGGAAAATTGCACAAATATCCCTAATATTAAACCTAATTATATTCTTATGCAACCTTTGATCAAAATTGCACTAACATCCCCAGTTGTCAGTGTTGTACCTTTAGATATTAACGGCTGAGGGGAAAACCCGTATTTTTGGACTTTAATTAATTATTGAAAAAAAAAAAAGAATGTATTGAGGAAATGATTTGCGGAAAAGATTTGTTGTTTTCATTTGTGGAATTTGATTCAAGAAATTTGAATTGTGTTTGTGGAGTGAGAAAATAAAAGAACAAAAATGTTAGGTAGCTGATTAAATTTGTGTTTGTTTGTTTAAAAGTTTGTTTTAATCTTGGGTGTAATAATAAATAATTTTTTTGTGGCTTTGATGATTTGAAAGGGATGAAGATGTGAGATTTTGGAGGATGAAGATGAAGTAAAGAAATGGTTATTGGAATCTAAAATTTTTGATTTTTTTTTTTTTATATATTTATTTCTGGTTTTTTTTTTTTTTTGTTTTTTTGTTTTTTAGTTTTTTTTTTTTTTTTTTTTTTTGTTTCTAGTAATCTGATTGCACTTAAATTGTTGTTCTTGATTTTTGTTAGATTTTCCTATTAGTTTATGGTAATTTGATGTTTGATGGTTCTGTGTGTAGGATTCGGTGAGTTGAAAACTTGAACTCCATGGTTAAGATTGAGTTTGAGGATTGAGAAAGGGTAAGGTGAGAAAGGGTAAGAAAATAAAGCCGGTGTTTGTGACCAAGAAATGAAAAGAAAACGAAGATAGTGTTTGGGGACGAGAATGTAAGAAAAATTAAGAAAAAAAATGTTCAAGTTTTTTTTTTTAAATATTAATTTAAAATAAGAAAATAAGTTATAAAAAAAAACAATCAGATGCATTTTAGTCATTTGGCGTTCAAAATATGGTCAATTTTAAGAGTTGATAGAAGTTAACTGACGGTATGTGTGATTTGTGTAATTTCAGATAAAAATTGTATATACATGCAATTAAGTATACTGTTAGGTTCCTTCAAAAAAAAAAAAAAAAAAAAGTATAGTGTTAGGATATGTTTGTGAATTTTGCCCCATTTTAATAACCCGATTTCATTATTTATTTTCAACCAACCCTACCAAGAAAAAATCGGGTTATATTTTGATATCTCGATTTCACCATTTATTTTCAACCAACTTGACTTGATCCGTCCGGTTCGGGTTAGCCACCCCCGTCTGCATCATCTTTATTTATCCAAGAATTCAATCAATATTTATATATAATATCATTATCACATTTCAATTTTTAATTGTATATTGAAAGTGCCACTTTTCCGAAATCTAAAATATATTATAGATCCATATTTATCATTTTGAGGAGTGGACTAATGTATGCCTTCAAAGTAAGTAAAAGATTTCATATTTAAAAGAAATAGACTATAAGATTTATTAATATAAATTCTTAGGTGAAAGTTTTCCGAATTGTTAAAATCCAGATCTTGAATTTTCAAATGTTCGATGTATATATATATATATATATATATATATATATATATATATATATATATATGGTGTATAACAGAAATAGATCCTGTTATTAATGTAAATATTCTCTACAGGATATTGAGGATTCTCATTATTATCATCCAGATTTAAATTTGGTATCTAAATCATTGGAGATATCAACATTAATTCTCGCATCCATATGAACCAAATTCAAATTCTCAACTTTGAGGATTCTCATCTTTTAATTTTTGATTAAACACCATATATGAACCAAATTCAAATTACAAAAACAATTAAATTAAAAGCACGAGGGAGATGCGGCTCTTTCTAGATCTAGGAGGAACCCCACATTCCCCTCCTCTCCACATATTATCGATATGAGAAATGCTACTTTGCCTAAATTTGGTGCCCAAATCTGGTGCCCAAATGACGTGGCAACACTCTCATCCATTCATTTAAATCAAGCAAATATAATACAATCTAAATGAATGGATGAGAGTATTGCCACGTCATTTGGGCACCAGATTTGATTACCAAATTTGGGCAAAGTAGCATTACTCTATCGATATATCACTTTCTTTTATTTTTAATTTAGTTTAATTAAATTCAATGGTTTTCAATTTTTTATAATAGTTATTTAATATTTTAAATTTTAAATAATCCTTATTTGAATTTGAATTTTTAATCAATAAATAGTTAATATATCAATTAAAAGATATTATTTATGTTTGTTAATGGTCAAAATATTGAATATTGTAATGCTTGGACCTACTTTATCCCAGAAATTTTGGTAAAAAACCGTTGGTAGACCATCCCTACCTGGTGCTTTCATCACACCCAAGCCAAAAACCGCTTTGTGAATTTCATCTTTAGTGAAAGCAGAATCAAGAAAGTTACTCATAGAAGAAGAGAGCTTTTGACTGACACTGTCTAAGACATCCCCAATTTCATTTTGAGAAGGATTGCAAGACTAAAAAAGGGCACCAAAGTGATCAATGATAATGTGTTCCATCCCTTTATTAGAAGCGTGCCACTGACCATCATCTCCCAAAAGACCTTTGATCTTATTACGGGCTCTCCTAACTATCGCTTTCGTATGGAAAAACTGTATGTTCCGATCACCACATTTGTGCCAATCAATTCTTGATCTCTATCTCCAGTAGCGTTCCTCAGTTTCTAAAGCTGAATCTAGCTGAGATTCGATTAACTGGATAGTCTTCCAAGAACCTAGACTAAGATTATTATAAGCATCCTGCAGCTTCATCTTCTTATTGAGAATGACTTATTTTAGTCTTCGCCTACATTGGATATTCCATTTATCCGGACGATTCCCACAATTCCGAATGTTGTTCAGAACCCCATCCACTGCATTTAGACCTCTATTAAACACCCACGAATTCGAAACCAAATCCCTACATTCCGGATTATCAATCTAACATTCCTCAAATTGGAAGCATCTAGGTCAGTTGGGTTCCCTATAAATCCCAGAATTATCATCAAAATTCAAAAGGATCAACCGGTGATCGGAGCGCCATAAGTCAAGATGAGACACAACAAAATTAGGAAATAACAACTTCCGAGCCACAGTACCTGTGCATCTATCCAATTTTTCAAAAATCATTACCTCACTAGCTTTTTTATTACACCAGGTGAAATTCATGCCAACATACCCCAAGTCTTCCAGGCCACAATCATCTAGCGTCTCACGGAAATTAGTAAGGTGATTCCACTCCTTAAGTATACCTCCCATTTTCTCAACACCATCCAAAATTTCGTTGAAGTCCCCCAAACATATCCAAGGTAACGAAGCCATGCCTACAAGCCTTCTCAGGAGAGTCCAAGAATGAAGTCTCTAACTCACATCCGGATTACCGTAGAAACCAGTGAGTCTCCACCACCCTTTGCAAGACGAAAGAAGACGAACATCAATGTGAGCCACCGAGAAACTCAACAGCTCCACTGTATTGTTAGCTGCCCAAAATAAACATAAGCCACCAGATTTTCCTAAACAATTAACTACTAACTTTCCTGCAAACCCCAATTTGACCCGTAGATTTTCCATCCTAGTCTGACTCGATTTTGTTTCTATCAGGAATAACAAGTCTGGATTGACCTCCTGCTTTTGGGAAAGTAGGGAATTGAATGCTCAAGAACTTCTAAGCCCCCGAGCATTCCAAAACATGATCTTCATTGGGTGCGGCGAGCCGATGAAGACCGGTCGACCGATAGATTAGCTTCCACCTCTTCTGAAGAAACCCAAACATTGGTAACCTTCGCAGAAGAGCCACACCCAGGTTCACACTCAAGAATAACCAGACCATCTTCCCCTTCCTTCCTCGATGTCTTATTATTAAAGAGAGGAACCTTTCCCTCCGTCTCTAATTTCTGTTTCCCATCACAAATACCTGGCAATTTCTCGACATTCCTTAAATCCCCAATTCAACGAAACCTATCTTTTCTCTTTGTAGAAATTTGACCCTCCACCCGAAAAGATAAAGGATCCGGATCATAAGAGTCTTTTAGACCATTAGCTGACTTGGTAGAAGAGGTATTGCTAACAAAAGGCCCATTTTCCATAGAGACCAGGGCCGGCCCAGAAAGGGAAATGGGGTCTAAAGAGTTAGAAATAATCCTCTCAGAATTCATTTGGGCCTCAGAATCATCTTTACCAATAGGTGGGTTAATCTCTTGATTTATAGCTAGAGGCCCAATGCTGGTATCACTGTTTCCCATATTTCTTGGATCACACGTCACTCCTATTGGTAAAGATGATTCTGAGGCCCAAATGAATTCTGAGAGGATTATTTCTAACTCTTTAGACCCCATTTCCCTTTCTGGGCCGGCCCTGGTCTCTATGGAAAATGGGCCTTTTGTTAGCAATACCTCTTCTACCAAGTCAGCTAATGGTCTAAAAGACTCTTATGATCCGGATCCTTTATCTTTTCGGGTGGAGGGTCAAATTTCTACAAAGAGAAAAGATAGGTTTCGTTGAATTGGGGATTTAAGGAATGTCGAGAAATTGCCAGGTATTTGTGATGGGAAACAGAAATTAGAGACGGAGGGAAAGGTTCCTCTCTTTAATAATAAGACATCGAGGAAGGAAGGGGAAGATGGTCTGGTTATTCTTGAGTGTGAACCTGGGTGTGGCTCTTCTGCGAAGGTTACCAATGTTTGGGTTTCTTCAGAAGAGGTGGAAGCTAATCTATCAGTCGACCGGTCTTCATCGGCTCGCCGCACCCAATCAAGATCATGTTTTGGAATGCTCGGGGGCTTAGAAGTTCTTGAGCATTCAATTCCCTACTTTCCCAAAAGCAGGAGGTCAATCCAGACTTGTTATTCCTGATAGAAACAAAATCGAGTCAGACTAGGATGGAAAATCTACGGGTCAAATTGGGGTTTGCAGGAAAGTTAGTAGTTAATTGTTTAGGAAAATCTGGTGGCTTATGTTTATTTTGGGCAGCTAACAATACAGTGGAGCTGTTGAGTTTCTCGGTGGCTCACATTGATGTTCGTCTTCTTTCGTCTTGCAAAGGGTGGTGGAGACTCACTGGTTTCTACGATAATCTAGATGCGAGTCAAAGACGTCATTCTTGGACTCTTCTGAGAAAGCTTACGGGTATGGCTTTGTTACCTTGTATATGTTTGGGGGACTTCAACGAAATTTTAGATGGTGCTAAAAAAATGGGAGGCATACCTAAAGAGTGGAATCACCTTACTGATTTCCGTGCGACGCGATGCTGCTATTAATGTGGTTGGTTGCTTGGTGGGATTTGGGATTGTAATCCGTAACTCCTAAGGACTAGTTATGGCTTCTAGCTCTCAAAAAATTGATGTTTCTTATTCCCCACAAGCAGCGGAAGCACTGGCCATTCGTAGGGGTCTGCAGCTCGCAATTGATACTGGTTTATTTCCATGTAAGCTTGACTCAGACGCTGAAGTTGTTGTGGGATGGATAAATAGCGCTAATCTTCTCTGCTCTGAGATTGGGGTTGTCATTATGGACATTCATAACCTTTTGAAGCAGAAGCATTGTGTCTCGATTAATTTCGTTCCTAGAAAGGATAATCAAGTAGCCCATGTATTAGCCAAAAACGGTCTCTACTGTGTTGAGGACATGTTTTGGCTGGAGGAATTCCCTCCCTGTGTTGATCCCTTAGTTTGGGTTGAGTGCCGTTCTTGTCTGTAATCTCTGTTTCCTTCAAAAACAAAAAAAAAACAAAAAAAAACAAAAAAAAAAATGGTACTAATACCCTCACCCTAAACTATAATGTCTTGTTTTGATTTCTAAAATTTGATGGGCAATAAGTTGTTGTGAGCTATCGTAATTTATAAATAGAATATTGAGAAGTGAGAACAAGGATTATACGGATGATTAATCAAGTTAAATTACTTGATTGCCTTCTTATAAAATAAATAAATAAATAAACTTGAATATTGGATTTTATCTTTAAAAAATAAATAAATAAATAAAAATCAAACCACTCCTATTCATTCTTCAACTAAATATAAAAATATACACAAAATTATTAGAGGATTTAGAGCATTGAACTAACACACCCTTTTTTTAGATCTATTCATAAAAAAGATTTTAAAAAAATGAAATTATCAAAATTATATGTAAAACAGTAAAAAAAAAATTAAAAAAATTAAAAAAATTAACCATAATCATCTCTTTTTTTTTTCTTTTTTTAACGGTAAATTTTATTACGCAAGCAGCAAAACCGCTGCAAGGAAACAAGAGGAAAACACAAAGCCAACACGGCTAGCAAGCCACACTGCCACAGAACACAACCCAAAAGACTGCCCACAACGAAAACAAAACAGAGGACTCAGAAAACAACCCAAACAACAAAAACAATAAACAAAACAGAGCCAAACCAAGCCTACCAAAAGAGATGGAAACACACCTACACAGAGAGCACCACAGCATCCCAAAGACCCACAACCCTCATTGACTTCCACTTCTCACGCTGCTATGAAACCAACACATCATCCAACGCATTGAAATCGATCTTCATACGGTGAGATCTTGAAGGAAAAAAATTCTTATTACTCCACCTACCAATAGACGGGCACGAAAAATCCGCAGAATTTCCCACCTTACATTTCCAAACAAAAGGTTCCAAACCCCCGAGATCAATAGCTGAACCACCAAAATTAACCCCATTTGGATCTTTATCTTCTTCAAAATTAAAATAGACCACTTGGTTGCCAGAAACACTCACACCCCCACACCACCATAATCATCTTCTTACACTGTCCTTCATGTAATAAACCAACCTGTGTCCTTCGAAACTTTATTCTCCCGACTAAATATTAAGTTATATACAAGATCATTATAACTTATAGCATTGAACTTCATCATAATAAATCCTCTGCCTAGCCAATATGTTCAGAAAAACACCAATCTAGATGAAATCGAATAATTCCTGATTGAAGTTTAGGTTTTGAATCTTTCGATGGTATCATCTTGACATCTTTCAAATAGTGCTGCCAACATTTGATTTCTTGACCGTTGCAACACTTTGCATTTCTTGTTATCATTTTCTCGTAAAGCCACTGTAAAGAAAGAAAACTTTGGATGACTACAAAATCAAACATGGAAATTTAAAAATAAATAAATAACTGAAAAAACCATCACCCTTATCAATATAACTATTATCTCACAATAGTAGATAATAAATGGGCAACAAGAGAGTAAAAGCATGAAGCGTGCAAGAAAAGAACCTCTCATTCATTTTATTTTTTATTTTTTTATATCTCCCACAATTAAATCTTCCATTGAAAACTTGTATTATTCTTAGATGATGCTAACTTCAACTTGTTTCATAATTAGAATCATTTAAATCCAACACATTTTGTGAGAGATTACTTTACCTCTTAAATTTGGGGTCAAAAAACTAAAACTTCTTTCCTTCCCTCATAACACAATCTATGTGCTCACAAGATTTACTTGTATAGTATTTACACAAGAAAATAAATGGAATATATATGTTGATCAAATAACATATAATATAATATATATATATATATATATATATATATATATTTAAGTAGACCGAATAATATATTTACGTTTAAAAAATTAAGAAGAATTAATGACAAAATGACATACCATAATGAATTTGATTGACGATGGGCCTTGGTATGCTTTTATAGACAATATCCTTGGATAACAAATCCAGAGTAAGCAATCCAGCAAAGCTGCATAACTCGAAGGTTGTACATCTACTGCATCTATAGTCAAATTCCTAACTTCACGAGGGAGTGATGGTGAACGCTTTTGAAATTTGTCCAAAGTAAATGAATCCTTGATAAATCATAACCAAAAGACAAACGTATGTTAGATTAAAGAAAGAAGCAAGAAACAATTAACAAACATAATTGAAATGTTAATAATAAGCAATTTATAGACATACCACCGTGTCCCAAATAGAAATAGATATGCTTAGCTCTTCAACATCATAGGCCAATTCCAGAAGTTTTTTTATACTATCGAACCAAATAAGACCTTCATATCCATAGCACTTATGTGAAACTCCGACTTTCCATGAGCATGGATGCGAGACATTTATTGAACAAGCAGGTTTAGAATAATACTCATAGGAAAAGGTAAGTAAATTTGGAGCATCGATATCAATGTAACTTAAACAAGAACTGTGAATAACCTGATGTATCTGTAACTCCTTTAGTCGATTACTTGAAAGTGCAACTCTTTCAAGATGAAAACAGTCACACACAACCAGTTTCTCAAGCAACGGAAATTTTGAGATAAGGTTATGAAACTCTTGGTCTAAGATATCAGAAAAAGTTAAATTGAAGTACTTTAAATCAGCACACCCAGCCATTTCAATCATGCATGGCCTTTTAACACAAGCAAGGGTGCATTGTTGGAGACTTGGGGCAACAATCTCAATACTTTCAACATGATAGAAATCATTATCAAAATCAAATGATATTGAGGAAGATGTATCAATTGTCAGAATCTTCAGTTTGGGAAGATGAGAGACACAAATACGTTTACAATGCCAACAGATGGATAAAACCAAATCTTCAAGCAAAGGGCATTCACTAATAAACTTCTGAACCATTTGTTCATCTATATGGACTTTGTTTAGTTCTAGCTTTTTGAGAGAATGGAACTTTATAGTATATGCAGAGGATTTCTCCAAGTTACAACCACGTAACTTCAAAGTCGTCACAAATTTAGATGAAAATATTGTTCCAGGCGGACTATACATATTATCATTTGTTTGCACATCGAGATCGAACTCTTCTAAGGAAAGACTACACATTGTATCATAATTTGTTTGGACATTTAAATCTAACTCTTTTACCTCACTCGCCACAGCAAGTCCTATCCACTTGTCAACAAGAGAAGCGACACTTTCAACATCAAAGACAGTCATGGATACCCTAAATTTCTGCATAGAAACCTTAGCCTCACAAAACCTTAGAAGGGAAGCATCAACAAATCGTATGAACTTATCTATAGTTTTGGTTTCCAAATCTTCCTCTTCGAAGTAAATTTGATCAAAATCCAAGATAGGATACGATGATCGTAAATGATTCCATCTCTTTGACAAGACACTAGTTTGAGTTACCTGTGGTGTAGAGAGGTAAGACATAATACGATGAATAATAAAATCCGGCAACTCTGAGATTCGATCCACGGCAACAATCTGATCCTCCATAATCTTTAAATCTGCAAATTCATATATTTGGCTATCATATTTAAGTCTCCACAAGACAATATACAATGGATAAAATTATTATAATCAACAATGACTGCAACAAAAACCCAAGCAATCGAACGGTAAAATTAAAAATTTCAAGCAGAGAAAGTAATTGTATGAATAACAGTAAAATATTGGAAGAAAGAGATGATAATCAAAGAAAATATATCATGAATTTTTACCTGTAAATTCGGAGAGTAACTAGACACCAGAGTAGACTGTGGATAAAAATGTAATGGAAGTGTGAAGCTTGAAAAGTCAGTCTGCTTTTTATTATGTGGAAATGAATTAATGATAAATTAAATTAATGTTTAAAATCCTTCAATAAAAATAACGTTTAAAATTTCAAATATTTATATATTGTTTGGCTGAGAAACAGTTATTATCTATTAATTTATATTTTGTAAAAATTTTAAATCTTTATTTTTAATATCCAATTCATTTTTAAAATTATTTCCCTTTTTTTTTTTTTTTTTTTGGTTTGGATTTTTTTTTTTTTTAAGTCTGAAAACCATATAATTTTTTTTTGAAATTATCAAATATCGTTTGTGAGATTTAATTAGATTTGATAATATATCTTATTAAAAAAAAAATGATTTCACTAAAGCAATTTAATCTTTTGACATCAAAACTCAAAAGTGAAACACAAGGCCTCTTGCCAATGTGGTTGGTCCCTCCCTTGGGAGCCCCAACCACCACGGTTCAACGCCTGTGTGCGTGTATATATTTACAAATATTATTTGTCCCTCCTTGGCCATTAATCCCAAATGTGGGTGCCCTCTCCCCAATTGTGGGAGCAGTATTCTGGGTTGTGCTAATAGAGTCATATCTCGCCAAGTCCTAGCAGTTGTTGTAAATTCAAAAAAAAAAAAACTCTAAAGTGAATCTCACAATTTTGTTACTACTTATCATTTTAGTTATAGGCATATAGGTTTTGGTTTATTAAGTGAGTGCAAAGATGTAAAAAGTGAAAAATCACAAGTAAAAAACTCAAAATTCTGTATTAAATTAGCTGTTTTATACAATATAATCAAAGTGAGAGTTGTATATATCCCTCTATTTAAGTAAAGTCACCCAGTTCTTTATCAAAAAAAGGGACTGCCCTAACAAGAACAAGAACCGGAACGAACTATTCATCGTCTTCTTCCTCTCCCTCTTCTATTATAGGCTCTAGTTTTGGGACCTCAGAAGCCTTCAACGAGTATCCGAGTAACGATGGTGCGACCTCGATCCATGGCTTCATTGAATGTCTACGCTCCCTTGCCATTGTGATGGATAGATACCAAAGCTAATATTATTAATCTGGGTGTGATTAAAAGATTCTAATTCAATGTCTCTCCTTCTTTCTCCTGGATTCACCTGAGAAAGAGAGAGAGAGAGAGAGAGGCGGATTGAAGATCGGTCCGGTTAAATAGCCAAAGGCAGAGACTTGTATTGAAATTTCTCAATGAAGAGATATGGAAATTGTTTGGAGTGAAGAACAATATCACAATGTGGGGTTTTTTATAGAGAATTATACAGAGTAAAGGCCAAGAGAAAATCAAGGAACAGCTCTTAACTTTATTTGGCAGGTACGAATATAGACAACGGTGGAGAAAGATCATGCTAACAATAGAATTTGATCAACTTTAACCTTTCTATATTGACTGCAATCAACATCCTAAATTTAGGGTTTTGAAGGTTTTCAGGAAAATATCTGTTACTATTAGGTCTAAATAAAGACACCAAATCATAGAATCGTTACCAGCCATAAGAAAAATGCAGGATTGTAAAAACAATGACTGGTCAAGAAAGTTCGGTGGACATGAAGTCGAAGATTTAACGACTTAACGACAAAATAACTAATGACCGGCAATGTAGTTACACAATCAAAATCAGAGGGTGGCTACAGTAAGCATCTCCATTCTCAATCAAACATGTCAAACTCAATAGGCTTAAGAAAAAATGAATTAATTAGACCATCCATAAATAACATCATCGCATTACCTGACCAAACACAAGTGCTGTTTTCTGCACAAACTATAACTCATTTTCCACATACATGATTCCCACAATGCCATGCTCGTTAGTTTTCTTGATCACGGCAAGAATTATTTGCAGTCGAAGAAAAAAAAAAAGGATGCAGCCTGTCTAGGAGAAATAGGAGCACAATCTTAGACACAAGTAGAAATGCAATCATCGCAACACATTTGTCACTAATCTAAACTACATACATCTATGCTTTAATTTCATCTGCGATTATAAGTCTCAGAACTCAACCCCTATCAATGACAAGAACTAATTAGTATGAAAAATCAAAATAGATAAATGACAGGTAGCAACTCTAATATGTAGAAACAGAGGTCACATAATTATCGCGTCCGCAAACTAAGTAACAATCATTTAATCTTGCAGGAAGAATAAGCAAAGATGGCAGCTCTGGAACAAACATAACTTATGCTACAGCTCTCAATCAGACCATATACTTCTAATAAAAGTAATACACTAATACCTATCTTGATTTCAACTACAGGAACAAAAAAACTAAATTTTCAGAGCAGTGCAGAAACAAGAAACCATAGTATAAGGAAATACTTTCAAGTTTAAACCAAAACCGAATTTTTAAACTTTGTACATCCTTCTCTTAACTCACACAACTAAAGCCTTGATAGGGAGATATGGATATCTTAACACCCAGATCTACAGTTAAACTGAAATGAGATACTAACAAAAAAGAGTCGCTAGAAAGTATATGCTAATGATAAACAGAAATCATTGATCAGAACTAGTCAAACTGATATACTTTTTGCAACATTGGTAACAATAACATAAAATATCAACTTCTTAATTCAAGCCAAAATTGGTAGAGTACTTTCATATTTTAAATAAAAATATTCTCCATAAAAGCTAAAAGAGCAACAAATCCCATTAGGATATAGTTTTCAATACACTTCAATAAAAAATGAAAGCTATGTCAAAAAAAAGGGGAAAGAATCAAAACTCAAAAGAAGAGATAAATTTAAGTAAATATAATTTTTATATACATTAGAAACAGGAAACTCAAACGGGTTGGTCTAGTGGTTAAGGAGTCGGACTGTGGCTCTCAACCAAGAGGTCAACGGTTTAATTACCCCTTGGACCACCTACTTAGGATATTAAAAGGCAAGCACAGAACAAGCAAAAGGTCAGGGGAGTTCTATACTTCTATATATAAAAAATAAAATAAAATAAAATAAGGTAAAAAATAAATAAATTTGAAGACAGGAATGGATTAAGGTAAATGTGAACTCAACATAACAAGACAGCAGAAGTGGTACTGATTTACGTGGTTCGGTCGTAAGACCTATATCCACGGACGAACACAGGAGAATAAATTTTAATAATGAAACAAAAGTTTACAAGCTTCAGAGTTGAAACTCTCAAAACAAACCCAACGCCCCAATACACCCAAATGTTACTCTAAAGTAACCAACTAACTCAGCTCTCAACTTAGCTCTATTGCTTGCTTTTGCTTGCCTTCAAATTGTCACCATGAGCTTGCTATTTATAGCATTTGAGGTTCGTTCGTGGATGTAGGTCTTACGACCGAACCACGTAAATTCCTTGTGTTTATTATTTTCTCTATTTTTTAACAATTGTCAAATGCTATTATATAGAAGTAAGGGTTCAACTCTTTACCCATGTTTTTTCTATGTGTGATTGAAGGGTCTTTGCCTCAAGCAAAAAACAAGCTTGAAATAGATTGAATATTTCTCATTTCTTTCTCCCTTGTTTCAAGTTTCATTTAAACTTTAAGTTTACAATATTTTTAAATGATAATATTAGTACATTTTTAATGTAAGGCCGGTTCGCGTGCGGATTTTTTTGACAAACCCACTTCAGGTTCTATTTTAGCACCCAAACCCGCAGCGGGTTTGGATTTTGCATATCCTATCCAAACCCGATTGAAATCGTTTGACAGGACGATAGACAAGCAAAAAAGGCTAGGGCTCTAAAATTAGAACAGAAAACCAAAATGAAACCTCAAAAACAAAATATTGCCTCACACATACAAATTGGTATATGGGGATATCTGTGCCTAGTCGCATACTATTACTATATGGATAAGCAATGTTGAAACTGAATTGTTAAACCCCATGATCCACCCTAGGTGATATAAAGAAGCTGTCTAATAACATCAATCTAAACAATGAATAAAATCCAAGGACAAGGATTGAAAACCAAATTGACATACCAGATTAATCGATTACAAATACTGGATAGAGCTCATAAACAATTAAACACAAAAATATATAAGCATATAATATACATTATTCCAATACCACAAACACATCATCAAGGAGCTACGAAATCAGCAATCTAAAGAAAACAACAAACCAAAAGAAAATGCAAATAAAAAACAGATATAATCATCGCATCTATAAATTAAAACCCAGGAAAAAAAAATCATTTTTGCTAAATACTCTAATTACCTCAACCAAAAATAACATTCTCAAATTTATCCAAAACCAACATAAACCAAACAAACGTCCTCAATTTTTTTTGTTTTAAGAAAAGAAAAAGGAAAAAAAAAACTTCACTGAACCAAATGAGCCAGAGACTATGATTATCAATCGAGAGGAACCTCCACGTCACCATCTGTAATCTCCTGTTGCAAGTCCTTAGGGTCCTTACCATCGACTGTACAGCCGACGGAGACGCACGTTCCCAGAATCTCCTTGACGACACCACTGAGGTCCTTTGCCATGGACCTTGGCTTCATGACTTTAGCGATTTCAATGACGTCATCCAGAGATATGTTACCATTATGTTTAATGTTCTTCGTCTTCTTCCTGTCTCTTTCCGGCTCCTTCAAAGCCTTGATGACCAGAGCTGCGGCGGATGGGACGACGGAGACTTTGGCTTGACGGTTCTGCACCGTGAGCTTTACAGTCACGCGGAGGCCCTTCCAGTCCTTGGCGGTCTCTTTGGCAATGTCTTCACCGATTTTTTTGGGGGAGAGACCGAGTGGACCGATCTTAGGAGCGAGTGAACTGGCAGCTCCGACCTCGCCACCCGTGACCCGAACGAACACATCCACCACCTGTGACGGGTCGAATTTGGGCGGCATTTTTCTCTCTTTTAGGTGTGGAGGAGACGAGAAATCTGGATTAGGGTTTCGAGATGGACAGTGGAGGGAGTGTGAGGAAGGTGGAGTATTTGTTTATATAGCTAGGGTTTTGTGAGTAGTGTTTGTGAAATTTCTTTTTAACCTTGTTTTTTATGAAATTTGAAAAGGGAAATTGTAAAATGTCCCTACGGTTTTCATGAAATACCACGTTTGTTTTCATTAGTTGTAATTTAACTAAAGTGATCCTTGACGTCTTAGATTTCGTCTTTTCTATGACCCATAAATCATTAGAAATTTATCAATTTAGTTCCTCTGTTAGGTTTTTTGTTAGCCAAACTAGGTAATTTTGTCTTAAGACTTGTAATTTACAATATTTTGACATGTGTACTTTGTACTTATAACCTATTAACATGTGTTTTATTTATTTAATAAAATAATGTAAAAAGAAACAAACTAAAATAATATAAAAAAAAAATGAAAAGAAAACATAATAAATTCAAAAAACTAATGGAGTAATGGAGGAGGCCATGGAGGAGGCCATGGAGGCCACTTCCATATAAAAATATAAAAAGAAAAAATCGGGTCCAGAAAATTATTATTAATTTTTTTTTAAGTAGATGTACAATCATCTGTACCAAGAGACGATGTGCAATAATAATAATAATAATTATTGTTATTATTATTATTATTATTATTATTATTATTATATGGGGAGTTCCTTGTTTCGCACCTGCAAACCCCTAAACATTATGTTCAAACTATGAGAGTAACAGGCTATATAACATTATCAAGTGATTTGCACGCAATATTACTCTCATACTTAATTTGAACATAATTTATTGTCCAAGGTCTTGAACGTGAGAAAAATTATATATATGAAGATCATTATAAACTTAAAAACAACTACATAACAAAGCCTTGTCATCAATTCATCCTGGTGTTTGATTTCTACATGTTATATATTCTGCTCTTCATTATCAATATATTTACTGTATAGCTTGAGGGTATACTTTAATTATAATTGTTTAATAAGGCAGTTTCCGTGACTTATACTCCACAGCTGATTTCAAATTTGGGTTCTCGATTGGGGGTTTTCAATTGGGCTTCAATGGTTGATGATGGTAATTGTTTGGTGTTGGAGACTAGAATTTGATAATGGTGGTTTGGTGTTCATCACTAGAATTTGACGATAATGGTGGTTTGGTTTGATGGTATTGGTGACACGATGACCACCACCTCCACCACCTCTCTCCCCACCACGAAAATTATATGAGATTTTTGTTAGTTCAATGTGGGATTTTGAGTTTTTGGTGGGTGGAGATTTGGAGATTTTGAGATTTTGATTTTTTGTGTTTTTGTTTGAGAATGAAGAATTTGATAACATTATTGTTGTTGTCGTTGATGATGATTGAGTGAAAAAATGTAGGTGGTGATTGAAGAAAAAGAAAATGAGATATGGGTTCTAAAAAAAAATTATCTGTAACAAGTTTTATTTCATTAATTGATGTAACTAGCCATCTAGGAACCCAGATCTAACCCACCACCCCCAAAATAAATGTATTTATAAGCTATTTGTTTTTTTTTTTTTTCTCAATTTTCTTTTTCTTCAATTCCTGATGATGATGATGATGGATTTCATGCTGAACTTGGTAAACGAACAAATATGTAGTCTTTCCAGAAATGTGAAACAAAAGTTTTTCCCTTGCATCTTGGTCACTTTTCTTCTTATTATATATATATATATAATTCTTAATTTCTTAATATTATTTGTAAAAAAATTCTTAATATCAATAGGTTAAAAAATTCTTACAAAATTCTAAGAAACCCTAATGGAATTGGACGGTAGGTATTAAAATACAGATATTTAGAAACTATAGGGACCTGTCAACATAATACAAAAAACCGGGGGACCAATTGGACTATTAGGTCAAACTAGAGGGACAACAAATGAATTTCACCCTTTCTTAAATGCTTAATGATTTAGTTTTTTTTTTTTTTTTTTTTAAAAAAAAAAAAACACTAGTCAGGTTGATTGCCCGTATCAACATTCAGCCAATACGATCATTTTGGTTTGAAACCGAAATATCGAAATTGGGTTCTCTCTATGATAATTGTTAGGAATCATCAATTAATCGTCTTGGGCAGGTGACCCAAAGATACTAGGCCCAATTTACATAGCTTAGAATCTATGTCAAAGCCCAACTACAGCTGATCTGGGCTGAAAATGATAAAATATATTGATTTTTGTAAAAGTTCAAAGATATATAATTGCAGAAGAAGAAATTATATATGATTATTGATTTTTGTAAACCAATCTAACTTTGCCATCAGCCCCATCTGTTGATAGTCATAGAAGAAGAAAAGAAAATAACCCAGATTACTTCATAAAGATATTTCATTAATAGAAGTACGATGTACTGTAAGTCTATAATAATGCATAAAATCTAAATTTAAATCAAATTAGTTTGTTAATTATTTGATTACCATTGATGAATACGATTATATGAATATCTGATTCATGCATATTTTTTTTTCTTTTTTCTTTTACGTTGGTTATAAAATTAGATAAAGCATATTTGCTGTCAGGTTTTTTTTTTTTAATCTATTAATTCAGGACAGGTATTTTTTTGAAAACTCTCACCATTGGTAGAATTTGAGCCACTGATCTCTTAGAGTTATTTGTCTAAGCCCCAAACTCCGGCTGAATTACGCCTCTATTGGCATGTACTACCCATACAGTTGGTATACTGTATACGTTACTTAACTTTCATCAAACCAAATAATGGTCATATACGTACATAACAGCAGCTTTCAATGCGATATATATATATATATATATATATATACACACACGTTACCAATAATTAAGAGTCCCCTCGAGTAGGTTTAATCAATCAAATCAGTAACATTATGGTTTGCAATTATTATGCAATTCCATGCCCCACATTTCACTTATCGATATTTTCGAATGCAATAACAAAGAATCAATCACTCTACTGCTACCTTACTCCAGTAGTACTCGATCCAATTGTTGACATTTTTCAGCAATATTCAGCTAGATATATATATATAGAGAGAGAGAGAGAGAGTGTGTTGTGTTTTATATTTATTAGTATTTTTCAATACAAACGTAAGCGATTTCTTCTCGACGAAAGTTGATATAATGGCTCGGTTATAAGTCTCTGGACTTCAAACGTTGAAATTGTTGGTTTAAATTGTATCTCTTTCTTCAAATTTTAAATTTATACTTTAAAGAAAAACGATTTATGTTCATTATCAAGGCTATCGACAAAAAAGGCACTTCAAATAATTTTCTGATCCAAAAAGTATTGATGATCACTCCTAACCCTAATATTGAATACATCTTACGACTTATATACATCAACCTTTTGACATGAAAGTGAAACTTGGTAAAACTACTCCCAACCCTAGCTATCAATACATTTATTTATATTATTGTAGACATTTTTGTCATTATCAAATCATCAACCATTATTAATTATGATTTATAAGTGACAAAGGGGTCGGCCAACCTTTCGATTTTGTATGTCATTATCCAACAATAGTAGCCATTAAACTATAAGAAATAGCATTTTATGTGCATATTATGCCTCCACAACTCGCACACGCATCATCCATTTGATGGGCCTATTTGAAAAGGATAAATGCAATATTTGAAATTAAACCATAGACGACACTTCACATCCAATTAATCCCTCATTTTCTTTTGTAGACATTACACGAAATGCATGATTTGGACTTGAGAGTTGAGACTCCACTGGTAGGGTAACTATCAATGTCCTACTAGCTAGTACAGTACGTTAATATTATTAGCATGCCCCCATGTTAGACTAATCCCAAAAGTAATAGGAAATTACTATATTAATTTATGTTATTAATTAGTTAATTTATTATTTATCATAAGCATAAATCAATATATGTTATTATTGTACTTGATTTTGGCGCATGATATGTTCACATACAATCAAATCACAGTCGAATATAAACAATGAAATTGGGTGTCTCAAAGGTGCTCATGATTTAATGCACTGGCACATTTTGAGATAAATTTATCGAACCGAACAATAAACGTGAAATTTTTTTGTATAAAATTACTATCGCCCCAATGAGAGGTAACATAACAATTATAGTAACATATATATATATATATATATATACACAGAAATTCTATTATCAGTTTGAACTGATAAAAGTTATATCAGTTCCTTGCATGTGGACCACTGGATTTAAATATTTTAACTTGGCTGTATGCACTTGTCAGTCAAAGTATTTAAATCCAGTGGCCCACATACAAGGAACTGATATAACTTTTGTCAGTTCGAACTGATAATAGAAAGATTGTATATATATATATTTTAGGAAAATTATCATTCTCTCCCCTGTAGTTTTCCGTATTCTCCAGTCTCCCCCTCTAGTTTCAAAATTCTCCAATTTCCCCCCTCCCATGCCTATTTTTATATGTTGTATTTGTGCATAAGAGGGGGAAAATTGGAGAATTTTAAAACTAGAGGGGGGAGATTGGAGAATACAGCAAACTACATGGGGGAGAATAATAATTTCCCTATTTTTTAAGTATTATATAATTACATAAATTCGATGAGGCATCGATGGAAGTAAATCTCCATGGATACCTTTAAAGCTTATCTTTCTCTTCTTTTGTGTTGGATGTGTGTGTAGATCTAAGAAACTTGTAAGCTATAGCAGAAGAGGTAAAGAAGGTGTATTAATAGGTAGAGCAGTTTAGGGCACGATTTTGGGAGGAAAAGACCAAGTTGCCCCTGAGATTTCGCATCTTTTCAGATCTGATGGGCGCAGTGCGGCTTGGCAATACGGTTTGTTGCCCGTACTAGAATCCCACACTGGACAGTGTGACTTGTTGGTGCGGCTTCTTGCCCGTACTGACCTTCTCTCATATATTCACTAATGTTGAGTGCGGCTTCTTGCCCGCCCGCACATTTCTCTGGTCTTCAGTGCGGTCAGTTGGTCCGGCTTGTTGCCTGCACTGGACTTCCTCTATGAATATTTGCCCCTTTTTGCCCACTTTCATCCTTTTAGGCACAAACACCTAATCTATAGAACATTTGCATGCACAAAGTTAAACACACACATTATATACACACAAACACTCGAAAACGAGTACAAAAGCTAGAAAAATGGAGCTCTAAATGTGAACATTTATAGAGCGATCATGTATCTTTTCATTTTAAAAATACCTGTATTCCATTAAAAAAAAAAAAAAAAAAAGTTCGAAATACATACATTTGTAGGTAATATTTGTGATTAATTAATACAAGTAAGATCCGTAATATATTTTCATCTCGAATGGGAAAAGAGTAAACGCATAACTTAAACCACAATTCAATAATTAATTGTCACATAGAGAAAATTAGAAATTTAAAACGATTTGATCTATTAAATTGATCTTTGTGCATAGATTAGCTGATTAGGTGATGACTGATGAGTGTAATTAAAGGCTGGGTTCATTTATTTATTTACTTTTTTAAAATTTTTAAATGAACTTTTATCGTCAATATGGTTTTAGTACAATTATTAAATCCATTTAAATTTCCACTTTCTTTATCATAGTACAACTTTTTTCAAGCAAACCACCAACTAATTAATGTGATTTTTATATATCATAGTGGGCTTCTTGACTTGAGTTGTCTTGATCTTCTTTTTATACATAATAAATTGCATGTGTGGTCCACTAATTAAGAAAAAAAAAACAGGTTTTATTAATTAAATATATATTATCATGCAAGTTGAATCTACTTTTGTATTAATGGACCCCTTGAGTGTTAGGAGAATATGATTTTCTTCTTATAAAATAGAACATCAATTGATGGTTAGAACTATACTTTGTGTGTTCATATCTAATATATAATTGAAAAATAATTAATAAAATATTTGCATGGGTTCCATCTTCAGTTTCAAAAGATTTTTTTTTAATTTTTTTTTAAAGGCTAACAGAAATTTTTTTAACTCTCACATATTTTAATAAAGATTTTAGATATATTTTGAAACCATATAACTTATAAGGTATAACTAAATAAAGTTTAATTAGAAAACCTTATTTTCCAATAATAATTATAGATCAAAATCAATTAAATCAAAAATCAAGAAAAATATATCAATAAAAAAATCTAAATTTGACAAGATGAGATTGGCATAGTGGTATTACCCTCATATCTACACTAATGGGATTGTAGGTTCGAGTTGTGTCTATTTTTCCTAAATCCTGAATCGGTTGTAATAATAATAAAATTAAAAAAACAATACAAAAAATTCCAACACTATAAAATGGATCTTTCCTTAATAGGCCATCGATCTTTTAAGGGGTTTTTTTTTTTTTTTTCCCTCCATTTAGAACCATTGAATTAAAATGGATTTTTGTTAAGGTATTAAGTAGATATATTAATAGTTTGAGTAAGGATAAGTTTTTTTTTTTCTTAATGAACATTGACATTAATTAATCAAATCATCAGTTTTTCGGCTTTAAATTAATCAATAAAGGCAATCGGTAATGACTCGAGCTTGAAACATTACAAGGCTAAATGAGCTTCATTTCTCATTTGTCACTAAATCATAATCGTTTGAAACACTATAGACAACCAATAATGACTCGAACTTGAAACATTGCAAGGCTAAATGAATGACATTTATAACTAAATCAGAGTCGTTTGAAATATTGCATGGCTAAATGAGTGATTGGGTGTCATTTGTTACCGAATCATATTTGGAGGGGGGTAACAAAATGTGACTAGTATTTATAAAGATAGCTATAAACATATATTAATTGTAGCAATAACTTTGTTAAGATTATCATTATTGAAAGTTGATAGTATTTTATTAACTGGTTGGGTGTGGAATCGAAATAAACGAGGTATTAATCCATTGTGTCGACATTAATGGGCACCACGATATGGTTCGAATCTAAGACATCAAATTAAGAGTTCTCGTGCTTCAATTCCTGGATAATTAGTAACTACTGTGATAACAATTTGACATGGTGTCATGGTCTGTTGTACTAACATTTGAAATGATTTTTAAAAGTTAAAGATAATATATTGTATTTAATTATAATGAAAGTCATAAAAAAAAAAAAGGGTTAACAGCACCGGTGCCCGCTGAACTATTAGCGAATTTACAAGTTGCCCCCTAAGTGTCATGGTCTGTTGTACTAACATTTGAAATGATTTTAAAAAGTTAAAGATAATATATTGTATTTAATTATAATGAAAGTGATAAAAAAAAAAAAAAAGGGTTAACAGCACCAGTGCCCACTGAACTATTAGCGAATTTGCAAATTGCCCCCTAACCTTTTTTTCTGGATAATTTACCCCATGAACTCTCTTCATTTGACAAAACAGTTATATCCATTGCCCCTTGGGGGGTAAATTATCCAGAAATAAAGGTTAGGGGACAATTTACAAATTTACTAATAGTCTAGGGAGCACTAGTGCTGTTAACCCGAAAAAATAAATAAATAAAAAATAAAAAATCTTAGTCATATAAATATTATATCAGCAGATTATCTCAATTCATCATTTTTAAGCTACTTTAAGATCTTGATACCTATGGATTTTAATATCCGTAAAAGGAAAAAAAAAAAAAAATCCATTTAAGTATTTTTTTTATTTTTTATTTTTTAAATATCACTTTAGAAGCTAGCTTCTCGAATATAAGATTTTTTTTAGACCGAATAAAAGCTCTTACAATTGAACCACATTCGACCGGTGGTTTTATTCTGAGTACTGAACCCTTTAAAAAGTTGAAAAAGAAAATTATGATTTATGACTTGAATCGATAATATTGTTGGGTCACGACCTAAAAAATGATATTTGTTATAATGTTTTATTGAATGAAATACGAATCATTTTAACACAATAAATGGTATATTCTTTTTAATAAAAACATTAAAGTTGGATGATATACATTGAATTTAATTAGTCATCACTGAGACAGGCTGTTTTATAAAAATAAACACTAGAATTTGGTTTAGATTACGTAATAATAATATAAGAGTAATGTAGGATGTGTCAAATTTTTTTTCTCAAATGATGTAGTACACGAGATGTCAACATGTAAATCATAAGGTTATATAATAATTAATGTGATATTGACATCTCACATGCTACGTCATTTGGGGAAGAATTTAGGTCGTTTAACATTAATGCATTACCCATAATATAATATTTAAAATTTGTTTATAAATTTTAATAATCTTCTCGTGCGTATTTTAATTTTTAAGTATGAATTTTTCCCAAAAAGTATTAAAATTTTGCCAATTACATAATTCCCACGGACTAAAATAAATATCAAATATGACGATATGAAGTTGGTCAAGTATATTCCCCACATATCTATAGCATGAGCTTATAGGTTCAAATATAGTGACATTTAATTTAATGTAATAGTTCAATAAATATATATATATATATATATCATGATATTTTTATAGGATAATTTCACCAAGATCTCTGTTATTTAAATAACACTAATGTTAGACAACTTAAAAAATTAGCCCAAAAACTAACTCAAATGATGTGGCAAGTGGTTTATTCATTAATCACATCGTCCCATGATTTGTGTGATAATAACAACTCACTTGTCACATAATTTTAATTAATTATTTGGGTTATATAGCATTACCCTTTAAATAATAATTAATTGGGCCGGTCTATTACCATTTGCCACCCAAAAAAAGTTAATATTACACAGTATCAAGTTGAATCAAAACAATTACTCTAAATTTCATTTTATTTTTATTTATGTGAATGTTTGGAGACAGCCCCCTTCCCTCAAATAATTTTTTAAAGTCTCTTCAAAAACTATAAATTTTACACTTTTTTTTTTTTTTTTTTTTTTTTTTTCATTTTCCAACTTTGGGTTTGGACATGCATAAACCTTATATTTTAGCTTAATGGTCTCTACAGACAAAAATTCCTGGTTTCACCCATGTTTGGACAGATTTTTTTTTTTATATTATTATTATTACTATTTTAGTAGTTTTAGAGGAGCAATTTTGTAATTTTAAGAAGTTTTTTTCTAAATTTATACAACTGTTTTCATAATATTTTATGGTAATGTCCAATGGATAATATTATCAACAAAAGTTTAAGGAAATACTACGGTAACCGTTGAGAGAGACTAATTTGACACTAAATTTCTTATTGACACTAACAAAGATATTATTGAGTTGAAACAATAAGGATTAAATTAACTTGAGTCCGTTTGGAAGAGCTTATTTAAGTAGATTTTTTAGGAGTAGATCTTTTAAAGTAGACATTCTACGAGTAGAGCTTTTAATGGGAAGATGTTGGTTGTTTGGTTGTCAATTATAAAAAGTTTTTTTAAATGATAGGATTACCAAAATATTAAAAAAACTATTTTAAATGATAGGGTTATATTATATATTTTAGTGTTATTAAAAAGGCTTAAAAAGAACTACTTGGAAAAACCTAAAATCTGAGCTTCTCCAAGTAGACGTAAAACAACTTTTTTTAATCATCCAAAAGCTCTACTGAGTGACAACCAAGCAACATTCTTATTTTTATTTTTAAAAGCTCTCTTTTCCAGTAGAGAAGCTCTTTTAAACGGACACAATTCTACGATCTTTATACTAAATTGATAATTTTTCAAAACAACAAGAAATATTTTTATATTTTCCCTATTTTTTTTTATAGATATTATTAGTTTATTACTAGTCGCCATAATTGATTAACAAACTATGGCAATTATAATTTTCACCCAATCAAATCAATCAAAGTTGAAGCTGAATTGTTTATTAGGTCAAGCACAATGTCAAGCACAATTTGATCCTCACAACAGAACCAGAATTTTTTCAAAGAATTTATTATGTTATTCATGACCAATAATGGAAAGTCGGCAAAAAAGTTGAAAATATATATATAGGAATATCAAATATACAATTTTTCTATTGTCAGTTCATTCTGATATAAAATATATTATGACGAAAAATGTGGATCATTAGATTTACATACTTTGACTCAAAGTGTATGCACTTATCAAAACTTCTCCATAATATATAGTCCATATTTTTCGTCTTGATATATTTTATATCAAGACGAACCGATAATAGAAAGACTTATAAAATATGTATATTAACTTTTTAAAACTTAAAAAAAAAAAAAAAAAAACTTTTGAAAATGGAGAACAAAACAACGACAGATAAAGTGATAAACACTTTGAGATGTCGTTGTTAAAACAAAAGCATTATAGAGTAGCTAGACAAAGACAGCCCATTATCTTGAGAATGTTAGAACTTAGAACCATCAACTCACTTATTGGAATCATTATTTGTTCTCTTTGAATGCAAAGCATTTTGACTAGAGAGAGGGGCAAAGCTAGGATTTTGGTTTTTTTTTTGTTTTTTGTAGGGGGGGGGGGGGGGGGGGGGGGTGGTGGTGTGGAATATATTAATACCGTTTAATCTTTAAGTTAATGATACAAATTATGTAGAGTAAACCATAAGAACCACATGGTCCACCTTAAAACAAGATAAATATTGCATAATAAAATAGTAAATAAAGTCTTCTTTTTTTAAAAAAAATATATATATTATATAAATTCGGGTTTTTTTTTTTATTTTTAGGACTCGAACCCACAACCTCATGGTGTAAATATAAGGGGTTTACCACTGGACCAACCTCATATCGTCTAAAGAAAGTCATAATTTATTCTAGTGAATACCTAATAAAAAATAAAAATTACATACATATATAGTATATAGATGGGTTTAGCTGCTATATAGTTCATGTATTAATTGCAAGTGTAATTATGAGATGAGGTTATTTCCTTTTAGTTTTAATTTCTTTTAAAATTTTAAATCTTTGATTTTTGTAGACCTTTTGATTGAAATCCTTAAAAATTAACCATGTAACTATCCAGTAACCGTGTAGTCGCTGAACCCATATATAGATTATATTAGGAAATAATGTATGAAATCATAAGAAATTAAAATACTAAAAGGGATTGATTTTGTGTTGGCAAAACATAAATATGGAAGAAATATATATTATTAATAACATAGGGGACCTTTACCCCTATGGGCCCCACCTTGTATTCGCCCTTGACTAGAGAACTCATAAGAAGTGAGAATCCAAAAAGAAAACTACAGTGACGATAAAAGAATTAGAATAATATCTTCTTTAAATATATGTATTTATATATTTATATGACCTCTCGACGGATGATCTATCAAGATAAAACACTATTGTGATGTCTATTTCCACAATCGAAAAGAAGTCGGCTCCTACATGGAAATGTCACCTCACACTTATTGCGGTTTATGGGCAATCGTGAGACAATATTTGCAAAATATCAATGTTTTAACTTTAGTGGGTTGATACAGATTGTGAAGTCTTTGGCAACCAAGCCGCCCCATCAAAATGTCGTTAGAAAGTTGTTTTTGCAAATGTTAATAATGTGAAATAGAATAGAATATTATAAAGAATAAACTAAATAATATATTTTGGTAGGAGAAGTTGAGACCGTTGTTTTTGGAAACGCTAAAAATTTATCCATTAGTATTTAGTCATATTTTAATGCGTGCGACATGTGTTCATTTAATAGTAGGGAGATTCCTAAAAACTTCTCTGAGATTTAACTATTAAAATAAAACAATTTGAGATTTAACTATTAAAATAAAACAATTTTCTAATTTTAAATTTAGACGGAAACCCTATTCGAGACTTATTTTGAAAATTCAAAACTTACTGGAGGCAAAATACAAAAAAAATAAATTATTTGTCAATCGAGACTTCTTTTTTTTGGGTAAATTCGAGACTTATGAGGCATTTCTTATGTTAATTTTCTCCGTCCACACATTCAAACCCACAAACACAAAACTAATTCTAGATTTAAACAAATACACCATTCATATCAAATCGATAACAAATTCACAATAAAAATAAATAAATTGAAAAACTCAAAATCAACCAAATCAAATTTATATCTCAAAATCAACAAAATCAACTTTTACAATAACAAAACCCTAACAACATCCACTTTTTTTCCAGTCGTCGCTGGAGTCCTACGGATGCCATCGAAGTCTTCCCTGTTGTCTCCCGATGCTGTAGCAGTAGTTTTCACTGTTGATTCCATGAATGGACACTTTCACATACTTCCACTCGACCTCTATTGATGGAGGGTTTTTTTTTTTTTTTTTTTAAGAAAAAAAGAAAGAGAGAGAGAGAGAGAGAGAGAGAGAGAGAGAGAGAGAGAGAGAGAGAGAGAGAGAGAGAGAATAATGGACAGGAAAAAGATAAATGGTGGTATTTTTGTTCCAATTTAATCTTTTGTGATATCTAAACTAGACTTATTAATGTGGCAAATCACTCCCAAGAGGTGTTATATAATTTTCCAGTGCTTTAATAAAACAATAATATTACTTTGTATAAATTTAATATCTAAATGATGTGGTGTCTTTAATTTCTCTGTATTAGAATTGGATTATTGAAATAATTGGGGTTTAGTGATATCACATCATTTTAAAAGTTATTGAATCTGTTAGGTACAACTCCAAAACAAATAAAAGATTGAGTTAGTTTTTTAGATTTTATTATTAGTTTTATAATTGTTAGATTAAATAAGATTAGATCGCACTTAACCAATCTAATCAGATGTCCTTTTAGTTATTTCATGATTATCAATCTTGTTGTGTATAATGAAATAATACGATTAAAGTTTATTCTTGAAATTAAGTGTTAATTTATTATGATATTTTAAAGATTTTAGTTTCTCATAAAATAAACTAGTACCATTTCTTTTTCGATACCATTGTGCACGTAACAAAATATCCCCTATAAAATAACTAAGAAAGATATGTATGGAAATATATATATTTTTTTGTTAGCGGAACAAGCGTGTCACAATTATTGTCGTATGTACAAAATTTTAAAATGTATTTAGATATTTCTTAAAAAACAATTTATTTAAGAGGTATGTACTATAGTCTATATATAATGTATATATAACATAAGAATAAAACTTTACGTGGCCAAAATTGTCTTTCTATCGAAAGTATGTTTACACACGTAAAGAAATAAGTAAAAATAATTAATTAGTTTAGATTTGATTAAAATCAATTAACTATAGGGAGTTTTTTACTAATTATTCAAACTATAGGGGTTGATTTGGTATTTAATCAAAAGTTAAGATATATTAACGATTCACCATAAAAATACAACTTTACGACTGTATCCGTATAATCTAATATTGTCACGTCCACAACAGTGTTGGCTTTCCAAAAACAATGTTGTCTTTTTTTTTTTCCTTCCCAAAAGTTAAAATAATTTCACGGTGCCAATATAACGGGACAAATTAGAGGACGATAAATTGAAGAAATTCTCGGGTGTCGCATTTGATAGGACAGCAGCAGAAATGTGGTCAGAACCAGCTGGCAATGAGGAAAGCGCTACATCCGAGTTATCGGGCCCCACTTCACGTGCAAGCACGCCCTATTGAGCATGGGCGACTACAGCCCGCCGCGTGGCAGACGTATATCTAGTTAGACACGTGTCCAAATCCTCGAACGTCTAAAAACAGAACCTCTTTTGTCCACACTTTCGTAGAACCAAACCTCTTAACTCTACGTCGCGACAAAATGTGTAAAACTGCTAGTACAAAATTAGCAGTACAAAATTTTTGTTTCTCGTAAGTGACGAATTCTTGTTTCCCAAATTGCCCCTCGTTTGCTATATATCGCAATTGCTTTGTTTGTCCAATAGCAGGAGGACAGAGAGCCTTTTACGTTGCCGCTTAATTTTTCACCATCTGCATGCTTCAGACACGTGGCGTTCATCCTACGTGTCGTTGTGTTTAAGACAGAAAAAGCTGTTGGATTTTCGATTACTGCAGGAGTTGAAACTGCGATTATTATGGAATTCATCATCCACTTTTCGGATAAGGTTTTTTTTTTTTTTTTGTTAATCAGTTGTAATTCTTTAAATCAAAATATGGATAAATATTAAATAGCCTAAGCTATTTTAGGCTTTATTTGGTAGGAATGAGAGGTGTAGGGAGGGAGGAGGTTGGAGGGAGAGGTCTGATTGGAGAGCTTGAATTCATTGTTTGGTCGGAGATGGAAGGAGAAAAGGAGGGATCTCGGCTCCCCAAGGCCCACTAAAATGCATCATTCCCTCATGAGACTTCAGCTCCCTCATGGCCTACCAATATAATAAATTTACAATTATATATCAATCCATCCATTAAACTCTCCTTTCAATACCAAATAAAAAAATAGGGACTTATCTTCCATTATTCTCAACTTATCAAACAACATGAAGGATAGATGTTATCATCTTCATTCCTCCTATCGAACATAGTGTTAAGCTAAAAGTGTTGTGTTTGTGTACTTTTTCTCTCATTATTCATTTTACAAACATTTGTGTGATGATATTTTGATAGTTCAATGATATCTTCCGAATATAGGGTAGATATTCGGACCATATATATAATACTTTATATTTGCAGGTCATAACATATTCATCTGTGTTGAAATTTCTTTTAAAAAAAAAAAATGTGGATAAATAAACTAGATTTTACTTCTATAAACTACTTTCTTTCTTTCTCTAAAATTTAGGAAAAATTATAAATTAATACAAGTGTATAACTAATTCTTAATAGAGTTTTTTGATATAATTGAAAGACTTGTTTGGTTTTTTGCGGATGATCTTATTTTGTTTGGTCATGCCTCTCTTCATCAGGCTGCTATTATGAGGGAATCTCTTGACTTGTTTTGTGACATCTCTGGCCAACAAATCAGTTTTCCCAAATCTAGAGTTTATTGTTCTAGTAATGTTAGTAGTGGGTTTGCTAAAACTCTTGCGAATATTTGTGGCTCTCCTATTGCTTTGAATTTGGGAAATTATCTTGGTGTCCCGCTTATATATGGCCGTGTCACAAAGGGAACTTATAAGGAGATCATTGAGAAGACCCAGAAAAGGTTGGCCTCTTGGAAGAGTGCGACCTTATCCTTTGCGGGTAGGTGCACTCTTATCAAAGCCGTGACTTCAGCTCTCCCGAATTATGCTATGCAGTCTATTAAGCTTCCTACGGAGGTTTGGAACTCTCTTGATAGACTTAATAGGGATTTTTTATGGGGCAGTAAACCGGAGACTAGGAAAATCCACCTTGTTAATTGGGAGACGGTTTGTCTTCCCAAGAAACTAGGCGGCCTAGGTATTAGGAAGATGAAGCTTATGAATCAGTCCCTTCTTGCCAAAGCTGGTTGGCGTTTGTCTCAGAAGAATTGTGGGCTTTGGGGTGATTTGATCAAAGCTAAATACCTCAAGGGGGGTTGTATAGCCAGCAAAGATACCTCTAAGTCTAGGAGCTGCTCAAGCACTTGGAGAGGATTCGCCTTTGGGGCTAAGCTGATTTCAGAAGGTGTGCAGTGGAGAGTTGGGAATGGGTTTAATGTGAAGTTTTGGACTGATGTTTGGCTCTTTGAGCTGGGGAAATTGCAGAGCATTGCTGCTTGTATTCTTTCGGCTGACCAGCTACAGGAAAGGGTGTGTGATTACCTGTGTGGTAGGGAGTGGAATCTGCAAAAGCTGGCTTCGGTTTTGCCCTCTGCTGTTGTGAATCGTATTTTCAGCATCCATATTATTAATAATGGTGGTGTTGAGGATGCTATGATTTGGGGGCTCACTAAGAATGGGGAATTTTCGGTTAGTAGTGCTTATGGTTCTCATTTCAACAAAGAGACTGCTGGTATTTGGAAATGGAATTTCATTTGGCACATCAGGCTGCCGATTAGAGTCTCTCATTTCCTCTGGATTCTCCTTCATGGGAAGTTGCTCACTAACGAGCACAGGGCTGCTAAGGGTATTAATGTGGATCTGTTGTGTGATAGTTGTGGGTCGGGTGTTGAAGACCTAGACCATGTGTTTAGATTGTGCAATGTTGCTTGCAGTATTTGGGAGGATTTGTGTACAGATATCACTAGGAGTAACAAGTACAAGACTGATTGGTATAGTTGGCTGTGGGAGAACCTGAATTGCAAATCTGTTTTGATGGATAATATTCTTGGTCAGCTTCTCTTTGCTGTTACTCTTTGGTATATATGGAAATGGAGGTGTGAAAGGGTCTTCAATCCCAACTTCCTTCTTCCTACTTATCCTGGTAAGGTTATTTTGAAGTTCATCTATGAGTGGCTTGAGGCCAACTCTGCTGCAGAGTTTAGTATTGCTAAGGAGAGTAGGTTAATCTCTTGGGTCCCTCCTCATCTTGGTTGGGTGAAACTTAATGTTGATGGTAGCTGGAAGCCTGAGACTGATGCTATTTCTGCTGGTGGGGTGATTAGAAATGATAATAAGTCTTGGCTGGTGGGTTTTGCTCTCAATAAGGGATTGGGTACGGTCATTGAGGCTGAAATGTGGGGTGTTTTTGAAGGCCTTAAGCTTGCTTGGAGTGCTGGTTTCAGAAGACTGCTGGTGGAGTCAGATTCTCAGTATGTTGTTATGCTTTTGACAGATCCTACTCCCTTGAACCACCCTCTTTTCAATATTATTGAGGACTGCAAGAAGCTGATTGCTCAGAATTGGAGCTGCTCAATTCATCATGCGTATAGGGAAAGCAACAGAGTTGCGGACTCCATGGCCAACCTTGGTCATTCTTTAGAGTTGGGGATCACTCTCTATGATGAGCCCCCTGCCCAGATCTCTGCTATTTTACATGAGGACCTTTTTGGTTTGGCAACAGCCAGGCTGATTGCTATTAACTAGTGTTGTGCTTGGGCTGCTATAGTCCCCCTCGTTACCAAAAAAAAAAAGACTTGTTTGGTCAAAATTTGTCAAAATTCTGATCAGAATTTTAAACGTTCTTGCAAATCTTTTATAAAAGGTTTAATCTTAAAAGAGTTCTAACATTATATATTAATCGGGGACCATGTATTTTTTTAAAAACTTTCGCCATTGTAGGATTCGAGACTTTGACTTGGGAGTCATTTACCAAACCTCAAGCTCGTCCATCTACCAATTGAGCTACGTCCATGTAAAAGAGTTCTAGCTTATTCTCTAAATCAGACAAATACAACTTTATTTACTTTTTATAATATTTTTGACTCATTTTGAAAATTAAGTTTCAAGTTTCAAATTTTCAATGGTGACAGTAATTTTTAATAAAAATAGTAATTTAAAATGAAAAATACGTACAGTCAATCAAGATTTATATATAATAATTTTATTAAACGAGGTGCAAAATGACATTACACGCCACGTGGTAACAAGTAACGAAATATTTCCTTTCCAATTTTCCATCTCGTTTCATGCATTCGAATTAAAATAAAAATAAATAAATAAATCCTACGCGGCATTTCAAGTAAACAATAGGGACATTTCAGTAATTTCACAGAAGTGAAGTTACAGAGAGAAAGAGAGTCTTATCCATTTTCGCAACCCAACCTTTATAAAAGCAGATCGGACTCTATCTATCTATCATTTTAAGAAAAACCATTTAAAGAAAACAAAACTCTCTCAAAAACGCTCAAAAGTCGAGAAGAGAACGACGACAGAGCGGAGAAGAGAGACAGAGAGACGATAATGGCGACAAGCAAGAGTTACTACGCTAGACCCAACTACCGATTCCTCTCCAGTAGTACACACGACTCGCACCGCGCACAACACGACTCTCCATTCGAACTCGACGAGTCTGACCTCTACAGCGGCAGCACCCACCACTCGCAGTCCGTCGCGGCGGCTCGCTCCGACTCTCCTCCCGAATACGGCCGCAAGACGACGGTCTCCAACTCTCGGATCGGGAAGAGGTCTGGGAAGCGCTCCTCGGACCCCGCCGGCGGTACCCCGGCGTCGCTGCCGGTCAACATACCGGACTGGTCGAAGATTTTGAAGGATGAGTACAGGGAGAATCGGAGGGCTGACAGCGATGGTGATGACGACGAAGACTTCGTCGGCGGCGGCGGCGGTTACGGCGAGGGAAGCTTGAGAGTTCCGCCGCATGAGTTCTTGGCGAGGCAAATGGCTAGGACGAGGATCGCATCGTACTCCGTTCACGAAGGAGTTGGGAGGACTTTGAAAGGCGGCGATCTGACTAGGGTCAGAAATGCAATTTGGGAAAAAACTGGGTTCCAAGATTGACGATGATGATGTCACGAATTTCGAGAAAATTAAATTGAGTTAGGAGGACTTTTATATAGAGAAATGATTTTTTTTTTTTTTTTTTTAATTACATGATTTTTATATGTCACGGTTGTCACCCATGATAGTTGAATTTTTTTTTTTCTTTTTTCTTTTTTCTTCTTATAATTAGTAGCTTATTTTTGCCTCTTTTGTGACCGGTGGTGATCTAGAGGATCATTTTCAAGCTTGTAATTTTCTTACTTGGAGGGAATTTCAATGCTTTTTTTTTGGTTAATTGTTTCTGTTTTATATTTTATTTTATTTTATCTTTATTGGTTATTTACAAGTTTAAAGTTCAAAAGTGGTCGGACACTTTCCCTTCACCACAATGATACCTCCGATGATTAGTGTCCAAGTCCATATCCAGTTGTGGGAAGTACATTTCAAGTTGTAGCGGTTGATCTTGAAAGATCTTGTCAGACTCCGGACCTACTCGTCGATTAGTGAATATAGCTTAGAATAATGGAAGTTGCATATCAAGTCATAGTGATTGATCTTAAAAGATCTCGTCAGACTCCGGACCCACTCTACGATCGATGAATATAGTGTAGAGGTGGGTGCAAAATGGTGAAAAATGAAGAAAGGAGGGGGTTGGGGGTCAATAATTGGTGGGGTTAGGGGTTGATGTGAGTGGGGTTTGTATGTAAAGCAGAGGCTGTAATCGGTGATTGTAACTGATAATGACTCTTGCCAATTATTCACATACTCCTATATGTCAAATCTGCCCCTCTCTTTTATTTTTTATCATCTTAATGGAACCCTAACCCTAACCCATCCTCAATAACATTAGGTTATACCCCACTTATCAGTTTAGTCATCTTCAATATTTTTAGTAAGGGTCGAATATATTAGTTTACCTACTTTAGAAAGAAAAAAAATATACGTCTATTGAGTAAATACAATCATATAAATCTTTCACATAAATTAATAAATAAATCAAATTTCAATTATTATTATTATTATTATTTGACTCAGAGAGAGAGGATTTCAATTTTTTTAATTATTTTTTATTTTTTAAATCTAACATCAGATGAAAAGTAATATATAATATTTTTTTTTTTTTTTTTTTTTTTTTTTTTATCAAATCAATCTGATGCAGGAGATATTAAGAACAATAATGACGCAAGAGATATTAAGAACAATTATTAGAATATATAGGTTCATTGTTTTCAAAACGATTTAGTTAATTTTAGTAAATGAACCTTGTAATTATAAAATGAATTTAGAAATTCTAGGAGTGAACCTGGATAACTTAAAAGTTTTATTTATTATTGATATATGTATTTATCATTGTGTTTGGCCTATAAATAGGCTTGTATTTCCTCAATTGGAAATAAGATTATCTGATTTTGAGTTTTTTTCAAATAAAGAGATTTTCTCTCTTCTTTCCATTGTTCTTGGTATTCTTGAAGGAATCAACAAGACTTTGATGCCTTAAATTTTAGTATTCGTTGAGAATCAACAGATATTAAAAAGATTGTGATCAATTTTCCGTGTGAGTCTTTCCTGTAGAAGCTTCCACTACATCACAATCGTATCAAGGGTTGATCTTCGAGTTTATACAGTTTATACTTTTTACTTATAATAAAAAAGTAATATATAATTTTTTTTAAATGCAAATTTAGGATTAAGGGCCAAAATGGATATACGATTTAAACACACAAACTCATCCTATATTTCCTTTTTTTTTTTTTTTTTAATTTCCTTTTTATTTAATTTATTCCAACATTTTGATAATTGAATAACAATCTAAACCTCGGATCTTGTAAGAAATAAATAATATATGAATATAATAATAGTTAGTTTGGATAATGATGATAATTAATTATCAAAAGCATGTTAGCATACTATATTGGAACCCTTCATGTGAATTCCAGGACAATCCCCTCGTGCTGCAGCTACTTTTGTTTGCTTGAAAGCAGTGCAAATCTCAAATTTAATTACTAATTGTTAGTTAATTTGTTGCACAACCATCACAAGTAGCCAATTTAATTAACCAATTAATTCTCCTCCTCCCATTGATATCCTATGTTAGAGGTAGGTTAATCTATTATTAAATTCATTGACTTGTAGTGAAAATTATAGTTAATTAGCCCTTGATTATTGAGTCATTTGGGGTGAAATTTTTGACATCAATAATTAAATTCACAATTAGGCATGTATCAATAATAATTGTTTTATTATATCATTACTCTTAACTTGATCGGTATCAGATTTCATAATAATAATAATAATGAAGGGTTCTAAAATTTATTTAAAAAATTATCTCAACCAATTTCCTTTTCTTAGATTTGTAAAACCAAAGATGGCTTTAATGGATTGTGTCAAACAATATTTGGTTTAAGTTTCATTATTCAATTTTTTTTTTATATATAAAAGAAGTCATAATGCATATTTATTTACTAGTATTTGTGGTGAGTCACGACAAACTCCTAACCCATCCACTATTGGATTAAAAAAAAAAACCACATAAAATTATTTCTAAATTGTAAATCAAACGGGTCCTACTCATTTTATTAGTTCAATCTTATGTGGAAAATATCAAATTTAATTCTTAAAATGACAAATTAAATTCGCTTTATTAAAAGAAGACAAAGTGTAATTGAGTCTTTATTCAACTACTAAAAAACCAACATAAATAATATACGGGTAGTGTTAACCTGTGCCCTAAGGGCACACGATGTTAACAACCACTTTATTACTATAATGAGAAATAAAAACATCTATCAATAACTGTATTTATTGTCTTATTACGAAACTGGCTAACATTACCTATTATATATACAATACCTCAAAGGCGATTTGCATAGTAGGGTAATTTGGTCATTATCATAATTTACTTTTAAACGAAAACGGTATAAGAAAATTTTTATAATTCTTTATATATTTCTTCGCCAAACAAGAATATATTATATTTCTTTATATATTTAATGAGATGAAGTTGGTTAAATAGTAAACTTCTTATATTGTACCATGAAATTATGGGTTCGAGTCCTCTCCTCTAAAAAAAATCTGAATTAATGTAATACATAATAAAAATAAAATAAATAAAAAAAAGGCCAAATGTCAAAATTGTCTCCTCATGAATGCATAAATAAATAGGTGTACAGTTTATCAGTGTGTGGACTGTGTAGCGCCGGTCTTCACAAAAATAAATATAAAAAAAATAGGTGGAGAAACGACAGCCGTTTGTTTTGTGGTGGGAGATGAGATTGGTATAGACCGTTAGATCTCTCAATCGTGGGACCGGAGATAAGAAGGATTGGTTGACAATTTCATCCCCCATCAGGCACCAGCCTGTTGCGTTTTGTTTACGTTTACGTGTCGTTTTCATCGTCCTGTCATGATCTCGCTTTATGGCGACATGGGAATATGTAATGTAAACTGCGTTATTGATAGAGTGATAGTGTCGACACTCGTCGCACCATGCCTCTCTCAAGTCTCACCTTCGGTCCCATGGATTTTTTTATCATTATTTAATTTTTTTTTTTTTTTTTTTTTGAGGAAAATCATTATTTAATTTTAAACTATAGGTGTGCATCCAAAATAATCGATACGGTTATTACAAATCAGTTTATTCGGTAAGAAAATTACACGTGACAGCAATATGTCTTATTTTTAATAGTCGGGTATTTCTCCACTTTTTTTGACAGTATTTATCACTATCTAGACCGGGTATTTTTTTTTTTAAAAGTTTTTTGCTATTGTTAAGAATTGAACCACCGAGGGCCAGTTTGGTATTGCTGTAACTTTTATGATAATCACTGTTAACTATGCTGAAGGAATAATCAGCTGTGAAGTTAATCAGTAGATGTTTGGTTAATTATATTTTTAAAACTACTGTATAACTCAAAAGCAGTATACGTATGTTTGGTAATTTTATTTCAAAAGTGCTGAATTAGTTACAATGACTAAAATAGACATGATTTTATAATCTTATTTTATTTTTTCATTAATTATATATATTAAATTAATATTTAAGTAGAATATTTAAATTAGAAGAAAAAAATCCATAAGAATAATAAAAATATTTTTAAAAGGTTTCATAAATAAAATCAATATTTAATTAGAATCTTTAATTTTAAGATGAAATGATGAAATAAGATATATAAATGATTTTAATTTGATTTCATAAGGATAATAATGATATTTTAAAAGATTCATTAAATGTTGAAATAGATTATTCCATAATCACTTTCAAAAAGTAACCCCCCACCTACTTCTCAAAATCACTGTCAAACCTTGCTAGATTATGAATTAATCACTTTTGGAAGTTTTACCAAACATTAATTTATGTCAAAATTATAAAATAAGCTGATTTTAACTTATCAAAAGCAATACCAAACTGGCCCTGACTTAGGAGTCATTTACCCAAACCTCAAACTCGTCTATCTATCGGTTGAGCTACGCCCCTATGAGGGTGGAAATCCTCCCCTTCGATGATATAATAAAGACTACATGAATTGGACAAACTAACATTATTCGGCAAGAAAATCACACGTGACAGCAATATGTCAAATCTTTAGCAATCGGGTGCACTACCGACACATGTCTTATCTTCCATGGTTGGGTTTAGTGCTCATTGGTTTTAAGATTTTTTGGGCAAGTAGGGCCTATTGAAAAAAAGAAAAAAAAAAAAAAGGTAAATGTTTGTGGGCCTGGGCCCAGAATTTAATCAGAGGAAGTAGGCCTGGTTTCTTTTGTACTTTGCTAGTATTAGCCTATCCTTGACTCCTTGTTAAAAGTTATTATTATTATTATTATTATTATTATTATTATTTTCCTTTCTGTCCTTTTTAAGAGTTTCTTCAAATTCTTTTTACGTTGTTTGACTGTTTTTTCTGATAGTGTTTTCTTTAATTTTTGGGAAAATCATTCGAGATTACTTAACAAATGGTCCGTACATCTACCTTAATTGTCGGGAGATATCCATTAGAGCATCTCCGACCATGCTTTCTAAATTTTAGTTAAATTTTAACTATTTTAGCTAGCAACTTTTTATGAGTCACTCAAACCATCATCTCTATTATAACTAGTTATTAATATGTTAATATTTTTTTAATTTAAAATATAAATAAATTTATTTTGTTTTTAAATTATAAGAAAGAGAACAATCAACTTAAAAAAGTTTAAAAAATAAGAGAGAGAAGATAGGAAGCTTGAAATAGCTCCCTACATTTGGAGAGTCTCTTAGTGGTTTTCTAAAATAGGGAGCCATTTAGAGAACCCTTTGGAATGCTCTAAAAACATCCCCACTAACTATTTTAGCTAAGGAGTGGGTTTAAGGAGCCCCCTTGGAGATGCTATTAAAGTGGGGATATCTACCTTAATGATTGGGAGATATCTGTCATGTAGGGTGAGGGTTGCCCTCTCATTCATATATTGCACTTCCCCTTAATGCTCAAGAATTGTGGGACTACGATTCACACCCAGAGCCGGCCCTAGGCTAGTGCAAGAGATGCAACCGCCCAGGACCCATAAAAAAGTAGCCAAATTTCTTATTTGATTTTAGCTTTAGTGGGGCCCAAAAGTTAGCTTAGAGGGGGCCAAAAGCCAAAATTCTTATTAATTTGCCCTGGCCCTAATATGTCAAGGCTGGCACTGTTCACACCCCTCTCACGTGCAGGGTGTTCACTCAATAGCACTTGCACCCATGATGGGCCAGGGACACACATGGCCAGACCTACCATTGGGCATGCCCAGCTCTGATACCATGTTAAAGTGGTATTAGACCTTAATTAACTCAATCCCAAAAAGGTTTGTAGGGTGATAAGCAATGTGGGGATATGATTTATGTGATATCTACTTCCACTGGCTCCCACAATATCTTGAAAAAAAAAAAAAAAGTCATCAGATATATATATACTTGTAAAAGATAAACCGGATCAGATTAGGTGCCTGCAATCATATTTTATCATGGTTACATTAGTATATCATAAATTCATAATTCAATAACTCGTATCTTTATCTTAAAATTAGAAAAGTACAAAATGGACAAACATGTAATAATCGTGAAAGCCAATATATGTTAGGCATGCAGCATCATCATATATATATAAGTTTATCCTTTCATTTGTTTTGGTAGAAGATGAGTCGAAACTTTGTTTGTGCATATCTGATCCTAAAATTTATATGGCTCTTAGCCAACTAAAAAGCCATTATCTAGTTGATTATTTCGAATTTGAGAAAATGAGTTAATTCCACTACAAAAAAGAGGGTGATTTGCCACCGGTAAATCTGCGGAAAAAAAAGCCTTTTGTCGCGGATATGTCATGGATTTGGGGCGTTGCAAATACGATCATGGTAAAAACATTTGTCATGTATTATGCTGTGGTAAAAAGGAGTTTTACCTCGGTGAATATCCTGCAGCCAAAAAGTGTCGCAAGATTATTTTATATTTGCCACGGCAAAAAGTGTTGCAAATTTTTTTTAATTTTTTTTTGCCACTGTATATATTTAAATTTATTTAGTGATCCTCGTTTTTAAGCTTCTACTAAGATAAATTCATAACCCAACTGCAGTATGTCATCAACAAAAAAAATAGTAAGCTAACGTTACATCAAAAAGAAGAGTGCGTATGAATAAATGAATAATGCATTGAAATTTCCAGAATTTGGAGATGATTCATATATCCTCACGTTTCACTACACCATTATCCAACAACTTTTTCAATGCGCAAACAATCTACATAAATCAATTTCAGGAATCTCTTCATCATTAATTAATTAAATAGTCAAATTATCCACTACCTTAAGAATAAAATTATCAATTTGTAATATGATTACATTCAACATACTTAATCAATGTCCACTTGATGATTGACGTGGTTGGTGCGCACTATAATTGTCTTGAAACTATTGACATAATATTGTCTTGAAACTATTGACATAATATTGTAGATCTTAATATGCAACATAATGGATAAAATTAATTTATATAGAATAATTCATACATGTTCACTCTGTGATTGTACTTGTGGGCATGTTTCGTAATGGCTCTAATTTCTCATACCTCGACTATAAGTCTTTGTAATTAGAACGTAATTTATCTAACTCTGCCCACATCTCATCAACAGTCGAGTTTTGAGCACCATTTGAAGAAGTTCTAGTGCCATACAAATGAACACGACCGTGATCATCCGGTCTCATTACTTGAGTGAACACATGCTCTCGAACTGTATCGTTTTGTTCTTCCTCGGGTATATAGCTTAGATGTTCCTCAAATTGATTCTAGTAAATTAATACAATTAATCTAAATAAATTTTAATATCAATATATAACTAATGTACACAAAATTACAATGACCTATGCAGCCTCCTTGTCAATAATTATTTTCTTCGATTCTTTATCAATCCGTGATCAAGTTTCGATATACATGCTTACTCGATCTGTTTTTTTTCCCTTTCTTTGCCTTCTTTCTTCAAGTGTCATCAATATACATAACAATGTTCACTCAAAACACAAAAGATAGAAAGCAAAACATGAATATATATATATATATATATATATATATATATATATATATATGTATGCAGAAAAGGCAGCCAACGGAGAATTCAATTTAATTTTCCAATTCCACAATGAAATAAGCATAAATGGAAACGTAAATGACTAATTAAAAATAAGAATTAAACTTATCCAGTTTCTAACTTATGAAAAAGGAGTACGACAAGTCTTGTGAAATAAACATTGACTCGAACGATTGGTCTTATTTTCACTTGCAATGTTATGCAAGATAATTTTGTAAACATAATTAATTTTATATTGTGTATAATATTATGACAATACAAGTGTTAGGAAAAATAATTTTATACCTCTGCCCTCTCAGTATTCCAATACTTTACCGATGTCACCCATTGCTCCCTAATAACTCGAGAAGGAGTGATGGCTAGACGTGCTTCATTGGTTCCTAATTTTGTATACTACTTTTTTTTAACACGAGACTTCCAATCTCTCCATAAAGAACCAATATTTACTAAACATTTAATTCTATATTGCTCTAGAGGATTTGTGTTATCCTATAATTAGAAAAAAAAAAAAAAAAAGTTGTGTAATTAAAAAAATAAAACGATATGAAAATGCTTATTTGTGTAAACTTATTATGAGCTCAAAATTTAAATGGCACTATTTGGGTCTGTTTTTGGGAGAATGTTAGTGACTTAATAATCTAAGTTTAAAAGGCACCTATTGTTGTGTCCAGACAAAAATACCCTCATTTTTGTCGGTTTGTGTGTTTCAAACGTGGAAAGAAAAAATGTTGAGAGAGACAGGAGAGAGAGAACAGTAGAGAGAGAACAGTTTCGGTGCAACAAATCCGGCTGCAAAATCGACGGCGAACTCACCGGCGGTGCCCTTGAAGTCGACGAGAACCTCCAAAACTCACGGTAAGGTTTTGTTTCGATTTTGTCAATGATGTGTTTCAAAATTTTTCGTGGTTGTTGTTGTTGGTTTGTTTTTGTGTTTGATTTATATTATGTTTTAGGTTTAGATTAGGGTTTGAATGTATAAAAATGATGTGAAGAAGACGATGAATGTATGGTTTTCGAGACTTTTATATCGTTGATCGAGAGTTTGTAAGCTTTTTCCGAGAGTTTTAAAATTTTGGATCTCCGAGAGTTTTAACACTAATTCCGAGAGTTTTCCGAGAGATTTTGAACGGTCTCCGAGAGTTTTCAATTTTGTCCAATTCCGAGAGTTTTAACACTATTTTCGAGAGTTTTCCGAGAGATTTCATACAGTCTCCGAGAGTTTTCAATTTTGTCCAAAAGTCTCGCACGACTTTTATTGAAAAGTCTCGGAGGAAACATCAGAAGTCTCGGAAAATCCTTGAAAAGTCTCGATGGAGACTTGAAAAGTCTCGGACGAATTTTAATGAAAAGTCTTGGTGGAGACTTAAAAAGTCTCGGAAGACTACTTATTGAAAAGTCTCAGTTGAGACTTGAAAACTCTCGAAAAATCCTTGAAAAGTCTCGGTGGAGACTTGAAAAGTCTCGGAAGACTACTTATTGAAAAGTCTTGGTGGAGACTTGAAAACTCTCGGAAAAGACTTGAAAAGTCTCGGAAGACTACTTATTGAAATGTCTCGGTGGAGACTTCAAAAGTCTCGGAAGACTACTTATTGAAAACTCTCGGTGGGGACTTGAAAAGTCTCAGAGGAGACATTAAATCTCTCGGTGGAGACATGACAAGTCTCGGAAGAGACATAAGGTTTTGTCTCGGAGAAGACTTCAAAACACTTTTCCAAGACTTATTCATAAGTCTAGACTGGGAGAATTTGTAAGAAATGAAAATGTGAATAAATTAAAAGAAGTATATGCAAGAAATATTACCTTGTTGTACTGAATCTGTAGAAGAAAGTTGAAGATGAAAGTCTGGAAACCTTGAGAGAGAGAGAGAGAGTCACTCGTTTTTTTTTTAAGTCTGGAGAGGGAAAAGTACAAAAAGAATTACATAAATGATTAAACTAAAGGCAATATTGGTAGTTCATCATAATTGGTGCCTTTTAAACTTAACTTATTAAGTTACTAGCATTCTCACCAACTCAGTTAAAAAAGGTGACATTTCTCACCAATTCCTCAACTTATTATTACCTTCACTTCTTTCCAAAGGCGATCCAAGAGATCATTTGACATGTAACTCCATTCAAGATAAGTCAAAAGAATCATCAGTTCAACTGTTCAAGCAGCTTAATTGGCATAAAGAAATTTTTTTTTTTTTTTTTTTTTTTTTTTTTTTGGTACTGTACGTTTATCAGTTTATGTGTTGTTCCTCACTTGAAAATTGAAATTAAAATGCATCAAATATATTATTGGGGGTGGTTGTGGTGTAAATTGCAATGCAGTCAATTGGTCAAACATTAATGTCATGTTTAGATTTAATAAATTATATTAGACTAACTTATAATAATTTTTCCACACAATACAAAAGAACTATATACCCGAGGATTAGCATACCATCCTCATCCGCTTGTGACTTGTGAGTGAGAATTTGAGGATTCATGTTGTGTCTGACCTCCTTTTGAGACTCTAGAAAACTCTCCATAGTTCCACCAAATTTGATTTGATATTTAATTGACGTAATTAAAAATGTAAGCATATTTGTATAACCAAATTCATATGATATCAATTTTGATCAAATCAATTTAACCGACTTTTTGTTTAAGAAACCCGTATCCATTTGCAATACATACACATCTATTATGGTGACAGAAAACTTTCAATCTTTGTGTTCACAAAAATTCTTTTTTCTTCACCAAAACTTAATTCGACATTATTGCAGCTCCGATTAAACAAAATCAATCGCAAAACTCTCGAAGATACAAAAGTCACGTAGCATAAAAAATAGTGTCTTAAGATTGTTGGAAAAAAAAATTAGAATATATGTACCCTACATCAAGAGTTATTGAATTGAACTGAAAACTGCTTCGAACTATAGCTTGTATCGAACTAAATATTGTTGCAACAGACATAAATCTCCAAGTTAGCCAAATTTTGAAATGATTCAAATGGTGTAGGAATTGACATTTTATAGAGTGGTTTGCACCTGTTCGTGAAACAATACAACATTTGTTTCTGTTCACTCATTCATGAAATGATGCAACCTTTAAACATAAAATTGTGTCTTTTCACTCAATAAGATACATATTCTGATACACATATATCATTTGAAGAAGTTGCGACTTTTCGTTAACAACCTCTGGAAAGTTGTGTCATTTCCATTCCAATTCAATTTATTTGAAAATTTTCCAACATATCGGAATAAATAACTCTCTTATCCAATTTATGCAACAACAATACTTGAAGGCTTGAAGCTATCAATGCTGCAACTTAACCTAGCTATGCGTCTGTCGTCTCTTAACAATACTATTTGGTGTGTTAACACAAGATTTACTCCTAATCAATTTAATTAATCCAATTGATTAGCAATAGAGACTACATACTATTTAATATTTACCTAGATTCTTGATATGCAACGAGCCAAATGATATATGCACCGATTATAAACAATTATTGTATGCACCAAACACAATTATTTTTTTAAAAAAAAAAAGGACACTTGGATGAAAACAATATTGTTGTGTCAAATTCCTCTTGGCATAAACTATTCATTTTTCAAGCTTGTACAATGTTTCTTAAGAGACGACAAACAGCCTTAAAGACTAAACTCACGAGTGGCTTGTCTCATTGTTAAAGGTTAACACACACCCCCCAAAAAAGTTTGTAATTCTAAATTCTACTTTTAACTCAGATAAGAACATTCATTTTTATTTATTTATTTCAATCTACTTTCGATTATAGTACAAAGGTGATCTAAGTAAAATTAGTAGAAAATACGTATATGCATTTATCAAAAAAAAAAAAAAAAAAAAAAAAAATTCAAAAAATGTACTGATAACCTTTAAAGGTCCAGAGTATATTGGGCCTAAATTCCCAATTGAATCAACCCAAAATCTATCTCAATCACTTGGGGTCCACTTACTTCTTAATGACCCATGACCAATGTTATTGGAACCCCATCTTTTTTTTTTTTTTTTTTTTTTTTTTTTTGCCCTTTTTGAAATCTAATACCAATCGGATCATGGGTATGTCAGGAACTGGCGAGATCAACCGTTATAATTACGGTTCAAAATGCAACTCCTAATACCGGAAAGGGGTTTTCCCACACTTTACGATTTAATGAAAAAGACGAGACTAACTACAATTAATCGGATCATGGGTACGCTGAGAACTAGCGAGATCAACCACTACAATAACGGTTTAGAATGCAACTCTCACTACAAAAAATAGGTCTTTCCACACTTTGCGATTTAATGAGCAAAGATGAGACTGAAACTCTATCGAATAAGTGCAAGTTAATGAGCAAAAATGTTATTGTTGAACTTTTTTGTTGTTGTAATATTTCAATAAATTCAGAGTTCGTGTGTATGACACAAACCCACAACCGATGTAGAATTATCTCCTTTTTTTTTTTTTTTTATTATTATTTTTTTTTATGTTTCAATAAATTCTGAGTTTATGCGGGAGATAGGACACGACTCAAACCCACAACCAATATAAGTGCGATGGGTATACCGGCATATCGAGGAAAAAAAAAACAAAAAACAAAAAACAAAAAACAAAACAAAACAATTAGTGGACTCGTTGTCTACGATGAAGGTTTAGGCCCAAACTTGAAAATCCAAATTGAAAGTCGGATCAATCCGGAATCCATTTGTCGACAGCACCTACTGGTCAGAGCGTCGTCTGTTTCTCACAACAACGACACCAATTTCACAGCGAAACAAACAACCAAGCACCGACTGGTAGGCACGGAACCACCAACCATCCTCGAACAAATAGAAAATCAAATCCCCAAATCTATCTTTCACAAAACCTAGTCCTTTCTTTCGGAGAAGAATTCGCCAAATTTCCAAAAAATTGAATTCAATGTCCAGTTCTTCTTCGTCGATATCGTCCGATGACGAACCAAATTCTAACCCTAAACCAGTTGACGATGAGTTGTCGTTGGCGTCCGTGACATTGAACGAATCGAATGGTAACGGATCAATCAACGTCAACGAGAACGAGAATAATCGTCAAGACGGTGGTGAAATTGCTTGGGGGAGGAAGAATTCTGAGGTGGAAGTGGAGGCACTGTCCAGCCCCAGTAGTAGCGGCTATGCTGGTGAGAGAGGAAGCAGTAGTGAGACGACTAATTCGAGGATTGAAGATGACGAGATACAGCAAGTAAATAATGACGATGGCTTTGTCGACGGAGTTAACCATTCTCGGGCCTCCCCCTGGGTTCCCGGTAAACGCCACGTTGATGAGGTCAGTCAGTTGCCTTTGCTCTGCTGTTGTTTGTTTTGATTTCTGAGAGAATTTAGTGTCTGCTCCATTCTTAGTTTAATTTTCGCAATTTATGTTGTTTATTGGTTGTTGCATTATATGTAATTTGCAAGCTTTACATGACTGAGAAAAAAAAAATTCCTGTTGAGATTGCATGTTGTTTAATTGATAGAATTCTTTTTCTAATTATAGGAGTTAAAGAAAGAGGGTGTAGAAATTTCTTGTTTTCTTAATCTATTCGCTGCAAATTTATCATTGCATCAAAAATGGAGTTTATTGGATTCTTTTTAAGGCATTAGACATACTAAATCTGTAATTGTAATGAAAGTATTGAATGAGATGTGATACGGCCCGCTTGATAGAATATAATGTTTACCAAATAACATAACCGCACCAACAAAAGTTGATAAGTGCTACTCAAGACTATAGTCATATGTCTAGCCGGGATGTGATTGCAAGTACTTAGGACTTTTGTGAGCAGCATTGTTTTGTTCTTGCAAACATGTAAATAAGGGAGTCCTCTAAGGACTGGAAATTTCCCTAGCAAATGGTCATGCTGCTCAGGAGCTAGAATATGAAGTTGAGATAAGTAGAACGGAGTGGGGAGTACTCTATCTGCTTTCTATCTAGCAGAGATGTGTGGTCTATTGAAGAAAGGCAGACAAACTATTGAAATAAGCTTGTTTCAATGCATTTACAATTCTAATGCAGGTTATTTAAACATAATTAGTGAGATAACTCCTTCTGTACTGAGTAACAAAATAGTTAGATAAATTAAATCTGTGAAGAGTGGATGTTTTAGTTGTGCTAGGCTTTTTAGATGGTTTTATACACCTGTCACGAGCCAACTTCACACAAACGATATCTAATATTCTGTTTATGGTTGGTCATCTCAAATCCTTTGGCTTTGGCTTTGACTTGCTTATGCATGCACATAGACCTCACCTTATCCTTCTTATTCGATCTTATTTATCTGCACTATCCGATATGCTGAGAGGAGATATTTCAGTAATCACTTATGGATATGATTATGTGTGCAAAAAAGTGAGATGTTTCATCGTTCTTCAATGGAAATCATCATGTTTGGAAAAAGTAAATTTAAAGGAAATAAAGGTAGAATAAGGGGTTTCTTTGACAATTGTCACAATAAGGAATTATGCATTGTCTTGATATTGAAGCTCTCATTCATGGCCTGCAACCAAAAATATCTTGTTTGAACTAAACTCACTTTTTATTGTTTTCCTTTTTTCATTTCCTTTTTTATATACTTTTACAGCAAGGCCTGACAACAAAATAGTGTTTTCTAGGGATACCTGCTATGTTATATTCTGCTGATTTATAAATAAAGTGCAGGACGATGCATCCATATCATGGAGAAAGAGAAAGAAACACTTTTTTATTTTGAGTCACTCTGGGAAACCAATATATTCCAGGTTATTCACTTGTGCTTATGAAATTCTGCATTAGATAAAGCACAAGTTTTGTTAATCTTGTTGCTAAATGAAGAACAACCTTGTAAAATTTATTGTCTCATCTATTATGTACATTGATCTTTGATTTCCAGATATGGGGATGAACATAAGCTAGCAGGATTTTCTGCAACATTGCAAGCCATTATTTCCTTTGTGGAAAATGGGTACGTGGCTGCATCTATCAGTTGGTTTTATGTTGATGAATTGTCTTAATTAGAAATAGAGTAAATTTTTTTCATAAATTTTGGTAGTTACCTTCATTTAACACTTCATCCTTTTTCAGGGGAGATCGTGTCAAATTGGTTAGGGCAGGAAATCACCAGGTTTGTGTATATTATGGTTGTACTAGCTTGAATTTTTACTTTCTTTGAGTTCTTAAGTTTTTAATGTGAAGTACAACTGTGTTTTTATTTCCCTGCTTATCTAATGTTTACATAATTTTGTAAGATGTAGGAACTGATTTTGGCAATATACAAATCAAAAGTTTCTTTTGTTGTGCATGAATTTACTACTGATACTAGTTATGGGTTATGGCATGGTGCATGTTATTTTAGGAAGGTTCATAGTGGCATTTTTTTTTTCTTTTTCAACTGTCTTGTGTACCCTCCTTCTCCTCTCTCCCTGCACCAGTGTTGCAAAATGTGAGTGGCCACGACGATTTTGGCAAAATCGCCGTGCCTAGGCAGCCAGGCACCTGGCACCGTCTAGGCCAGCCTGGCACAGCATAGGCGGTCTTTTTTTTTTTTTAAAAAGAAAACCCCAAAACGGCGTAGTATGGGGGTTTAAAGAACCTCAAAACTGCGTTTAATGAATCCCGAAACGACGTAGTTATGGGATTCTATAAAAGAGAGAAAAAAATATTTTCTCCACTTGTCTTCTTCGACCAACAGGCAACATCCCTCCAGGCTCCAACCAGACCAGACCCTCTCCTCTACTTGACCAAGCAGCCTTCTCCAACCAGCCATCCAGCCCCTTGTCGCTGCCGCCGGAGCTCAACGTCATCTAGCCGTCGCATCCTCTACTGGCACTCTGGCAGGCAGCAGCAATCTTTGATTAGTTTTCGTGATTCGTGAGTTTTACAAATTTTCAGCAGCAATCTTAAAAAAATATTTCCGGCCAAGGAATTGCCTTGGTGCTGCCTAGGCGGGCTAGGCCCACCCGACTAGCGCCTTGCGAATTCTGCAACACTGCTCTGCACCACTCCAAACACCCTCCTTCCCGCACTTGTTTTTTGATTTGTTGCAAGATTAAGCACATATTCGAGGTGCAATTTGCTCCACCTCCAAATAGAATTATCTGTTAGTCCTATCTTGTTGCTGGAAGAACATACTTTTAAATTCACATAGCAAGCCTTGATTTTTGTCATGAGTTGAATTAAATTAGGATTTTCTATGCATTCAGGTGGTCTTTCTTGTGAAGGGACCAATCTACTTAGTTTGCATCAGCTGCACAGAAGAGCCTTACGAATCATTAAAGGGACAACTTGAACTTATTTATGGCCAGGTAGTGTACAGTCTACTTATATTTTGACTTCTGGTTGCTGTGTTTTACGTTTGGGTGTGGGATGTCATATTTTGTTAACTACCTTTTATACTATCTGCCTGGTGACCAAATTGTTCTGATTGTTCGTCTCACTGTCATTTGATTGATTATGATTTACATGCAGATGATACTTATTTTAACTAAGTCCGTAAATAGATGTTTTGAGAAGAACCCGAAGTTTGATATGACACCCTTGCTTGGAGGAACAGATGTTGTCTTCTCATCGCTTATCCATTCTTTCAGTTGGTATGTTTCTCTGCCCCATTTCAGGACGCCTATTCTTGTTTTATCTTTTATTTTTTTTCCCTTTAGGTATCCCATTCTCACTAATGTTTTTGTTCAAGTTGAAAAGCTTGATAACTATTCCGTTACCGGGAGTGAGATTCCTTTTCTTCAGCTTTATTGAATTTATAGAAATTTTAAATATTATTGATGTATCATGTATAACAGCTTGGTGTGTTTGCTTATTTGCATTTTTTGATGGACAGAAATTGAAAAGAAAATGAAAAAAAAGAAATAAATATAATGAAGAGAGGGTTTAAATATCTTGATTGAGCTGTAATTAAGTTGTAGTGGTGGTCCTATAAAAAGTTTATGATGTTATAGTGATAAGGTACTGTTATTGGGGTAGTGAATAGTACACATGAACAGTGAAAGTGACTATGCTTGAATGAAAATGAGTTTCAAATAAATATAGGGAGAAAATCAGAAATAGCCCCTACAAACATTATACATTTGTTCTTAACCACATACAACTGTTAATAACAACGTTTTTTAGAAATTATCTATATACCCCCATATAAAAACACTCAAAACTCTCTCATCTACTCTCTTCCCACCTTCTCCATCTCTCTCTCTCTCCCACCTTCCACATCTCTATCTCTATCCCATCTTCGCCTTTGTGAGAGATGGCACAACCGGGCCCAAGCGGCACTGGCAATGGTGCCACCGGGTGCGCTGCCTGGGCAACAGTGTCGCCAGGGCAGGCACTTTCTGGCAGTGCTGTTCAATGTTCAAAAAATATTTCTCATAAAAAAAGTTTAAAACAAGGTTTTGAGGGATGTTTCAGTAATTTTCTGTTTTAAAAAAGGCCAAGATGTCATGTTTTTGTCCAAGATGATACGTTGTCTGCAAGATTTCACTTTTTTTGCCAAAAATAGAAAACATGTTGTAGGTGTATTTCCATAATTTTGGTGATGGACTGAAAAGAAAATTTACAATGTGGTTATTAACCGTTAAAACTACGTATGTGATTAAAAATAAATTTCATATAATATACGTGGTCATGTTTGGTAGTTTTCACATAAATGTAAACTGGATATAGTTGCAACTTGCAAGCAGTAGCAAGGAAAATAAGGAAAAAAGAAATATAATAGAAGAATGGAAAGAGAAAAAGAACAATTGCCATATCTCATGATCCAGGCTTGTAAATAATAATCTCAATCATTATGAAATATACTAAGATTCTATATGTAGAAATATAATTACTTTGCTAACAATACTGAGTTTCTGAAACCATAGGACTCCAACTTAACCAGCATTAATTATCCTAAATGAATGAAAGATTTTATTGCTGATCAATAGAAGATCAATACAATTCATTCAATTTGAACTTTAAATCACCAAAATACCCCTAAGATTTAAACTTAGTATGCTATTGTATTGAAAACACCAATCACTAAACTACTTACGTTCCTATGCTAAAAGGATTTTTTTTGGTATTGTACAAGCCATAGGTCTAGGGCTTCCCATGAGGGTACTTCTTCTTCAAGCCATTGATTCAGTATCAATGATATGATCACTGGCTTTACTTTGATGTAGATGAATGCCAATTTCTTTTTTTTATATATATGACGTTTCAGGTGTGGGATACCGTATGTTTTTTTCCTAGTCTTCAAAACATTGGCCTAGGCCGCTCTGATTATGGCCTAATCGGCCAGCCTAGGCAGCTGGGCGCATAATCAGCGCCAGGTGCCACCTAGGCGGAGTCAAAGCTGTTGACTCCACTTGGGCGTTTATTTTTTTTTCAAAAACCCTAAGAGCAAAACGGCATCATTTTTGGCTTCTGTTTAATAATGCCCAAAATGACGTCGTTTTGGGCTTCATTAAACAGAAGCCAAAACAGCCCCTCTTTCTTTCTTTTCTTTGATCAAACCCGATTCAAAGCACCAAGCATCCCCTCTTCACCACTCGTCCAACCAGCCACCGTCGCCATCCCCTCGTCCGGTCGTATTGTAGTTGTTTTAGGGTTTGTATTTTAGGATTTGGTCATATTGATTGGTTTTTTATTTAGGAAAAAATATTAAGGGCTGCTGCGACAGCGCTGAGGTGCTAGGCACCGGGCCACCGCCCAACTAGCACCTACTAGAGCACTCTTTTTTTGTGCGGGATCCCGCACCTGATAATTTCATAATTTCTTTCTTTCTCTCTCCCTTTATATATATATATATATATATATATATATATAATTTAGACCATCCATTAAAGATTCAATGCGTTGCTCACTTGCTCCTCACTTTGTTATCCGTTCTGCTTCTGTTTGTAAATCTTTGAGCCCACGTCACTAAGACTCAATCATGTGGTTGTAACTTCCAAGGCAGTGCAAAGGTTGACTACTGCTCCTCACATCAAACGGTTCAAGCATCTGGGCCAATTGGATGGTCTGCATTCTTGGTGTAAAAGATTTGAATGAGATAAGAAAATAATAAGAATGGTATGAAAGTAATAGAAATTATAATCAGAAGAATAAGGGGAAAAATAATGGTAGGAACTCATGATTGAAAGACTGATACTCTTCTAGTGGAATTAGTTTAACAAACATTTAGAATTTCATATTTATATCTTTTTTCTCTTTATGTGGTGTACTTTATGTATTCTCGGTTGTTTACTGTTGAGATGTTAACAGGTTATTGTTTGTTAATTGTTTTTAATAAGTAATAATATATATATATATATATATATATATATATATATATAAAGAGGAGGTTGGGAGGGGGTGGTTTTGGGTTTATTGTAAATATATGTATGGTGTAAGGATACATTTATTTATATGCTACCATCAACTGGTGGTATGCTCTACAACTTTTTCTGCATCTCTTTCTTACTCTATTCCATCCTGGATTAATATCTAGAAGGCAGCCAGTATACGACCTGGGCCCACTTCTCTACATTTATCTGCCCTGATCAAATTGATTGCTTAAGGACACGGCAGAAGCCCCACAGGTCTACAGTTCAGGAAGCATTTAGCTAATATGTTCTATTCTATTGTGCTTTAATTTTCAAGTACTGTCATTTTCCATTATATACAATTATACATGTCCTTAACATCAAGAATATTCAACTTGAAATGCTTGTGCTTTATTTTTCTTTGTATATGTCTTCCTTATTTTTCCTTTAAAAAGCTTCTAATTGGAATGTCCTTGTTTCTCCATTCCATAGCCTTAATTTGGTTGAGCCTTTGAAATTATCCCGTTATTTCTGCTTGTCAGGAATCCAGCTACATTCCTTCATGCATACACTTGTCTTCCCCTTGCCTATGCAACAAGGCAAGCTGCTGGTGCTATATTGCAAGATGTTGCTGATTCAGGTGTCCTGTTTGCATTACTAATGTGTAAAAACAAGGTAAAATCCATCATAAACAAAATAACTAAGATCACTGTTGATTAATGAATTTTTCTTTTCAGAAAAAAAAAAAAAAAGAAAAAAAAAGGTCACTGTTGCTTTTCCTGTTATTCTTTACTGCGTAGGGCATTTTAATGACTTGCTTGACTGCCAGGTTATCAGTCTTGTTGGTGCTCAAAAAGCCTCTCTTCATCCTGATGATATGCTACTACTTTCTAACTTTGTTATGTCTTCCGAATCATTTAGGCAAGTTGAGTTGATTTTGATAGATTCCACGTCATCTTTATAAACCTTGTGAGTGTTAAGTCTTACTTTGTTTCTGGATTTTTGCAGGACATCTGAATGTTTCTCGCCAATTTGCCTGCCAAGATATAATCCCATGGCATTTTTGTATGCTTATGTCCATTATTTTGACGTGAGTGAGACTGGGATTCATAAAATTTATCTCTCATTTTAATTTTGCTTGTTTGAAATGGTCAATGGTTGTACGAGGGATTATTAATTATCTCATTCACATTCAACAATTGTTGCTGTAGACTCTTTTTCTGTATGTTGACCACATTATGGGTGCAGTAAATGATATGGATATTCTGCACTTCTCTGGCAGGATGATACGTACTTGATGTTGCTTACTACTAGTTCAGATGCCTTTTATCATCTTAAAGACTGCAGGTAAATTTTATGTAAAAAAAATAGTGCTAGTGGATATCAGACATTCAAATGTTATAATGCAACTTCCTAGATAAAATGGTTTTGATTCTATTCAAAAGAATAAAAATAGTGTGTTTGTTCTATTATACCTTTGTGGTTGTATGAAACTAACAGAATCCTGTTCTACCCATGCACATCAAAATAAATTATTATTAGCTTATGTTGTAGCTAGTGAGATATTATATTCTGCTCTATGGTATATTGAGAAATTTGACTGAAATTTTGTAGGATTCGTGTTGAAACGGTTCTTTTGAAGTCAAATGTTCTTAGTGAAGTCCAGAGATCCTTGCTAGAAGGTGGAATGCGAGTTGAGGATTTACCTCTTGATCCATTGCCTCGTTCATCTATATCTCATCGTATGAGCCAGCAGAGACTTTTAACAGATTCTCCTGAAAGATTCAGGGAATCAAGTGTTGGCATTGGGGGTCCTGCTGGACTTTGGAATTTTATCTATCGCAGTATATATCTGGATCAATATGTGTCTTCTGAGATCTCATCACCTATTAACAGTCATCAACAGCAGAAAAGGTAACTATTGAATATTGTGCCTGGTTGGCCATCCTGTTAGGGAGATATTTTTTTAGCTTTATCGTAAATTCGTAATCTGTTTGGTGACTAGTGATTCGTGTTGCAGGTTATATAGAGCGTACCAGAAACTTTATTCTTCGATGCATGAGAAAGGGATTGGGCCACACAGAACACAATTTAGAAGAGATGAAAACTACGGTATATTTTCCTCTATTGTTCTCGATTTTATTTCTTACTACATCTGAAAATTGCAAGATATGTCTAATAGTCGCATGAGCAATTTCCTTTCCAGCCTGAACATACCATTTTTCCTAATTGCACAGAGTTTAAGTACGATATGTGAAACCTTAGGATCCATGGTAATTGTAAAGATGAGCATCATTGTATAGTCAATCGAAAAGGTGTTAAGCCATGAGAGCACTCCTGTCTGAAAAAAAAGTGTGTTCTCACACGAAAAATAGCCTTTATGACAGTTCTTTACATTTGGTAACATAAAATTGTACTGTCGTAGCTATTTTTGATGGCCATGTTCCATATCTTCCAATAGGGAACAACTGTTGCCATGTCCACATTCCTTTGATAATCAACATTGGACTTTTGTTGATACTTGACGGAACTTCTTTTGCGCTATAGTTTACTTGGTTTCTTCCTGCAACTGCGTAAAATGACTTCTATTTTAGTTTATATGCTTGATTGAACTTCTTTTGCACTATAGACTTGCTTTCTTCCTCCCACTGCGTAAAATGACTTCTATTTTAGTTTATATGCTTGATCGAAATGCTTTCCTATTGAATTTATATGATCCCTTTCATGTGGCAGTTCTCCTCTGTTGGGTTACCCCAGATTTTGAACTCTATGCAGCATTTGATCCACTTGCAGATAAGGTTTGATCTCTGATCACATAGATGAGATACTTATTTTTTGTTTGTTGTTAGGGGGTTTCTCTTACATTGGTTGTAGTCAAGACTAGTCTATGGTATAAATAAGGCAGGCCTAATCCCCACAAGGGCCCTTTTAACATGTGTTCTAATAGGTCAAAGTGGACAATACCTTGTGGGTGGCGGCCTCGTGTGTACACGGACTAAATTTTGCAAAAATCATGTGATTACTTGTTTGGTTTAAATGACTTTTTCATATGAAGAGATTTAAATATTGAAGTCATAATAGTTTATTATTGGTCTAGGCAAAGTAACTTACGGAATTGACATGTTGACATTTGTAAGTTTGTAGGACTTGCTTTTACCATTACCCTTGATTAGTATGCTTTAAGCAACCAAGTTTGACAAGGTGAAGCTGCACTTATTTTTTTCACATATTGTTTTATTGAATTGGATTTGCAGGCTTTGGCGATAAAGACTTGCAACCGAGTTTGTCAGTGGGTGAAGGATGTAGAAAATGAGATTTTTTTGCAGGGAGCAAGCCCCTTTTCATGGTGATATCCCAAATTATTCTGATACACAGCATGTACCCTAGTTTTTGTTTATTTAATAAAAGCCTGCATAATTATTCTTTTTTTCAACACTGAGTTTTCACGATGTCAATAGTTAATTTGCCTATTTTATATGTTCACATGTAGTCCTAGAATTACCCCCTAGATAGTAATCTTTTTTTTTTTCCTTACAATATTGTCTAGTGCAACAGACAAGGCCGAGTTTGCCGCCCTAATGCTTGAAAGCTACCTTTAAATTTTGTCATTAAGACATACCAGTTTGCTGTTGGACAACAAAAAATCGCTTACCTCCTCGGGCGGCAGATAAGGTCAAAGTGAAAGTATCAAAAGAGCCAGATTATATGTTTGTTGTTACACTTTCTTCCTTTATTTATTTATTTTCAATGTTTCTATTTCTTCCTTGTTGAGAGTAAGCTTAGACATCTTTTATGTGATATAAATAACTTACATGGTGCTTCAAATGCTACCATGGTATTCTATAATCTGCAGTTTTGCTGTACATCTGTTTGCTTCGTCGATAAAATTCGACTGGTAGCTTGTGAGATTTACAAGCTTACACTAACCTAATGGGCCTGAGACAATGTGATCCCCATACATATTTGAATGTAATCACTTATAAGTTTTCAAATATTGAGAAACATTGGTTCCTTTTGAGGTCAGGTCAGCTTCCCTGCAATCATTAATAATCTGGTCAGACTAGAGATAGTATACCATGGTCCATGTACACAGTACACCATATCAGGCATTTCTTCCTTTGTTGATTTTTTTTTTTTGCATTCACTTCTTATCTAATATGACTTTTTCAGTACCTTAGTAAATTATGTCAGGCTGGAACTGTCAAAAGTTCAGTGTCTCTGTGTGTCACTCTTGTGTTTTTTGGATTTGTTTTTTTTGTGAAAGCTATGGCTCTTACTACACTACACTATAGTTTCAATTGAATTTAATGATTCACTGTAACAGTCATGCTTTTTTCTTGATTGAATAATTTCATCATCACAGTTCTTTCTTTTTCTTTTTTTTTTTTTTGTTCTTTTTGAATCAATCAATTCTAAAGATTTAGAAGTTTGTCTCTGCCTTATTCTAGTTTTGTTTGTTCTTTCTGTTTGAGTAAACTTAAACTTTCATTTATTTCCCACAAAGTTTAGTCTGAAATCTGTGCTTTTAATGAATTTTAAGAGAACTATGAAATTTTAAGAGATCTCTTATATTTGCTAATTAAATGTGAAATATAGATTAAGCTTTTTTTTTTTTTTTTTTTCTCTAACTCAATATATTTAGATGTTTGATTTTTTCTCGTAATACTTAATGACACTTAATGTGTTCTGTTAAGTTACTTTTTTTTATTTTTTAATGAGAAAATCACTTAAAGAACCCTAAAACCACTTGTTTAGAAAAGTGTAAATTTAATTTTCACTTTTTACTTAATAAAAATCCACTGGAATTTAATACAATTTATTACTTAAATTCATATTAATATTTATTACTTAAACCACTTTTTTTTCCCTCATTAATTTAACTTATTTTCAATTTTGTCTTCTATCAAAACCCTAACCGTGTTATTTTATTTTTTTCTTACAGAAAATGGACATTAACGTAATAAAAAAAAAATCATTTAAATTTTAAATTATTTATATAAATTTGAAATATTATTAATAACTAAATAATTTTGTTTTAAAATTATTTAATTACTTGCTATAGATGTCCTTAATATATTAAAATGTAAATATTTAATATATTAAAATGTAAATATATAACAAATAATAGTTATAAGGTTATAGATGTAAAAGTATTTATTTTTCAGATGTTTATAACTTAATAAAACAAACAACTTATCATTTATGAGAGCTTCTTTTGACAATCCAATTTTTTCTTTTTATTCTTTTTTAAAAACACTCCATTCTTAAAATTTAAATTTAAAAAACAAATTTTAAAGACACTTCTTTTTGTTCAAATATTATCTTTTATATCTTTTGACACCCACATTCTAAAGACACTCCATTTAAAAAAATAAATTTCTACTCTATTTTATTTTAATAAAAATTGGGACGAACCATCATAGGCTTTGGATTCATTCGAGGAGTAATCCTTTTTGAATTAAATTATTAAAAAAAAAATCTCTCCTAAATCATTAGATTAAATATTACATATTAAACACTCTTCAAAAATTTTAATTACCATATTAAACTCTTTCTCCTCAAATATATATCTCTAACTTTGTATCTCCATTCTTTCTCAAGCAAGACTAACAGTTAAGAAAAAAAAAAATTATGAATAAACTTGATTTTTATAAACCGTATATATGTATATATTAAAAATAAAAATAAAAAACTCAAAAAACAAGTACCCTGTTTTTTTTTTTTTTTTTTTTTTTTTTTTTTTAAATCGAAATATGAAAATGTTTTTTGTTACTCTTGTAGGTACGTGATTGTCTAGAGAATTTTAATTTTTTCAATAGTCTTAGAAATTCTGAGTTTAATCGAATTCAAGGTATTTGTATTGACTTTTTAATATATATGTATGTATATATATATATATATATATATATATATATATACAGAAATTCTATTATTAGTTCGAACTGACAAAAGTTATATCAGTTTTTTACATGTGAGCCACTGGATTTAAATATTTTGACTTGGCTGTATGCACTTCTCAGTCAAAGTATTTAAATCCAGTGGCTCACATACAAGGAACTGATATAATTTTTGTCAGTTCGAACTAGGGTTGCACATTTTCCCCCGGATCCCCATTTCCCCGCTTCCCCATCCCCATTTGGGGGAAATTTTTTGGGGGAAAATGGGGAAATGGGGGGGGGGGGGGGGGGGGGGGGGGGGGGGGGGGGGGGGGGGGATGGGGATGATTTTCATCCCCAAATTGAAATGGGGATGGGGATGGGGAGACCCTCCCCCATCCCCATTTCCCCATTTTCCCCATTAATATAGTGAAATGGGGATGGGGATGGGGATGGGGGGACCTCCCCCCATCCTCATTTTCCCATTTCCCCTAAAATATTATAAAAATAATTATATATATATATATATATATATATTTATATATTTTGTAATGTATTTTCTTTGATATTATTTTGTAATGTATATATATATATATTTGACATTATTTTGTAATGTATTTTCTTTTGCATTTGTAATGGAATTATTTATTTATTTTTAGTTTAATTTGTAATTTTCAACCAAATGGGGAGATGAGGGAATGGGGTAAACGGGGAAACGGAGAAAATGGGGAAATGGGGATGGGGATGGGGGGACCTCCCCCCAAAACTCCCCCATCCCCATTTTCCCCAAATGGGGAAATGGGGGGGGGGGGGGGGGGGGGGGGGGGGATGGGGAAGGGTTTGAGAAGTGGGGATGGGGATGGGGATGGGGGGACCTATATCCATCCCCATTTCCCCAATGTGCAACCCTAGTTCGAACTGATAATAGAAAATCTGTATGTATATATATATATAAATGTTCAAGTCAGTGCACACTGATATAACATCATGATGTGGACCATTAGATTTGCATACTTTGACTTAAAGTGTATGCACTTATCAAAACTTATTTATAATCAGTGGTCCACATGCATTGATGTAAACGATTTATGATGTGGACCATTAGATTTGCATACTTTGACAAGTGTATGCACTTATCAAAGTTTCTTCATAATTAGTGGTCCACATGCATTGATGTAAACGAGACCGTATATATATATATATATATATATGTGTGTGTGTGTGTGTGTATTTATTATTGGTAGTAAAAACCAAAATATTAATAAGTTTTAAGTTTTTTTTTTTTTTTTTTTTTTAAATTATTAATCAAAGATTGATTGAGAAAGTATGGAGATATGATTTTTTTTTTTTTTTTTTTTTGAAAAAATGGAGAGAGAGAGAGAGAGAGAGAGAGAGAGAGAATTTAATATGGTAATACCAGATGTAAGAGAGAGGGTTTAATACATGATATTTATTCTAATGATTTAGGAAATATATATATATATATATATATATACAGATTTTTTATTATCAGTTCGTCCTAACAATAAATATATAAGGACGAAGAATGTTGACTCAAAGTGTATGCACTTGTCAAAACCTCTCCATAATCTGTGGTCCACATTTTTCGTCCTGATATATTTATTGTCATGACGAACCGACAATAGAAAGACTATATATATATATATATATACAAAAATTCTATTATCAGTTCGAACTGACAAAAGTTATATTAGTTCCTTGCATGTGGGCCACTGGATTTAAATACTTTAACTTGGTTGTATGCACTTGTCAGTCAAAGTATTTAAATCCAGTGGCCCACATACAAGGAACTAATATAACTTTTGTCAGTTCGAACTGATAATAGAAAGACTGTATATATATATATTAATAATTTAATTAGTTTGGAGTGTTTTTAGAATTTTTTTTATCTTGTTTAGTAATTTTAATTCAGGTTAAAATTGTCATTAATAAAAAATAAAATAAATTAAAGTGTAAATAGATAATTTATGGATTGTAAAGAGAAGCTCTCATCATTTATATTTAATTTTCAGTAAAATAATAATTTAAAAATGTTTTTTTCAGTTTTCAGTCTTCGGTAACATTCAGCATTAAAGTATTCAGACAAAAAATCAAACCTTATGGAAATATATATAAAATTACAAAAACGCCCTAGCATCTTCTACTTTCATCAACCTTACTTTCTTCTTTGTCTTCTCTCACTCTTTCATTGCATTTCTCTCACTAATTTCTCACTCTTTCACAAGAGATATGTGAACATACACACGGTTAGATTTAGACACAAAAAAGTATTCAAAAACATATTCATGGTTGAGATTTTCAAAATTAGACGAAAAGAATGAAAATTCCAAGTAGTTTTTCGTGAAAAGTCCCCTATATATAAAAACACCTGGTATGAATTTATTGGATTATTGTATGAGAGAGATTGATTGGCATTGAAGTTGAATCTGATTCATATAAAGATTCAAAAGGTTAAGAGGTAAAAACCTAAAAAGCATATGGATGAGAAGGACCATGCATGTGAATATTAATAGTGTCTATATATACATTTAACAGTTTCTTCACTACTAAATAGCTTTCAAACTTTCTCATTAATGTTCCTCGATGAAATGAACATGTTTTTTCATTACATATCACATCAATCACATCTATACAACATAATGATTTTTTTTTTTTTCCTCCAATTTTCTTTAAAACATTTGACACCTTGTCAGAGAGCCACCGAAAACCATAGAGATGAAACACGGTGTCATGGTTATTGCGGTTCTTATAATCGGAAGAAGTCGGTTTGAGAGGTTTCCTTACACATATTCCGGTTTGGGGAATGCTATCTACCTTTCCCATTTGCCTTTCCCATTTACCTTTCTCACTCATTATTTGACACGTGTACACTTTTTCATTTAATAAAAGCTCTCACTTTTTGCTACAAAACTTGTTTACATATTTACCCATTATTAATGAAATGATAAAAGCAACCATCAAGGGTAAATATGTAAACAAGCTTTGTAACATAAAGTGTGAGCTTTTTATTAAATGAAAAAGTACACGTGTTAAACAATAAGTGGGAAAGGTAAATGGGAAAGGTAGATAGCATTCCTCTTGTGGTTTTATGGACAATGAAGGAAGAATCTATAAAATATATTACAATGTGTCATGTTTGATCTTTGGTTGATTAATGGAGATTATGAGGTCTCCGTCCGAATGGCAAGTGCCTTCGACTCTTTTCTCGATTTTTGCTAACCGAAATTCCAGACTAAACACCCCACTGACATATTTCCACTTCTTTTTCTCACTCTTTTAACAAAATAGAAAGTAGGGTTGTAATGAAAAAAAAAAAAAAAAAGCTGCAATTACCAACTAAATCCCCTAAGTTTTGTTTAATTGCAATTTGTTTGTGAATTGTCTGATTTTAACTAAACTGATCCTTATGTTTTTTCACAAATACTGAAGTGATCCTGCCGACTAGCTTTCGTTAGAAAACTATAAATCTACGAGTGTTGTTGGGTAAATTTGTACTTTTTATCCGAAATCACTGCACATAAAGGGATTAAAGTTACTTTAGTTAAATTAACCTAAGTTTAATTTTAGTTAAATAGCTAACCTTAGTTACTTAACCTAACCCCAATCGTTAACTATAGTTGAACTCAGTTTGTGGATGGTCTGTATTTCAAATACAGAATTTATGAGTCATGACATATTAAGGGGTCGTTTGTTTTTTTGTCTGAAGACTGAATAATCCTGAATTTTACTGAAGACCGAATAGTGACTGAAACCTGAATTTGAATGACATAGTTGGTTTTCTTTTTTCTTTTTTTTTCACGTCTGAATGTACTGTCAACATGTTTGTTTTTTAAAAATAAAATTGTCTGAAAATAAGTAATTTTACATTTATACCCATACTAATTAAAAGAAGTAATTTAATATGCAACACTCTTTATAAGATTTTACATGTTCTTCTGCAAACAAATTTTAATTTAACAAAACAAAAAATTCATCCAGAAATATAATTTTACATATTATTCTGTAAACAAAGTTCAAGTTCAATTTATTGTAAAAAAAAAAAAAAAAAGTTCAAATTCAATTTTACATATTGTCCAAATATTTGGTATATAATTCTAGAAACCATTTTTTTGTTTTTTTTTTTGTTTTTTTTGTTTTTGTTTAAAGGTTCCTAGATACCTTTTCTTTTGAAATAGGTCCCTAAATTATATACACCGGTATGTTTGTGTATATATATAAACAATTATTCTATAACTTCTTCAAGCCACAAAATCTACTCAATATCGAATGCAACCACAAAAAAGAATAATTGATAAATTATATAACTGCAACTATGACAATCATAACAAATTATCATCATAGATTATGTTTAAAGAGTTCTATAACTGGCACTACACGTAGATAAATAAATAAATAAATAAAAATAGAGAGTTCTTAGTTCTTACCAAGATTTGGTAGGAGAGAAATTCAATTATTTAATCCCAGGAAGATTTCAATATGAGAAGTGATTAGGGATTTTTTTTTTTTTTTTTTTTTTCTCTTTCTAAAAGCCTTTTAAAATAAGAAATACGTTAAAAGAAATAATTCTACACCATATCAAATTATGATAAATTTAGAAATATATCTTTTTTTAGAGGATAGACTTGGAAGAAAATATTTTAATTATAATTAAGTGATTTGGAATTAAATTAAAAGTCAGGATTTCTTACTTTTTTTTTTTTTAAGTTGTTTTTTTAATATTTTTAAGTTGTTTGACCACTTAAAAAAAAAAAAAAAAAAAAAAAAAAAAAAAAAAAAAAAAACAACTTAATGAGTTCAATTTAGACCCATTAAGTCTTAAGTGGAAAAAACAAACGACCCCTAAGTATTAGTATGGGTTAACTATAATTAAGGGAATATTAGAAGGGTTAGATTTGATAACCAATGCTAGTTATTTAACTAAAGTGAAACCCGTGTTAATTTAGGGCCAGTTTGGTATTGCTTTTAAGAAGTTAAAATCAGCTTATTTTATAATTTTGACATAAAATGATGTTTGGTAAAACTTTCAAAAGTGATTAATTGATAATCTTGCAAGTTTTAACAGTGATTTTGAGAAGTAGGCAAGGGGTTACTTTTTAAAAGTGATTATGGAATAATCTATTTCAGTATTTAATGAATCTTTTAAAATATCATTGTTATCCTTATGAAGTCAAATTAAAATCATTTATATACCTTATTTCATCTAAAAATTAAATATTATAATTAAATATTGATTTGATTTATAAAATCTTTTAAAAATATTTTCATTGTTCTTATGATTTTTTTTTTCAATTTAAATATTCTACTTAAATATTGATTTAATATAATATAATAATAAAAAAAATGAAATAATATTATAAAATCATGTCTATTTTAGTCATTGTAATTAATTTCAGCACTTTTGAAATAAAATTACCAAACATATGTATACTGCTTTTGAATTATACAATAATTTTAAAAGTATAATTAACCAAACATCTACTGATTAACTTCACAGCTGATTATTCATTCAGCACAGCTAACAGTGATTATTATAAAATCTACAGCAATACCAAACTGGCCCTTAACTTAATTCACTTTAATCCATATATACCTTTTAGTTCTGTTAGTTAGTCAAAAAGGCCAAATTGGTATCTAAGAAAAATACTGCTTATAAAGTGAGAATCCTTAAGTTGTGATTGGTAATAGCAGATTATGGAGAACTTTTACACAAAAATTATAAGTTATGATATCACATGCTAGGTTATAAAATTGATATTGATTAATGAAACAAAACATTATGTTATAATATGAATAATAGAGTGTAGTTAAATTACGTGACATGTTGCAGCCAGAATGCCAGATGCCCAGATTCAATAATATGTGAGTAATTATAGATTATCAAATTTATTTATGCAACTGATGTGGCATATGAGTTGTGACTAATACATTGTTCACTACAACTTCTCGTGATTTATATGGTAATTATAACCCCCATTTAATATCATTTTAGATAAAATATTTGAATAGTTTAGCCATTTCCATACTATTGCTTAAAATGGTTTGTCTGGTACATAAAATTACAAATTTTCATTTTAAATGAGCTATAAGCCTATAAGAACAAATATGCCCACAATGTTTAAACTTGTAAAAATGTATTTTAATTCAACTATATTAAAAAGCTGGCAGTGTCCACATGCAAAAAGACAAAAATAACTGCATTATAAATTGTATTTTATTATAATATTATATTAATTTATATTTATTGTAACTTTAAATAATTATTATTTTCAATATAATAATATTAATTTACCAATAAATAATTGAAAATATAATTTTATTAATAAATAATAAAATTGTTATTGTATCCTTTAATTTAATTTTAATCGGTTTTACTATAAAACAAGTATCGATGTACTTTTACAAATTCTATTAAAGTCAAATGTTAGGTCTAAGTGTCTAACCGTGAAAGTCATTTTAAAAAAGTTAGAGACTTATTTGATATTTGTAAAAAATATGGAGACCAATTTGATAATAATAATAATAATAAGTCACAAATTATTTGAAATCAAGAAGAAAAAAAAAAAAAAAAAAAAAACATTCCTGAGAAAGGAAAAAAAAAACAGTCTTATTTATTAATTATCATTAAAAAAGAGTAATGCTACTTTACCCAAATTTGGTGTCCAAATCTGGTGCCCAAATGACGTGAGAACACTCTCATTCATTCATTTAAATCAAGCAAATCTAATACAATCTAAATGAATGGATGAAAGTATTACCACGTCATTTGGACACTAGATTTGGACACCAAATCTGGGTAAAGTAACATTACTCTTAAAAAAATAAAAATAAAGAAATTGATTGATTACTGCTCCATCTATTTCAGGGAAGGAGTGTTGAGTCTCCCTATTCATAAGTAGTCAAACAAAATTAAATGAAGCATGACCCTCAACAAACTCAAAAATTTATTCATTGCCTCTTAACACAAGTCGGTGCAATTCATCTTCTTCCATGTTAATGTTGGGGAACTCGAGTCTCACTATATGTATTTTACAAACAAATATAAAGAGTTTTCTTTATAAACGGGAGTCTTCCGTTATGAGAGTACGTAGATAGATAAATATGTGGTACAACCGTACATGTACTATTTAACCCTTTAATTTATTGTAATATATAACAAAGACCCAATTATTTTTTTTTGTAAAATTCTCGGTAAACGAGGTAGCAAAAGAGAAAAAGAAAAAGAAAACGCGTTTTGTGCCATCACATTTAGTTGAATGAAATCATTTAATGCCCCCCACTAATCAATTAATTGAAAATCAAAATATTTTTATTTATTTTTTCAAACATGCATATTTCCCAATTGCCAATCTTCAATTGCATTCATTAATGTGAACTCACATCGGGGTTCCAATTAGTCAAAAAGGTATTAATACTATTTAGTGGGCATTTTAGTAATTTCATGGTTCAGTCAAACTTCATCAATTTCGGAGATTAAAAAAGCTTGTTCCCCACTTATATCGTCCATTCAACTCCAAGAGACCATGATAATGAAGTCTCTATCTAAAAGGGGGGGTCTTATTATTATAATATTTGTTAAATGACCATAATACCCCTAATGGAATCAACCGAACACTTTTTTTGTTTCCTATAAAAAAAAAAAAATGCCGTTGGTCGGAGGTAGAAGTGTAATTTCACAGGGTCGATAGTTGGCTTGGAGATTCCATGGTTGGAGTTGGATGATACTCGTTATTTTTTAAAATATAGCATCAACAATATGTCAGAATCTAATGAAATCAACCGCTAAAAAGCACGAATCGGAAAACAAATCTCATTACATGAAAGGTGTCTTCCCACTTTTCGTGATTGTATAAACAAATACAAGACTCGAAACCTTATTCCCAATGTGAAGGGAATACATATAACCACACATTCATACTGGGAACGAACAACCGATTAGAATAGGCTGTAGCATTGGGCACGTGACCGGAATCCTCATCACGTGATTAGCTCTACAGCTTTCCACCCCGTGATCATTCCATTAAACTGGTACATTATTGATTAAATTTTTTTATGTTTCTCTTTAATCTTTATGTCGAATGACTTATTTATAATCATTTTAACAATTTTATTGTGTTTTTCTCAATTTCGTCCCCACTATGTTTAAGCATAAATGAAAATTCTATGACATTATTAATATATATATATATATATATATATATATATATATATATATAACTTATAACTTATAAGACTTATCACCTTCAAAATAGTAATCAACCTTACCATGAATGGCTATTATTTTATTTTATTTTTTCTATCCTTTTTTAAGAGAGATTGTAAGGGTTTTTTTTTTTAATAAAAAAAAATCCTATTACAATTAATTCAAGATTTGACGGAAGGGAATACGACTCGAATTCACGACCAGTGGCAAAATCAGAATTTTAAGTTTAGACAAGTTCGGGGGGCCAAATTGTATAATTTTTATTTTAGAAGGGATAAAAGAAAAAATTACAATTAACAATACGGACTAAAGGAAGTTTTTCAAAAGGCTGCAAGTATGTACATGACTACATAACATAGTTTCACCTACTTATTACAACTTCAGTAGTGTAAATGTAATGAGTAATAGTAAGGTTTTGTTTTTTTACTAAGCTAGAAATTTTGTATAATAGTATATAGTTAATGCAAGTTTAAACCTACCTTACTTTTGAAGAATTTATATAGTTCATTAAATATGTTGTTATGACCAATCCTCTAACACCAATATTAGGAATAAAAAAATTATTCAATTTATATTTATGTGTTTTTTTAATGTACATTATGGATCCGATCACCCATCACTAACGTGGAATAAGTATGTTTCTAAGGAAACTATAAAATTCTCTCGTATTATTAAAACAATAATTGAAGGCCACATTTAGACCTAGCTAGCTTATGTTATCTTATGATAATGTATGCACAATTTATTCATAATGAAATTAGACATAATTGCTACCATTGATAGGCCCATCATCATTTAGACATTTACTCACCATTGTCTCCAACTTATTCATAGACTCATCATTTTTTCAATTGAGTGGTGCTATTGACACATCTACTGCTGAACTATTTATACCTCGCTTTTTAAATTATTTAGTATTTTTTTCCCCTTTATCAAATTACTTAAAAAAGACATACCATTTTTATTTAAAAAAATCTTGTACAAAGTAAAATTAATAAAACCCTACTTCCCTTATTTCAAATAGCTAAATGTTTACTATTTTGTTTATATTTTCTGTTTTTTTTTTTTTTTTTTTAAATTCTAGATCCATGTTTGCTATTTTTTTTCCTCTCAGTTTATTTTCTTTTAGATCTTCCAGACATACTATGATTTGTATCAATTCTTTTGTAGATTTTATTCAGGATCTTCCAAAGTTAGTTTAATGCTATTTACAGAAAAAAAAAAAAAAAAAAAACGAAATCGCACCAAGAATTGCAACCAAGAAAACCTAATATCTAACGAAACGAAACCACACCAAAACTCTAACTCAATCGCTCAAAAAAATCATTAGATGATCAATATTACACTCACAATCTACCTCACCAGAAATCTAATCGACTACAGAAAAAAAAAAAAAAAAGTATCTAATAAGGATGGTTTCACTATGAAATAAGAAGAAAAAACAAGATGCGAATAGATGTGATAAAATTGTATTTAATTGTATTATTATTTTTATTTTTTTGAAAAAAATATGGGTTGTATTAAGTTTGAAAAATATGTAAAATGATACTCCTAGAAATTAATTAATTAAACCATTTAATTTTATATAATTAAATCTCTTTTTTTTTTTAAATGAGGCATAAATAAATAGTTCAATAGTGCCACTCTTTTCAATTTTATGCCCCTCATCATTAATTACGTTTAGTTGCATTTGGTTCATTATTTTGAGTTGTTGGTTTCATATGTTTTGGCTGATAGCCAGTTCTGTTTCATCATTTATATTTTGGCTGATAGCCAGTTCTGTTTGTAGTTTGGTCTGCTTGCAGCCAATTATCAACAACAACAACAAAATAAAAAAATAAACAAATAGCCCTCTTTATATGAAATAAATTATGAATTTTGCACTCACTTTCTGTGTTTTTCTTTTTCTCTCAATTATTAACTTTTATTTAATTATTTTTAAAGTACAAATTTTGAATTTATGTATTCTTCACTTTGACACTTTCAGATCAAAATGTATGTATTCTTCACTTTGACACCTTCAGATATTTTAGTTTCCAATTAAATGAGATTGATATAATGGTATATCTATTACAATTACATCTTCGAGGTTGACGCTCAGGACCTCAATCCTCAAATTAACTAATATATTTTCTCTCACGACCTTAATCCATTATTGATTATTATATTTTTGTACATTTTTTAAATGATATTTTGTTCGTACATTCTACACTATTTAATTTGCAATTATGTAATTTCAAATTGAATTCAAAACCATTAGCCAACAAAGTGAGAAAATTAGATATAAAAATACTATTCAAATAAATGCATGAAATAAATTCGCCGGATAAGAAGAAAGTCTGGCATCGTATCCCATCAATAGATAGACAATTCCATTCAATTATCCAAACATAAATTCAAAGAGTTGCCAATTTACTTACCAACTTTTGAAAAACAAACATAATAAACATTAAACAAGAACATACTTTTTATTTTTGATAAATGTGCACTCTTACTTATAATGAATTTGATTATTTTTATGAGATTAAATTAGTACCGTACTATGTTTTATGCAATATAGTTTGGGATTGCATGAAATCAGATTGGATTAAATTATTTTTCTTCTAATGAAAAACAAAACTATTAAGCAAGAGATTATTTTATCATGTATTTTATATCCATACTAATTAATCTTGCCACTATCTAGAAATCCCAACAAGTCCCAAATATAAGATTAGATCAAATCATATATAACAAACAGATAGTTCTCTTTTCGGGGGACGACTAACCTCAGTCACATGTTTTGATAAAATGTTGAATTTTTTTTTTTTAACAAACATTTGAACTTATTAAAATATATGGTTGTGGTTAATTGTCCTAAAATTTCCGATAGGGGAACTATCCTATAACAAATATAATTCGGATATGCATGTATAACGTTACAAATTAATTAAAATGTCTTTCTAAAATTTAAAAGTTTATATATATATATATATATATATATATAAACATAGAAAAATAATTAAATATAGAATAAAAAAAAGAGGACAAAAATGAAAAAAACAAAAAAAAAAAAAAAAAAAAAAACATGAGAAAAGAGTATAAAATATAGTGAAAAGGATGACATCCATGCAGCAGCCTAACGTTAAGTTGACCCTCTCTCATCTTATATAATCTCATTTAATAAATAAATTAAATAATCACCTCATTGAAATATAAATAAATAAATAAATAAATAAATAAATAATCCCCCTCTCTCTCACTCTCTCTCTCTCTCTCCTTCGCTTTACAATAACAAAACTCTCTCTCTCTCAAGTCTCAACTCTCAACTCCACCACAATCTCTCTCTCTCTCTCTCTATTTCAGGTTCTCAACAAAACCCTAAAAACCTTGATCTTCTTGCTCCGACCCGAATACCCTCTTCTGATCCGATCTGCCCCGGACGGACGGACACCCATTTCTTCTTCTTCTTCGAATTGTGGATACAACAATTCAGTAGAACAAACAAGTGAGGACCCGGAGAGAGAGAGAGAATTGAGAGTGGAAAAAAAGCAATTCGAAATGTACAAGAACCAGCTTCAAGAGCTGGCGCAGAGGAGCTGCTTCAATCTTCCTTCCTATACTTGCATTCGGGAAGGTCCTGACCACGCGCCTAGATTCAAGGCCACCGTTAACTTTAACGGCGAGATCTTCGAGAGCCCTCACTACTGCTCCACTCTCCGTCAGGCCGAGCACTCCGCCGCCGAAGTCGCCCTCAACGCCCTCTCCAACCGTGGTCCCTCCCCTTCTCTCGCCGCTAGGATTCTGGTCAGTTCCTCACTTCCTTCTAATTTTAATTTTCATTACCATGTATCTTCAGTTTCTCAGCTGACATTTTCACTACTTCGCCATTAGAGCTCCGTTTTAAAGGGTTTATTTATTTATTTATTTAGTTCTTAAGCTGATCAGTTAAAAGTCCATGACATGAAAACGAAGCTCAAACTATAAGCTGATCAATTTCTTTTGAAATTTCAACGGCAAGAGATAGCCGGAGGTTGGTATGCTGGGTAGGAAATGACGGAAATGCCCTTGTGGGTTTTTCATTGGCGTTACAAAAAACCCACTGGGATTTCTGACTTAGATGATGACAACAAATTAAAAGGGGCTTTTTTTAATTAAAAAAAACATTGAACTGCGAAATTTCTGGCTTTTCTATTGGAACAAACTGGATTTCGTTTGTCGTTATTTATCTGAATAACAGCTGTACTTGCGTTTCTGGGCATGCCTTTTGTGTTATTAACTTGGTCTGTGAGGGGTACTTCGGTCATATAATTTGGGTTTTTTCTATTTGGTGATTTTTCTCTGTGGTGGTGCTCTCTGGTCTCTACCTTTTTCTATATACGAAAAAGTGTATAGAATTTAATCACTTGGAATGTTAAATTCTTTTACTATTTAAATGAATTAAAAATGTTTGAATGCAGAGATTCTCATGAGATTGTATCTAACTTTCTTATAGGGGTGATTGGTGAAGTGGCTGGTCCACCTCGGACACTGTAATTGTGTGTTTGTTTTGACAGCATTTTATATATTATCTGGGTCATTGGGTGTGTATATCCTGTAAAGAATATTAGTTGGTGTGTGAAAATGCTGGATTCCAATGGAGAGTAGTATCCAATGTCTAATCTGCAAGCATGTGTCCGACTTGTAATCCTTGTTGCAAATTAAGAACCCACAAGTTGTTTTCGTTTTCTTTTTGTGAAAAAGTAAGGATGATACTGAACTGATTGAACTTGGTTTCCGACCCGTTTATGAACTGTGAGGTGTGATTAACTGTTCTAGTGATAAAATAACGCCATGAATTGAGTTGAAATCTTTTCTACATAGATACATAGAAACGTACATATACACACTTGTGCACTCTCACTCACACATATTCAATGTGGTGTGATCATCTATCTAATAGCCAAAGTAGAATTTATTCTGTGTGGAGCACCCAAGTTATACCGGGTGATGGAAATTCACAACAAAATCCTGTTTCTGCTTTGTCTGTTTAATGTGTCCTTCGGACATGTATATGTTAGCAATCTTCTAGAATTCTCATATTGTTTGGTGCATTTTGTTATATCAATACTGATTTGTCTTCTCTATAATCAGGATGAGACGGGGGTTTATAAGAATCTATTGCAGGAAATTGCACAAAGAGTTGCAGCTCCATTGCCGCAATACAGAACAATCAGGTCAGGCCTTGGACACCTGCCTGTTTTTACGGGTATGGTAGAATTGGCTGGAATCACATTCACAGGGGAACCTGCCAAGAACAAGAAGCAAGCAGAGAAGAATGCGGCTATGGCAGCATGGACATCTCTAAAACAATGTGAGTTTTTTCATGAATCTTCTTTCTCCATTATGTCCAATCCTGAGTCATATCTTATTCAGAAACTAAGACCTGTGATATAGAATCTAAAAGATTGAATGATATAGGGTATACTAGCATGCTGCTCGTAAGTCATAGCCATCTTTTTATATTAGACTCGATCCTTTGGTCACATGATCTGATTTTTACTACCCACAAACTTCTCTTTCAACTCATTATAGAATATGCATTTAGTTTCCGCAATGGACAATTGTTGCTGATATGTCAGAAATCAGAATTAGCTTAGTAATGTTTGCCTAAAAGTAAAGTACATTTCTTTTTTCTTTCTTTCCCAGTGGCAAAAGAAACTGCAAGTTCTTCATCCGAGCCAGAGAACAATGATGAATTAGAACAGATCACTATTGCAAGGGCATTATTGAATTACCGACTAAAGGAAAAGATGACCAAGGCTAACTCTGACATTTCTATACCATTTACAAGGAAATTTCCTGTTCTGTGCCCTAGACCAACGAGTCCACAGCTTCCCCCTTCAACCACATCAAAAATCCTCCCATTGATTTGCCCTAAGACGGCTTCTCGACACAGACCAACATCAACAGCGATAAATGACAAACTAATGCTGCAACAGCAGTTGTCAGCCGCAGAAGGTCGTGGGCTTCGATCTCAGAGATTCCCTGCAGCAGGGGCGGCTCCTTATGTACCCATCAGACAATATAGGCCTTCTTGTCATGGCATTGCACCACCGGTGACAGTAAGAACAGCAGTGCCATGTTTCTCAGCTCCTCCCCTTCCTCAGTCATCCGTGCGTCCCCCTCAGGTGATGCGGGCACCACCTGTACGAATCGCTCCACCAGTCGCTATTAGGCAGGCCGTGCCAGTATTTGCTGCTCCACCAGTTCGGAAGGATGATTCCGCGACACTTCTTCAAAGAGAAGATTCTCTCACCACATCCACTCCTGCTGTCCTAAAAGAAGATCCTCGAACTGTTACTGTTCCTGCCTTTCCCAAAGAAGAACTCCCAACTGTCACTGCTTCTGCCATTCCGAAAGAACACCGTCCTACCGTTACTGCTCCTACTCCTGCTCCTGCTGATCGAAAAGAGGATTATACAACTTCTACTGCGCCTGCCCAGCTAGATGAAACATCATTTCAAGTGGACAAAAGAGAGAGCAGAGTCAGTAACAAAAATGTGGAAGAAGAAATTGAAGCAGTACAGAGCTTGGGACAACTTAAAATCTGAAGGAGGTTTAGAAAAGAACAATAGGAAAAAATTGAGGGGTTTGTGTTGGTTGGGGTTAATTAAGTTTGTTTTGTTACTTTTTTTTCTCTCATTTTATAATATGAGTGCTTCTATATTGTCTTCTTCAGTGTTTCTATTGTTTGCCATTTTTAGTTTTTTTTTCTTTTTCTTTTTCGTCTTCTTAGAAAACAGTTTCTGCAGGTTATATTAGAATCCGCAGGCCCATATCTTCAACCATATATATATATATATATATATATATATATATATATATATATATATATTATTACCTTTAATACCACCTATTGTCCATATTCTGTTTAAAGAATGACTTGCTTTTCACATTTCTCTTTTGCCCTTTGAATCATATGTTTTGGGGTTTTGCGGGAGAGGGGGACACGACTCGAATCTATCAATCTATTGTCTCATTGGTGTAAATTTGAGGAGTATATCAGAGTGCTAATCTCATATAAAAACATTTAATTAAGTAGAAACCAAATCTCTCCAGGATTTTGTGTGCATGAGATTTGAAAAGGCTTTATGGAAAAGGCCATCTCCCAAGAATGAAAATGACCATCGTAACAGGTAACAAGTCAATTTGTGAAATAATGCTGAGTTCATGATTATGTTATAAAAAAAAATAAAGAAAAATGGAGATTTGGAAAGTGGGAAATTTTGATTAATGCACTATGATAAAAAGTAGGTGAATAATCAAATCAAATCCGGGACTTTCTTTATTCCCCAGCACTACCCATTAATATTTTTCCCTCTTTACTGCTTCATATCCACGGTAGATTCTTGGGCCACACCTTTCATTTTCAATTTTTCATCATCTCATATATAGATATATATTATTTATTACCAGGCCAGAGCTTTTGGCCATCTCTTCTCCATATAATATGCATGTCTTCCTTTTGATGACTATCCTTTTCAGATTTTGATTGGTAAAATGGATCGATTTTTCTTTTGTCCGTTATAGGGTTTTATATCATTGTTTATTTTGTTTGGGTTCTTACCTAACGGTTTAAGCTCTTAAGTTTAGCAATTTAATAGAAAATCCTCGGTTCGATTCTCAAATAATGCATATATTTTTGTATTTATCCTATATTTGGTATTTAAATTTGCATTTGCATTTAGGTTTAATCCACCCGCTAAATTAATCAATCGGTCTAGTAAGTGAGTAGCGTGTAATTCGAAATCTGGATTTTTGTGACCATTCCTGAGTATTATCTATTAGTTAAAGGAACCTTTTAGTATCTTGTAGTCTTGTACCAATTGAACCTATAACATATTATATCCTAACAATGTCTCTGGTTTGAGTCGTACTCTTAATAACTTGACATCCCTCCTAGCTTAGTGTTGTCACTTAGTGGTGAAGGGTTCCAATCTCGTAATCAAATTAGGTTTTAAATTCAGAAAATTTGGTATATATATGACAAATTATATGCTCTATTTCAAACCCAGATGATGATTTGTTTTTCTATTATTAATCTGGTAGGTAGCCTCCATATAGACCAAGACATTGTTTTTTTCTGATAAAAGTTTCTACTAGAAAAGTATTTTAGAAATGTCATTTTTATTCATTTTCAGATTCCTCATCCAAAAAAAAAAAAAACAAACATTTTCAGATGAATGAATGGATGATATTAGAAAAGTATATGTTTATATATAAAAAAAACATATAAATTCTCTCAAACATTTTATATATATTTATTTGAATGGCCACAATTGAACTGAAGATATATATAAGGGTTTGAAAATTAATGATGATTCAAAGTCCTCCCTTTCTACAAATAGAAGAACCAGAAGTTTGGGAAGTTTGGCATCATTGAGTTTTTTCAATTCAAATTCAATATTCATTAATTGATTCTGATTTTCTGATCTCTCAAACCAAATTTTGTCCTTCATCTACTTTATTTTCAATCCTTGTGTTTAACCAAACATAATTAAGAAGCGCTGATAATTACTTGTAATCTTTCACACGTTTATGAGTTGTAACTGTACATATTTAGGTTTTAAGTAGTTCGAAATTCGCTAAAAATATTTTTTTAAAGTTGTGTAGGTAAATGAAGACAACTTAATTGAATTCTCATAAATGCACGTCCGCTCTTAGTAAAGTAATTGTGTATTTCATCTCCACCTCGATGATAGATGGCATTCTACAGCATCCCTTATCCATAAATGACATAATACGAACCCTATTTAAAACTTTACTTAATTTTGAACAACAAAATTCCATCAACTCTTCCTTTTTCTTTCACAAATAAGTGTTAAACTTATTAATTACAACCATCATGCTTCCATTTCTTATATCCTATTTTTTCCATGCTTTGATATAGAAAACATTAATGTTGACCTACCTGGCTCAGAAGACTTTAGTTTTGGAGATATTTGGGGAAAAAAAAGCTTAGGTTTGAAACTTTTTTTCAAAAATAGCTCTCTAGTTTTGAATTTAAGAAAACAATAATAATCTTGATTTTATTTCAAAAAGATGCTATAGTTTCAAATTTTAGTTCAAAATAGACCCTAGATTGTGTACCGAAAACACCACTATAGGGGGTTTTACGTATACATTCGAAACAAAATTGTTTTTTTTTACAAAAAGACCAAACCTCATGGGGGTTTTGTGAATCTCCCTTTCAATTAAAAATGGTATATAAAAACACTAGATTTAGCTAAGTGGTTCTACAATCTTTGTCCATGCAAATCCAAATCTCATGGTCTACAACCCATTTAATGCTGGCTTGGGGTCCTCCACTTGCCAACTTTTTTCTTCAGTACTGTCATGTGATCAATTTAAAATTAATCCCCACCCAAAAATTAAAATTAAAAAAAAATAATAAAAAAAAAAATCTAATTTATTTGATAAATATTATACTGACAAAATTATTAAATATGCCTTTATTAAGTCATTACTAGATCTAAATCCAAATCAAATGCACATTAGATTCAAATAACAAATGTGTTAGCTAGAAGAATCAAGATTAAGAGCTTTGACATTGAAATTTTTGCCAGGTGATGGAAGTCATACCTTTTATAATATTAAATAATGTTAAACCGTCCAAAATTTTGTTTAACAGATGTGTCAAATTGAATTAGTATCGACCATATTGGTTATGGGATGATATATTAATGATTTTACAGATAAAAATCAACTAACGAAATTTTAGACGGTATAGTATTACTATATTATATTTGAAGATTCATTCATCGTATGTATGTATATTCTAAGAATCGAACAACGTGGATATAATTACAAATTAAGTCGCGGGAAATATTTGAATACACTGCCTTCTCGAGAGTCCAAACAATAATACTAAGCTCAATCAAACCTTTTAACTTACCAAATACATTGGTGTAGTGTAGGGAGAGAGACCATAGCAAGGCTACAAGTTTGTGTGAAACGTACAAATCAAGATAGATTGTTGATATACATCAAGCAGTTAATTAGTTAATAATATACACCAACTAGTAAAAAAGACTATAGCTAGTTGTGATCTATAAGTGGGGGTGGGTTTTTTTTTTTTTTTTTTTTTTTCTACCAATAGAGAGGTTTTGCTTGAACAATACCCCTAACCACCGAAGAAAGAGGAGTGGCATCTTTATCCATTTGTGGGATTTAAAAGCTTTTTATGGTGAAAAGAACAGGAAAGAGCATATGGAGATAGTGAAATGATGTAAAAAAAAAAAGACAGTACACAATTACAAACAATTACATGTGTGCCAAACAAGCAAGGACCCAAGTGACAGGAAGAAGATTTATCTTTGGTACATTGCTGAGTGGTGTACTTGTTTATCGAAAAATACGATATCTTCGGTGGTGAAATTCACCTTTCAATAGTGTACTGAAGATTTTCACAGTCACACAAATAGGGGTCTTATAAAATCTTCGGTGTGCTACTAAGTGGTACATCTATTCACCAAATCCATAGATACTGGCTATATGTCATGTCTTCGGTGGCCGAATCCAGTAATCAATAGTTCACACCGAAGATTACCTCAATCACACAAACAGAGGTCACATAAAAAGTTGCTGACTTGAATTGTGGGGTGGGGTCAAGTCTCCACTTCAACGACACCCAACTCTCAAAGCAAAGCCACGTCAGCATTCTATTGATTTACGCAACAAAATTTGTTTATAATTTTTTTTTTTTTTGTGTGTGTGGGGTGTATGAAGTCGGCCCAGACAGGATGGGCCCACATGATTGGACCTAAATGGGGCCCAAAAGGGGGGGTTGAGAGAAGCACTGGCATTATTCCTTTCCTATGAGAAAAGCAATGGCTCATGAAAAAAGCAGATAGGAACCCTCCACCCATTTGAAGAAACAACATCCCAAAACAACATTATTAATTATTATTATTTTTTTATTAAAATTAATTAGGGAAAAGAGGGGGACAAAGTGGAAGAATGTTAATCCCATCACCTAAAGTTTACAAAAGAAAATTAAAATAAAATTAAAATATACCCATTTGACTTTGCTATAGCTCATCATATATCATTGATTGTACTCTTAATATATTTATATATAGTTGGAAAATATTAATATATATATATATCTCATGCATATACACAACACTATCTTCTTCACTCCATCATCATCACCAATTAATGACATCTTCTTCTTGCATATCCCTTCTATAAATCCTCATCATTTTCCTTTTAGAATTTTCTCAAATTTGTTTAAGCTTTCTATGGACATTTTTTCTAACAAAATCTATCCTAAAAATAATGTAATGGAATATATATAATTAAGTACGTTTGTATTATAATTAAATATATTTTAAAGAGACTAGTTTATTTCATTTTTCAGTCGTGGTACGAAATTTACTTTGTTCTGATTAAATACATTTTAAAGAGACCAGTTTGTTTCATTTTTCAATCATGGTACATGTCAATTACCGCCAACCTACTAAATCCAGGAGATCGATCAAGCTATTAGTTAAGAGCTCAAACAATTATATAAAACTCTCTAATACATCCTTTTACAAGTTTTGACATGTGGGATGAAGTCCTAACACAAACACACTTACACACAACTAATTCATATAACAAATAAATAACTTATTCAAATATAATCACACGGGAAACTCAAACCCTAAAATCTCTACGTATTCGAACATTGACATAAAACTTTCTAAGAGTGTAGATATTTGTTCTAAATCTTAGGCAAATTAGTGATTTGAATTGAAGAAGCTTGAAGGTGATGTTTCTCAGTTGAGACAATAATACTAATAATCAAATGAGAGCAAGTAATATTTATGTGCTCTTGATTATCACTCAATGTCTCCAACACAAAAGCCATGAGTCACCAAACCACATCATCAAGAATATACTCTCACCTCATCTCCTCCTCCTTCTTCTTCTTCTTTTAGTTTCTCTTCATGATGTGTGTACGTGATAGAGAAAGAGAGAGAGTAGGGATTGTGTCTGAGCTGATAAATACACAATAATGTCGACAACAACAAAAATGGAGCATGAAATTAAAGTTTTTTTTTTTTTTTTTCCTAAAAGTCAATTTGGTTGCTTTTTATTTTCTATGCAAATGTGTTTTCTCCAACTGGATTCAACTTAGTGGGCATGTGTTTAAGTGATAGAGCAAAGTCAGAGATTGATAGATTGGAAAAAATCTTTTCTTTTGAAATTTTTTGATTAACTTCCAAGCTTCCCATTATCAGATATATCCAAACAACACACAACAATAGACTTCCTTCCAATCATGTGCTTAGCTTAATTACCCACTAATTCAAGTAGTCCAAAACACTATCCCAAAATCACTACTGTCTTGTTCTTGGTCAAATTTAACATCTATTCTATTTATATTTGATATCAGGAGTCTGTGTGCGGTCTTGATATCTATATCGGTTAAATTCGGATGGTGATAATCACTTGTGCTTTTGTGTGGGAATTGACATATTTTTTGCTCACTTCCTTCAAATGTGTAGATTTCATTGCCATGCAATAGAAGTTTTTGAGGATGGAAGTGTTCGGTATTTTTTTTTTTTTTTTGTTGCTTTTTTTTAATGACATGCATCTTTATAAATATATAAATGAAGATAATGGTCATTGTTTAATTAAGGAAAATTATACTTTTTAATAATAAATTGAAGAATGATTGACACTTATCATCACCACTACAAAGGGTTACAATTTAAAAACCTTTTGCTTCACTAACCAAATTCCTATCTATAATTGATTTTCAGCACCGATAATTGGTGCATCTGAAAACTGAAGATGTGATATACCTGATAGATTGATACGTGTGTATTGCTTACTCGATGTCATATCTTTTATGGTTAGATGCAGCGTTGAAGATTTTATCTTTTAACGGGGTTAACAATAGGGGTGGAACATCGTAGAGGGTAGGGGGGCCATGGACCCCACTTGGCCTGTAGAAAGAAAAAAATATATATATATAGTTAGAAAAATATAATAAAAAATAAAAAAATTATAAATTTACAATTTAGTACTATTAATTTCACATTTTTGTAATTGGTCAATTTCTTACTCGATGGTATATCTTTTATGGCCGTATTAGGGATTGGTGGGAGAGGGTCCTCCTACTTCCATTCTTAAAACCTTCCCTTACCCCAGCATCCAAACCCCATTTGGGAGAAGTAGAGATGGGGTGTTTAGGGGGAGGGGCCCATAGAGGTAGGGCCCTAGAGCAAAAATGCTCATCCCTAGGACTAAATCTTGGGTGCAGCGGGATGCACCCAAGTTCTTCTCCATCCCTAGACTGGATGCAACACCTAAGAATTTATCTTTAACGGGGTTAACAAGTCCATAAATGAAATCTAGAATATAAAATTGCCACAACGATATAATTAAAAAAATAAAATAAAATAAATGAGTCCGTAAATACACAATGATTGTATCAAAAAGATTAATTTCAACCTGGTGCGCCAATAATAATTATTTATACTCTCTCTCTCTCTCTGTGTTGCTTGTCAGTTAATATAGACCTCTCTACTGTTGCATAAAATAAACACATTGCTTGTAGTTTCATAGTGAGAATGATTTATTAAGTCATTTTGATTATTATTTTATGTAAAGAAAAGTAAACAAATGATAATATTTTCAACATTTTTTTAGAGAATAGTAATAATATTTTTTTCTGCTGTTTATGGGCAGCACGTGAGAGTTGAAAACTACTTTTTTCGCATGCCAAAAAGCAAGTGAAGATGGCGCACACACACCATCTATGGCTATATGCTATGACTTCAAATGTCTCTCTCTCCGTTTTATTTTTTATTTTTTATTTTATTTTTAAGAATTAATTTATTTGTCAGATTGTGCGACGATTATGATATGTATGGGGATCAACCGCTTTAAGTATATTCCGATTTCCAAATAACAACTTTTATTTATAGGAGATGGGTTTTCCCGAACTTCATAATTTTAAAAATAAATGTGAGATTAGAACTCTCATCGTAAATGAAAAATGGGAAATAAACAATCAATTAAGCTATGAGTGGATGTTTAAATATTGTTTAAATGATAGTAGATTAATTAATAAAATTTTATTTTAGAGTTTGAGGAGCAATTAACAATATATATATTTTTTTTGGAAAGGTTATTAGTGTATGTTTTAAGAATATATTAACATAATGTAAATTGTAAGTATCATATAAATATATTTTGTTTATCATAAATAATAAAATCATTATTTTCTTAGATAAAATTATTATTACTTTTTAAAAATAAAATATATATATATTCTTTCTACTGTTAGTTCGTCTTATGATCTATGAAGAAGTTTTGATAAATGCATACACTTTGAGTCAAGTATATATATATATATATATATACGGTTTTTCTATTATCAGTTCAAACTGACAAAAGATATATCAGTTCCTTGCATGTGGGCCATTGGATTTAAATACTTTGACTTTGCTGCATGCACTTGTCAAAGCATCTTTTAAATCCAATTGCCCACATGAAATGAACTGATATACCTTTTGTCAGTTCGAACTGATAATAGAAAGACTGTATTTATATATATATATATGAGCTATTATAATTTTGGAATGATGAGAGAGTAGTTGATTCGAATTCACAAATGTGACCAACCACGGGCGGAGACCCGTGAGCGCACCACACCGTAAGATTTTCTATTAAAAAAATAAAAGTTTGAAAATGGGCATTTTGTATCGGCTTTATAAAAATGTTGGTCCGGAATTAAGAAACCGCCTTGATACTGTTATTCAAAGGAAAGGCTGGTCCCTCTATTTTTCTCTCTACCGATTTGTCCTTGTTCCACCACAAAAATCTCAAAACTGCCATTCAATTTTTATTTTTTTAGGAAAAAAAAAAAAAAAAAACTTTTTGATATAAGAATATTCTCTCTCTTTTTGGCCTACTGCATTTGAAAAAGACATTTAATTATTTTTAACAGTGATCTTTAAATTTTATTAGATTTATAGATGCAATTTCTCTTAACTTGGAATTTATCTAAAATTCAAGTTAAATAATTTAAAACTCACCTTTAACTAAATAGCAACTACAATTAGATTGAGCTATCAATTCACGAGCCAGAAAATTTTTGTTCGGGATAACCACGTTTAGATCGAGTAAATCAATGTTTACGATAAAGAGAAGGAAAAGCCCTGTAACTTTTGACAATATGTTTTAACAAGATGAGATTGGTCAAACTGTATATATCTCACACCTACGTTACGAGATTGTGAGTTTGAATCTTTCCCCTCCCAAAAACCCGAATTTATATAAAAGAAAAATTTCCGTGTATATTTTGAGAAACTCTCATGTCGCTTTTGTTTAATAATTAATAACGTGTTACTTGAAAAATATACTTGTTTTACGATCTAGTTTATTTGATGTTGATTAGAAATTGAAGGAGAAAATTATTAGTTTCAAATGTATAGAAGGTGATCAAATCGTGAAAGTTTTAAATATGTACTTTCAGAATGGGGATTTGACAACGATATATTATCCTCGACAGTTACTAATGCTGATTTTGATAAGTATGTTATGAGTTCAAATGAGAGAGGAAATTGGTTTAACGGTCAAAGTTCACTTCTTTTTAATAAGATGTTTTCAATGGAATGTTGGTGCTTATGTCTTGATTGAATGAATTTGATCATGCTTCGTTACTATTTATTTTAAACTTTTTAATAAATTTCAAATATAACATTGTACAACTGGTCGGGTTGAATCGGATTACTTATTAATTTAACAAATTATTTTGGGTTTTTATACTTAAACCCATTAAGTTAATGTGTCATGTTTGGGTGAAGCTGTTTTAACACAACACGAATTTGCAATAACACGATCTATTGCTCGGTCTAATTGAGCTATTAATTTATGGGCCAAAAATTTTTGTTTTGGAAGGACAAATGTAATAAAATACAATATTTAGATATGCCAAAGTGAAATTTTTAGCTATCATCGACATCCTGTGTAATTTAGAATGAATCATGGGTATTTTTCGAGTTTTAAAATGGATAAATTCTTTTAAATAGAATTTGTCATTGAGGAAACTTTTGGATTAATTATGGAAACTGATCATATTTATTATGTTCATAGAAGAATAAAAAAAAAAAGTTAAAAACTTATGATTATTATATTAGTAAAAATACATATAAAATAATAGTTAATTGAAAAGAAAAAGAAAAAAAAAAAAAAAGAGAAGAAAAGAACATATCGAAGTTTGAAAGGCAAAGCATGAAGTAGGTCGATCGAGGAGGTGTAATGTATCTTTGTTGACTGAAAAATGATTCCCACTTCTTCTTCTTAACCGGGCTTTCTAGAAACCTTGTTCAATTTTTTTTGGTTTATCATATAATATTTATATTTTAGATATTTCACATTTTGTATACCTATTAGTAAATGGGTAAACGTTAATTTTTCTCATTAATAAATTGTAATACGAGTCTAATTGTCACATTATCTAATTAGATACGATAGAAATATAAATTTAGAATGTCATGGTTACATTTTTTTTTTTAAAATAGATTAAAAGTCTAATTGTCACGCTATCGATTGAAGAATCATCCAAAAATACGATTCTAGAAATGCTTTCCGTAACATTTTCAAATCACATAAATATCCATAAGCTTGTATCGTAAATATTACAAGTGAATATAGACTTCAACATATCATTTTTAACATAACTTTTCATAATTCAATCCTGATGGCTTAGTGTTCTGTTTTGTAAAAAAAAAAAAAAAAATTTATTTTATTGTCCTCTAAAAAAAATTACTTTATTATTTCAAGTATATACTAATTTAGAACAAATAAACCTACAATTATGATAATATGTGGTTGGTTCATGGTTTGTTCCTCACACCTACATCACGAGATTATTGGTTCGAATCTATTCCTTATCTAAACTTCGCATTATTATAATATTAATAAAAAAAAACTGAATTACAGGTGTAGTAGGATATTTATATAATTTAACTTTAAAAAATAATAATATATTTCTACCGAATTAAAAACGTCAAATCATTTGTGAGGAGAAAATTCATTTTTATTAATAAAGAAAATATCAATAAATATTCTTATTAAAACCCTTACTCCCAATTTATCTCAAATTCCCTATACAAAACAAACACAAAACGATAAGAAAAAAATAAAAAAATAAAAAAATAAAAAAATTTGTTTTTTTTTTTTTGAAATTAGAAGATAATGAACAGAGATTTGGTAACTTTGACCTTGGTTACATGTACATAATTGTCAGAGTCGTCCTGGGGTCCTGGTGTGAATCGATGATGGGGGGTGGGGTCTAAAATGTCATTTCAAAGAAAGCATAGGGACAATAAAGTAATTTCACCGAAAAAGAAAAAAAAACCAAACACTGGTAAGCTTGTCGGTATGCGTGCAAATGAACTACTTCTCTCTCTTTTTTATTCCTCACTCACTGTTTCAAGCTCAGACTTAGATCACTCTCTCTGTCATTCTTTTTTATTTTTTATTTTTTCTCTCTTCTAAGTTATGGTTAGGGTTTCTTCACCTTCTCTCATTTGTGTTGATATGTCTTTCAAAGTTGTTGTTGCTGCTGCAGCTGTGCATTAGTTGTTTTTAGTCCTCTGATGCCACAACCCAAAGCTGCTCTCTTTCTTAAGAGAGAAGAGAGCCTGTCACTTTCTCTGCAATCCGTTTTCGTTTTCTCTGTGATTTTTTGAGTTTTCCAAGCTTGTTTGAAGATACCCTTTTACTTTTTCTCTGTGATATCGAGTTTTGAGTCTTTGTGTATATAAGCTAAGCTATTGAGCTTGAAAAGCAGGAAGATTGAGATCGAGAGAATTTTGAAGGTTTTTTTTTTTTTTTTTGGGGGGGGTGAGAAAAAAAGAGAGAAGAGCTGTTTACAGCTTGATCATCAACCAATAAGTGAAAGGTTTTGATAAAAATACTTTGTCTGTGTTTTTGTCTCTGCAAAAGCCCATCTATTTGGCTGTTTCACCTTGCTATATTACAAATACAAGCTCACTTTGAACACTCTTTCGACACATATAACCAAAGAATCTTCTAAGCCTCCAAAATCAAAACTTTCATAGGTTTTATTATTATCTCTCGTTTTTCTAACTATTCACCAGGAATCTGAGTTCCTGAAAACCTAAAACAAGCGACTAGCTTGAACTTGTCATACCCTTTGTGTCTCTTGTTGTTTGTGTGTGTGTATTCTGGGTTGTTTCTGGATTTGGAAGAAAAAATGGCTATGGTGATGGCGCAGCAACAAAGAGAGAGCAGTAGTGGTAGCATCAACAGGCACCAGCTTGATAATGGAAAATATGTTCGATACACAACAGAGCAAGTTGAGGCACTCGAGAGAGTCTATGCCGAGTGCCCCAAGCCCAGTTCTCTGCGTAGACAGCAGTTGATCCGAGAGTGCCCCATTCTCTCCAACATAGAACCCAAACAGATCAAAGTCTGGTTTCAAAATCGAAGGTAACCAAAAAAAAAAAAACACTGAGACTGTTACTTACAGTGTTTAATGTTAGACCCTCTTTTTAGATTTTGTTATATTATCTCACTTGATCAAGATTTGTTTGGAAGAAATGCATTTCTCTGGTTAATTTTGAAGTGGGGTGTCAACATTTTGGTATAAAGATTAATTTTTTTTTTGGGTTGGAATTGGGACTAGTAGGAGGATATCGATCCTGGGTTTGGTTTGTTTTTTATTTAAAGGTTTGTTTTGGGAAGGTGATTGAGAATGATGTTTGGTTGTGCAGGTGTCGAGAGAAGCAGAGAAAAGAGGCTTCAAGGCTCCAGACAGTGAATAGAAAATTGTCTGCTATGAATAAGCTGTTGATGGAGGAGAATGATCGTTTGCAGAAACAAGTATCTCAGCTGGTGTGTGAAAATGGGTTTATGCGGCAGCAGTTGCATACTGTAAGTTTATGTTCTCCCTCTTATCTTCTCTATGTAATTGTGCTGGTTACTCAGATTTGTTGTCCAATTCTGATTACATGGGTTTAAATTCTGAATGTGCATCAATGAAAACACCGTTGCTCGTTATACGGTGTTTGTAAGATTTTACGTTGTTTTTTTTTTTTTTTTTTTGGTATCACACACTACTTTATATAATTTTTGAAGGCTAATCTTCTTAGAAGGCATTCTTCTCTATGTATCATTGTTCTTCTATATTTGCTTAGTGGCACATTTGATATAACACGGACATTAATAACACTGTGGTATTTTGGTCTACATGATTATTTTCTAACCGATTTCCCAGCAAATGAATGAAGTGTTCTTCGTAATTTACATTTCTGCAGCCTCCAACGGGTACTGATGCAAGCTGTGACTCTGTGGTGACCACTCCTCAGCAGCATTCACTGAGAGATGCCAATAACCCTGCTGGGTAATCTCAGTTACATGTGTTACTATGTCCTCAAGCTCTCTTTTTCTCGGTGAAGTCTAACTTACAGTGTTTTTCTTTATGCATTTGACAGACTCCTCTCCATTGCAGAGGAGACATTGGCAGAGTTCCTTTCAAAGGCTACAGGAACTGCTGTCGATTGGGTCCAGATGCCTGGGATGAAGGTTCATTTGCTTAGTCTTCTGAAAATATTATCTGTTTTTTTTTCATTATTAGATTCTGAATATGTATTTGGTCTTATAGTACATTTCTCTCTTCACAATCAGAAGCATATCTGAGCCAGTTATATAATTTCCTTGTCAGCCTGGTCCGGATTCGGTTGGGATCTTTGCTATTTCACAAAGTTGCAGTGGAGTGGCAGCTCGAGCCTGCGGTCTTGTAAGTTTAGAACCTACTAAGGTGAGCATCCTCCTGTCATAAAATTGTAATATATGTTTACTGTTATTTCTTCCGAACAGTTTGCTTTGTCATGAATTACAATTTGGCAATCCTATAAAACTTTTGACAGATCGCGGAGATCCTTAAAGATCGTCCATCTTGGTTCCGGGACTGTCGGAGCCTTGAAGTTTTCACAATGTTCCCAGCTGGAAATGCTGGAACAATTGAACTTTTATACACACAGGTAAGCAAGAATGGTTGAAATTTTCATTTCTTCTGCTGTTTAATCTTCAAATATTTACTGTTTATTTTAGACAGTTAAATGAAAATGAAATTTCTCAGGTGTATGCTCCAACTACTCTGGCTCCTTCACGGGATTTCTGGACTCTAAGATACACTACGAGTTTGGACAATGGGAGTCTTGTGGTATGCATCTTTCTGTAGTCCTATCTATTAGTGTGATCTATTTTATATGAATAGTTGACAATATATGAAATATCAATTAAGAGTTTTAATAATTATATCTTGAGTGGACAACTTGATGCGGCAACCCTTGCATGGCTTGTTTAAACCATCTTTCGGTGGTTATCTGCTAAATCAATAATGATTACCTTTTCATGCCAATTGTAATTCTGGGCTGCCTGGTTTGTAAATATAAGTTTTGCATTCATTTTTGCCATGAAGATTATTGTCATTCACCATGGTTCTAATTCATAGATGCTTAATCAAGAGTGCTGATTATATGTTATTCATTTCAATATCTAAGGTCTGTGAGAGGTCTCTTTCTGGTTCTGGTGCTGGGCCAAATCCAGCTACTGCTGGTCAGTTTGTGAGAGCCGAAATGCTACCAAGTGGTTATCTGATCCGTCCTTGTGATGGTGGAGGCTCAATCATCCATATTGTTGACCACCTTAATCTTGAGGTTTGCCTTCTGGCAATTTGCTTGTTGAATGTCTCTTATTTGGCAAAATTTAAATTCTTTATATCTTTTTTCAGGCATGGAGTGTGCCGGAGGTGCTGCGACCACTTTACGAATCATCAAAAGTAGTAGCTCAGAAAATGACTATTGCGGTGAGTTGATCCTGGTTAATTTGAATGTGGGGTTTGTCTTCTAAAATTGTTTCTGAAGCATGATATATGCTTAGACGACGGGCATCAATCTAAGTTGTCTCGGAGTATATTTAACAAATAATAGAACCATTAGGTACTAAATAATTTATCTATTTGTTTTGTAGGCACTGCGTTTTATCAGACAAATAGCTCAGGAGACAAGTGGTGAGGTGGTATATGGGTTGGGTCGGCAGCCAGCTGTTCTCAGAACTTTCAGCCAAAGATTAAGCAGGTAGCTGTATCTGTCATGATTTCTTTTCATGTATATATTAATACTAAGTACTAACATATTAGTTTAAAGTTATTCACCTAATAACTTGTGCCGATTCTAAAATTCAATTTATGTCTATAGACTAGAGTGTAATGTTATCATATATGTTATTTTCTTGTAGAGGTTTCAATGATGCTGTCAATGGTTTTAATGATGATGGCTGGTCAGTTATCAATTGTGATGGTGCTGAAGATGTGATAATTGCTGTCAACTCTACTAAGAGTTTGAGCACCACTTCCAATCATGTTAATTCGCTCTCGTTCCTTGGAGGTATCCTTTGTGCTAAGGCTTCCATGTTACTCCAAGTAAGTTCTAAATCTACACTTGCTTCTAAATTGATATAACTAATTATTTTCTGAATGACATTTGCTTTGGTGCCTTTGTTATTAGATGTTATTGTGATTCCCCAATTCTTGGAAACATATTAAATATTCTTAAAGATGTCAACTTTAATATCTAGTTTAGAATATCGCATTGGCCTGGTTCCTTCTGCTAGAGTGGTGTGACATTTCTAGTGGGTAGGCAGTAATCTGGCTTTACAATATGTTACCAAACTGTTGTAATTAAACAGTATACACAATTCTCTAATCAAACCGGAATATTCGGTCAGCAGTGGTGAATTTGGGGAAACTATTACACCTGTTTGCACAAGATAGTCTAAGTTTTCTACCACGTCTTCGGCTTTAAAACTGGTCTGATTAAGTTTATATCCTTTCTTCTGCAGAATGTTCCTCCTGCTGTGCTTGTTCGCTTTTTGAGGGAGCATCGCTCGGAGTGGGCTGATTTCAATGTTGATGCCTATTCCGCTGCATCGTTGAAAGCTGGTTCCTATGCCTATCCAGGAATGAGGCCTACAAGGTTTACTGGGAGCCAAATCATTATGCCACTTGGTCACACAATTGAACATGAAGAGGTATTATTAACTGTTATCCCTCAAGATTTTTCAATTTTTTTTTTTTCGTTGTCACTTTCTTTATGTGAAAAAGAACATGTGCACATGATGTTAACTCTGATGGGTATTTAAAAAGTTTTCATCAGATGAAATTTTACACTGCTCCTAACTCTGAATTTTACAGCTGCTTGAAGTTATTCGACTTGAAGGGCATTCTCTTGTGCAAGAAGATGCTTTTGTCTCAAGAGACATTCATCTACTTCAGGTTCTTTTTTCTTAGTTCAACTTCTGTATAAGCTATGGCGTTATTTCTTAGTATTCTAATAACTTCAAACATTTCTTTCTAAATAATTTTCTAGCATTTGTTCAAATTTGCTATTGTCTTTGGTAGATATGTAGCGGAGTTGACGAAAATGCTGTAGGAGGCTGTGCTGAACTTATTTTTGCTCCAATTGATGAGATGTTTCCAGATGATGGTCCATTGCTACCCTCTGGTTTCCGGGTCATCCCGTTGGATTCAAAAACAGTTGAGTTAACTGTACTTTACCTGAACCTTCCATAATTATTATTTTTTGACATAATTGATGGTTATATAAATTTGACATTTCGAAAAGAAAAAAAAATGCAATCACCTTTAGACTCGAATGCTCTTTAAGCATGCGAGTTGATAATAAGAATGTTAAATCATGTGCATCAAATTTGCGATGTTTATTCAGGCTTTGAATTTTGTCTTACTGTTTAGTCTTTTTATTCATGTGCTAAAGATGCTATTATACAGCCTGATACTCAGGATACTGTGAATGCAAACCGGACTCTTGATCTGACGTCCAGTCTTGAAGTCGGCCCAGTGACAAACCAAGGTGGTGGGGATTCACAATCTTGTCATAACACGCGATCAGTATTGACTATTGCCTTCCAGTTCCCTTTTGAGAACAATTTACAAGACAACGTTGCAACCATGGCACGCCAGTACATTCGTAGTGTGATTTCATCTGTCCAGAGGGTGGCCATGGCCATATCTCCTTCAGGGTTGAGCCCAACTATAGGGCCAAAGCTTTCCCCAGGCTCCCCTGAAGCACTTACTCTAGCTAACTGGATATGCCAGAGTTACAGGCAAGTTCGGCTTCAATCTTTCTTGTTTTCATTTATTTCAGTGAGTAGGAATTCATGCAATTAGCTTCTGCTAGACGGACGACCTTAAATTTAAGATGTGGATCATAAGGTTGATTTAGTTCATGACTTGCTGTCAGACCATAGCAATATGCTTTCAAGTCACATGTGTTCAAGTAAAATGTGATACCGTCAATTCACTGAACTCATTTATCTTGTTTCTGAGTTGCTAATATTTCCTTATGTTATCTTTGTATTCAGTTACTATATAGGGGAAGAATTGTTTAGATCCGATTCCCTTGGTGGCGACACGTTGTTGAAACATCTTTGGCATCACCCGGATGCCATATTGTGTTGTTCACTGAAGGTACATTTACTAGTCCATAATATTTTACATCATTAATATGCATCGTACATGTGTAGACATTTTTGCTAATGTTCCTTCGTCGATGATGTAGCAGTCGCTCCCCGTTTTCATCTTCGCAAATCAGGCAGGCCTAGACATGTTGGAGACGACCCTAGTGGCTCTACAAGACATCACTCTGGATAAAATCTTTGATGAGCCTGGGCGCAAGGCATTATGTGCTGACTTTGCCAAGTTAATGCAACAGGTAAGTGTTTTTACATGGAAATAGTGCCCCCTTTACATGGAAACTGTATTCGTTAGCTGAAAAAATTCTACTTTGACCAGGGATTTGCTTACTTGCCGGCGGGGATGTGCATGTCGACAATGGGGCGCCATGTTTCGTATGACCAAGCTGTTGCATGGAAGGTCCTTGCTGCATCAGAAGAAAACACTGTTCACTGTCTTGCCTTCACTTTTGTAAACTGGTCTTTTGTGTGAACATTATAGATTATTTATCCAACAAATTTTCCCCTCCCCATCTAAATATCAAAAGTAGAAGAAAAGGGGAAAAATCCAAATGAAAAAGAAGAAAAAAAAAAAAAAAAAAAAAAAACAAGTTTTGTACTATTTAAAATCCCATCTTCAGGTTTGCATAATATTAATTTAATTTAATTTTTGTTTATGTGCTTTGTCTAGCTTTAAAAATCTTTGGAACTTGAAAATGAACCAGTACACTCTGGAAAGAAGACATTTTTTTCATTTTAATTGCCATTGCAGAGCAGCACAGCACTTGCAGACAAAGCTTAGGGTCACGGGCTGTGTTTCAAGTTTCAAGTCCTTTTTGCTCTTCTTTTTTTCCAAGATATGTCATGCAAATTTAATGCTTTTAAATGAATTACAGGTGCTTGCACATGGATTCTTTGATGTTATATACAGGTACGGGGACTTGAAATTAATGGGGTCTTTGAAAAGAGAAAAGATGTCACTGTTGAAATCTTAGGTCCATTGTTGATGTGCCCAGAAATCTGAAATCTCAGGAAACCTGAAGTCATTCTGGGACTTTTTTTTCCATGATTTCCGGCTTTCCGCCAACATTATCCGATCTTTAATTAATGGTTTTGTATTTTATATTGACTATTGTTTGCTACTGGTTTTTCTTGTTAGGATTTGAATTTGTGTTGATTCTCTGGTAGTTTTTTTTACCCGGTAAAATTTCACACTATCCAAACTCATTCGAAAAAAAAAGAGTTGTTGATGGGTCTAGTTGTACCGGATGAGTTGTTAATGTATCAATCCATTAAAATCTTAAAATAACAGGTCAGTTTCGGGTTTACTTCGAAAAAATTGTTAACAGGACACATCACTGGTAGGGAGCAAGTGATTCGAACAATTACAAATAATTTAAGATTTGGGGAAGGAAATATCCCTGGCAAGTGGTTGCAATTCGATCCATTACAAATAATTCGGGATTTAAGGAAGGAGATTACAATAGATTTTTAGTATGTTTGGTATGGCTTTTAAAAGGATCAAAAACGGTTTTTTAATGTTAGAAGCTATTTTGAAGTTTTTTTTCAAAAACGGTTTTTTAATGTTAGAAGCTATTTTGAAGTTTTTTTTTTTTTTTTTTATTGTTTGGTAAAACTCAAAACAGTTTTTTTAATATATGAATTACCTTAATTACCCTTTTGTAAAAGTCATTTTTTGTATATTTAGAGAAGCCCAAAATTTGGGCTTTTCCAAAAAACTTTTTTGAGCGTTTTTAAAATAAATGAATTGTTTCAACTACCCTTTATAAATTTTAAATATTCCACTATAATTCTTTCATTATAAATACATTGTCAACACCTTTTTTATAATTCACTCAACCAAAAGCTATTTTTTAAAATACATTTTCAACACCTTTTTTATAATTCACTTAACCAAAAGCTATTTTTAAAAATACATTGTCAACATTTTTTTTTGTAATTTATATAACTAAAAGCGTTTTTTTGTTTGAAGCTCTACTACGAAACGATCTACTCTAGAAGCTCTACTTGAAAAGCCATACCAAACACACCCTTAATCCTCTTGAATTTGTGTTGATAGAGGTTTAAGTGGGACCTAGCAGCTTGAATGACTTGTTTCATAGAAGTCTGTCAAAGTGTCGACTATTTCTTGAAGTGGAAACTGAAGTTATTGTTTTGTTCCACCGTTTAAAGCTGAGTTTTGGGTACCTTAAAAAATTAATTTCATTTATTATCTCTGAAGTTTGTTGTAATTACTGGAAGATTATATAAATTTCTAAAGCCATCATTAACTCCAATGTGTCGTCAGTATACTAATATATAATATTTGTAAAACAAAAATTAAATTAACAAGTTGTGCACTTGTGCTTGTGTTGGGTAGGGTCTCCTAATTTTTTTTAAAGGCTCGTTTAGCAGCATGTCACGTCCCGCTAAATCCAAGATTCGGATTCCAGGTAAAAGGCTCAACATGTCCACCACAAAGCCAAGCTCCTGGAAGACTCTAGAGATTTCCACACACTTAGGGAAGTCTCTAGTTGGCGGAAGATTCTAGAGATCTCCGGAGAAGCCTAGCAATGGATGCTTCCGGATGTCTCTAGCCACAAAGCTTTCTAGATCATTCTTGCACTTTCTTGTAGGAAGGATCTAGACATGTACATATTTAGATACATGTAGGAGTGTTCTAGATTTATGTAGATCATTGTATAGAATTCTTGAGGCATGTACATATGTGTAGAGAATTCTAGGGCATGTACATATGTGTAGAGAATTCTAGGTCTTTGTAGATATTTCCGGAGGCGAAACCTCCACCGTTGGATCAAAGCGATCCTAGCCATTCATTGAGGAGATGGCCATCTATAAATAGCCAACCTCTCCCATTTTGTAAGGCATCCAAGCCTATCCAAGCAATTTGTACTCAAAGCCTTGTAATCTTGTTAAGCAATACAAGTTTCTTTACATTTCCAACCAAGCTCTTCCAACACTTTCTCTAGTCTCTCTTGTGCCTTTGAGAGTGACAAGCCAAGCATTTTAGGCTTACTTAGCAACCTTCACCCGGAAGTTGCCTAAGTGCCGCACGGGATTTCCGCTGCCCAATTCTAAGCCTGTGACAAGCGGGTGGTGACAAATGGCGCTCATTCAGACTCATAATATCACATATTCGAGTTGCAAAATCACCGGTGGTGACAGATGACGCTTATTCAACTTGACAATATCATATATTCGAATCGTACCATCGCTGATGGTCACCAAATGATCCTCATTCAACTTGACGATATCACATATAAACATATTCGAGTCGCACCATTGCATATGATATATAAATAAATAAATAAAGTATTTGATTGCTAAACATATTGATAATTATATGCAATAAAATCAGCATTATTACTAGATAGTTTCTCGAAGATTACAACTTAAAGCATGAAGGTATCCACGTCTTCAAGAAGATGACTAATTGAATAGAGTTTTTGCGATATAATAATTTCCTAGTGAAGATGGTCCTTAAATAAAATTATTTGTAACGTTATTAAAAAAGGAACCAGAGAAAAACCCTTTTGCTGTATACTCCTTAAATCAACATTTACAGTTGGTTTTAATTTAATTTATATAACTGAGGTGTGTATTAAAGTGATTTTTTTCCCTATTAAAAAAAAAAGGAAAAAAAAAGAAAAAAAAAAAAGAAAGAAAAGTGAACATGTTCCGTGACATGTTATTTATTTAACACAGATTTGTAATTTCACTTGTTAGCATATTTAATTCTAATCAAATTTACATTAAAGCAGTTGAATCAATTTCACATTCATTAAACCAATTTTATTGAACAAATTTTGCATGTTTGTAAAGTTAATTGTTTTATATTAACATAGTAGCCAAGTACCCATTTATATCATCTGCCAATCAATGAGAGTAGCATCAACCGACGATGAACAATGTTTTCATTGTTAGACTGGTGTAAAAAATCAATCAATTCAATCTCCAGTGAATGCCAGCCTGAATATTCATGTCAAATCCAAATTTATAAACTACACACAACGACACGATTGAGTTTCAATTTTTTGGGGATCTTACAACACAAAAGGCAAGGGAAGATCACACAACCTGAATATAAGCTTCAGCCGATAGTCCAAATTGCCCAGTCTTCTTTCTCTTCCTGAATTTTTACATGCTGTGTGTGCCTGCCTCATCGGGATGCCAATGACCAAAAATTTAAAAGAAAAGATGGTAATGCTGCAAACCAGCTGATGAAGGCCATAGCAGTAGCAGTTTCGAACTGCAAACAGTGATTCTCGGCACAGCCTTGAAGATCATTGTCGATAAGAACTGTGATGCCGGCAGAAGCACATGCTGCTGCAAATGTAAGAGTAGATGTGATCTGCAAGGAAAAGACATGTCTTATTCAGCCATAAATTTAAATAAAATAGAGTTTTCAATTTGATGATAAACTCTGAAGTTAGAATCAATGTAATTAGCAAGCAGAAAGTGCAGTATAGGAACGAAATATGAAACCGAGAAGAAAAGGGGAAGGGTGGACAAAAGTATCCGGGTGGTTTTCTTGGGGGTTTTGTGGATATTTTAACGGGTTTCTGACATTTTTAAGGAGCACCTTGCTATTTTATCCTATTCATTCAAATCATTGGTAACATTTTCAAAAAGAAAAAGAAAAAATGTCTCCACTGCTCAGGTGCCACATATCATTAAACTTGGCAATGGCCCCACAGAGCATCGTAAATATGCTAACTGCTGAAGCCTATCTTAAAGAAAATATTGCTGAGATAACAAGCAGTGCGGTAAACAGTTCTACGGAAATTAACCAAACCAATAAGCCATCAGATGAAAAATAAATAAATGGTTACAATAAATAAACCAAACCCCTCCCCACCCTGGTGTGAGCAGATTTGAACTCAGAGACCTTTTGACTGCAGAGACTAAGTTAACTAGTACACACAGCTGCAACAGCTTGGTTCTGTTATAAAAATGCTAATGGTTATTAATCTTACCCCATCACCAACAGCAAACAAACTGACGATTCGATTATTCTGCAAGGTTCGCATCACCAAAAGGGCATAAATGTCTACAATTGCCAGCAAAAGGCTCCACATACTCTGCAAGCCAGCAGCTGCAACAAGGAAGCTGATGTAGCAAATATTAGAATAGTTTTCATTTTTGTCCAAAAAGAAATTCAGATTGACATTCTGTACAGACCCACAAACTGAAATTCCATTGCTTTGATTTCTTAATCACACAGGTATTCAAAAGCTGGTGACATCGTTGCATGCAAAAGATGTTAAAGATAGGATAGCTGTTTTACAGATGCACAGAAAGCACGTGAATAAGGCAGAATATCTACTTAATTTTAAGCTTAGGCTGAGTTGTCACTAACGAGTTTTCGCAATAGTTTATTTAAGGCATGTCAAATGGGTCTGTGTAAGTGTGTTTCCTTAATGGTGAATTGTTAGATCCATCCAACCCTGAAATCTTAGGACACATGAAAAAATGCTAATCCTTCCATACTATCCATTTGAAACCCTGTACCTAACTGCAGTATCTAAATAACATTACATATTTTCACTTAGTACTCCACTCCTATAGACACATCACACATCCATGCAGCAAAGAAAATTAGGACATGTCAAATGGGTCTGAGTAAGTTTGTTCCTTCATATGTGTGAATTCAGGGGAACCCTGAAATCTTAGGACACAGGAAAAAAGGCTAATCCTTCCGTACTATCCATTTGAAACCCTACACCTAACTGCAGTATCTACACATATCACACGTAGTACTCCACTCCTATAGACACATCACACATCCATGCAGCAAAGAAAAATTTAAAAGCACCTAAGGTATATTACAATGATATAACCATTTACCAAGTGCCTTCTCTTTCTTTTAATGACTCAAAAGATATGGAACATGTCTTATATACTTCTCATTATATCTATCAAAAGAAGCCGGAGTGCTTTAAAAGGGCTCCTGTTACTACATCTGGCCATGCCTTATTTATATGCCACGGATAGTACATTAAAGCCTGAAGCCAAATATTTCACACCTATACATAATCCCTTGTGCAGACCATAGAAAAGGCACCAACAAGCTACAACCCAGAAACATAAGTATGCTACACAGACTCCACCAATGACTACCAGAATTTATACCCATGTGCCTACAATGCACAATAAAAAATTGGCCAAACACATTGCACATGCCACACAACTTTATGGATAGTAACCAAATACATCTCGTTTAGTTGGGCAAAGACACCAGTCACTCATGGAATTACAGTGATCACACCAACCCCTCCCCCCCCCCCCCCCACACACACACACACACACACAGAGGACTTGATAGCACCTAGACTACCACATAGGGACGAAGAACAATGCACTTATCCTCATATAAAAATACTTGATATAGAGGCACACATGTTACCTATGTCATGCTAACCCCAATCTGGCACTACACAAACACTAACTCTGTGTGAATGAAGACGCATTAATCAATCAATTAAAACAAATAGCTTTTGACTACTCGTGAAAAGTAACTATAGTCTTTGACTTAGCTTTTAACAACCGCCATAGTATCTTGATCTCTCCTTCCCCTACTCAATCATCTTTCTTGAATGATGAGCTATGATCTTCCTACAGGTACCCACCTGTGACAGTCATGCCACCTAGAGCTAAATTCTAACCTAATAAAACTTATAGTTTTTCCACACTTCATATCCAACATCCTCACATGTATTTCTGCTGAGGCTCTTCACAGATACTAAAAATGTGAGCCAAACGATCTAGTGCAAATTTAGATTATCATAACCAGCAGATTTGGTTTGACAAACACACAATACTTGGAACTTCAGTGTTCGGAAAAAGGATGTGAACCTTTTGTCCAGAACACAATTAGATCTGGCAACATACTTTGTGATTAATACCAAATTTCAAGCCAGTGATATGCCTTAAATCTTAGAAAATTCACATGTTGTAATTGAAAGTAGGCAGTCATCCTTGTATTCGCATAAGCACACTCTTGATGTAGACTACTGAATAAATAGAAACATGATCATAGACAGGATATATTTAAGTCTCAACTATTAGTGAAATTGACAAATTGCTGTAAATTGGTGACAAAAAAGATCCACCAACCACCAAGAAAGATGAAAGCAATGCATGTATGATGTATCTTCCACAAACAATACTGAATTACATTGAAATCCACTCTTTCCAATGCATGCGACCCCAGCTGTTTTAGTACTTGCAGAGCTTCTTATTTTGATACAGTATCAAATCAAATTCTTATAACTTATTAAATGCATAGAGATCTATAGTTGTAAGTAAATTCCATAGTACTGAACTTTTATTAACTCAATATAGATTAACATTCTAAAACTAACCAGACTGTTGAGTTTCTTGAACTTTATAGGAGTTCAATCTATTGGGCAAGAATTTTTGCATCAGGATTCATGGATTTGAAGATAAGCATTATGACTGATTCTTAACTTAAATTCTTCGATGGAGTAAAAAAAAATGAACAAAAAAGCCTTAAATTCTTTGACTGATTCAAGGCTTTTTTGTTTGTTAAATATAGATGTATTGATGCCTCGGTAAATTATGAATATCAAATATTCAATTCAAATTCTTCAATCCTTGTCTTTCTCTTCTTTAACTTTTTTTTCTCACAACTGGAAATTAACAATACATTCCTCGATCCTGTATTCTAAACTAGAACTCCAAATTCACATTATTAAATCCTCAAATACAAACATAGTAAAATAGTTCTAGTTAAGCTTTAGAAGTTGAACAAGGCCAAATCCACAAGTGTTATATTATATAAACAAAATAATCATCAATATGAACATATAAGTAAATGAATTTCATATAAATGAGAAAGTGTATTACCAGAAAGCAGTGACTGAAGGGAAGTCACTAGTGGTTGCCATCACGCTAAGCGCTGCAACTGCAAAGATCAATTGACATATACGCAAAGTGAGCCCGCCGGGTGTCCCAGGCATTCCCTGTATATCCTTCATCCTCACTCTCGGGGGGTTCCCGCCATCTGTGGTAGGAGGATCTTCTACTGGGTGAACCGACGGATGGCTCACGTTCATCTCTTAACCACCACAAACTTCAATTCATATCTCTATCTCCCTCAAGTCAATGATTCGTGAATCCAATTGTCAAATACAGGTGTCTTTTTTGTTGTATTAGATAATCAATAAAAATCAGTCAATATAAGTCTCTCCACCACAAACTGAGGTTTATGATTTTCACACTGTGTTCAGATTAAAATAACACGAATTAGAATTTGTATAAGATACCAATTGTTCCTTCAAAACTATCTAAGGTGTCGAAAATGATCAACAGCAAGTCAACAATATATGGGTTTCTACAGTAATTGAATAACACTGAATTCCAATTGCTACCATAACGATTTGTTGCTGAGAAAACTGAGAGATAAAACAAATAAAAAAATAAGAAGAAGAAGAAGAAGAAGAAGAAAACTGAAGAACTTATCAAATCAAATTACATACTATGCTTAATTGATGATAATTTCATGATTCGAATTAAACACAACCAAAGATCTAACAAATTGAAAAAAAAAAACTCAAACGCAGCTTCTTAATCAACAACGATAACGACGACGACGTGTGATAAAAGGGAAACATTTCACCTTGATTATGAAGAAGCTGCCATTAAAGTAGTAGCGAATCGAAATCGCTGTTAAAAACTGTGGTTCGAGCTTTGTTTGTTTGTGGCTTGATGGATTTGTTAAGGGTCAAACCATCAAACAGGAAGAAAAGAAGAAGAAGAAAGAAAAAGTAAAACCAGTGCAGAAGAGTTTGCTGAACGGTCGACTCGCAACACTATTGGCTGTTGAGATGTTGTGCGGTAAAGTTCACAAGGTCAATCTGGTAATTTCCTCTCTCTTTTTTTTTTTTTTTTTTTTTAACAATTACACAGTCGGGAGAATCTGAAGGAGGATATGACTCGTCCATATGAACTCATCAGTGTAGGTGTGAAGGGCATACGGTATACTAATAAGTTAAATTCATCTCAATATAATTATTATTTTTTGGTACAAAGGAGGGCTAGCAGCCCAGAGCGAAAGAACTATAAAAGAGAGGAGAAAGGACAAGATCTGGAAGAAGCAAATCCTTTCCAGTTGTCCTGAAAAACCAACCAAACATCAGGCTGGGGGGCTTCAAAAACTTGGGTACCAACCTCCATATCATGCCCCAAATGAACCAAGCCATCAGCCACTTTGTTCCTGTTGACGGTGATTTTTCATGGTCACGTGGTCAACGGTTGATTGAAGTTTATAATATCAATTGAATGAGAATGATTGAAACAAAACGAGAAGAATGACAAACACAATTACGTGGTAAAACTCCAGTGATGGAGAAACATCCACGGGTTGCTGCTAGGAGCAACGAAGCCAAATCCACTATCAAGAATCGTTACAAAATAATACTCTCTGATCTCTCACTCTTTCTCGCGTCCCCCTATTTTGTGTGTTAAGGGAGGTATTTATACATGTTATTATTAGGGTTTGGGGTGGCCGCTAGGGTTTGGTGTCATGGTGCCCAAGTTTTGGGCGAGTATTTCCATCCTAGACGGGTTCTGTTTTCTTTATTGTTGTATATTTCCTGATTTGGCTGAGCTTGAGTTTAGTTCTGATTCCTCCTCCTTTATTCACGGGAAAAACTATTTGTTTCCTCGTTTAAACTCTGAGAAGCCACACTGTTGCTTATCGTGGAGATGCAGGTCGTTGATTCTGTCCTGCGTTTGGAATATGAACACTGGCGACTATCTCTTTGATTGAATCCCGAGCATGCCCGAGTATGCGCCCGAGTATGCACCCGAGTAGGGTTTACCGCCCGAGTTGATTGTCTTCGTCTGTGGTCGGGCTAACTCACTCTTTTTCCAAGTAAGTTATCGTGGGAAATTTCTGCTCCAGTTGTTGACTTATCTTGACTCCTGCTTACGTGGCCTTTTATGGTGATGACGTGTCCTTCATGACTATTTTCACCTATAACAGTTCCCTTCCCTGTACACATGATTAACCACACAACACCGGTAAAAGTCGATAAGAGCAGAGCACCCTCTAGCAATGCTAAACAGGGGATGGTTAATAGGAATATCTTTGGCAAGCAACTACACCATACACAACGAATCAGTCTCCATAAGAACATTCTGATAACCAAACCTTCAAGCCAAACGTAAGACCTTCAAATAAACCCCACAACTCGACTTCCAACACATTCCCTCTTCCCTTATTTAACACAAAACCGGTCACCTAATTCTTCAAATGATCCCTCAAAACCCCACCAAACGTAATCACACCCAAATTGTTATCGTAGCTACCATCCACATTTAGCTTCACCCATTCTTTAGGAGGAGGAGTCCAAGAAATTGAGAGAAGGGAAACCTGTTTACCATTAATAGCCAAAAAGGTATACAACCAATCCAAACAAAACTGATTAATTATTAGATTAGGGTGCCTTGGGGTAACGAACTCATGATCAAACACCAACCTACACCTCCATTTCCAAATGAACCAAATCACAATAGCAAAAATAAGCCAACAAGGGATTTTACCATACACTAGGCTATCATTAGTTAGATTCATCCACACCCACTCCATAGTATCACCTGTGAAGAACTCAGAGGAAATAACTTCTTTAAATAAACTGTCCCAAACTGTCACAGAATAGCTACAACCCCTTAACAGGTGATCAATGTCCTCAATGGCAACAACACACCTTAGACAAAAGCCATTAGAAGCCATCAGAATCCATCCCGCGAGTTGCTCTCTGGCTATTAGTGAAGATCTTCCCATGAAAAACGAGCCAGAGGAAATGCTGGACTCTAGGAGGAAGACAGAGCTTCTAAATGAACTTCCATTTCCACACAATACTAGGGTCAGTCTTTAAGCAGCCGTCATAAGCCAACTTGACAGAGAACTCACCGTTCTTAGACCACCCTTAAATAGCTCTATTGCTTCCACTAGAATTCCTACCAGCATGAATACTAGCAATTCTATGGACAATGTGCCAAGGTAGAGTCACATCAAGTTGGTCGATAAGCCGTTGACCATCCACTAGATAATCACTAACAAATTGGCTTAGCATACCCACAGAGAGGTCTATTAAAGCATGATCCTTCAGAACACCTGTGTTAGGAACCCAATCATCAACCCAAAACCTAATCTACTCACCAATACCAACTCCCCAACACAGACCTTTGTTAATCAAATCAGCACCAAAAGCAATAGCCCTCCACGTACTAGAACATACCACCCCCTTACTTAACTCAGAATCATATAAGGATTTAGTATTTAGGTGCTTATGCTTAAGAATTTTAGACCAAATACCATTATCATCCTGAAAAACCCGCCAACCTGCTTTGGCAAGGAGGCCCTGGTTCATATCCTTCATAGTCTTAATGCCCAAACCACCACTACACTTAGGGAGACAAACCGAGTTTCACATATCTCCTCTCATTAGTATGACCCTAAAGGAAATCTCTATTAATCTTATCAATTCTCCTACAAACCTCATTAGGGAGTTTAACGGATTGCATGATATACACAGGAAGGGCCATAGTAACAGCTTTAATAAGAATAACCCTCCCAGCAAAAGAAAGAGAATCATATTTCCAGACAGCTAGTCTCTGTTGGACCTTCTCAATCACATCATTATAGGTTTATTTGGTGATCCTCCCATGAATAAGAGGGACCCCTAAATACTTCCCTAGATTCTTAGTAAGAGGAGACCCACAAGCATTAGCAATACTCCTAGCATACCCTTCTTTTATATTGTTTGAACAAAAACTACAACAAAAATTTATTAATAAAATATTAAAAAGAATAAGATATATATTTGAAAAGTTGTGTGGTACCTATGATTGAGAAAACGGTAGTATGAGTAGAGATGTGAAAAAATAGCGACCAACGGCAGAGGCACGACCAGCAGCGGGAGGTACGATCGGTGACACACGGAAACAATGAGAGTGGCTAGAAAGATAGTGACTTAGTGACAGAAAAAAAAAAAAAAAACATAGGACTATGATTTAAGAATATTTATAATTATAGTTAAAATGAGTGATTGAGTATATACATCTAAATTATATATATATGTATACAGAAATGTTTAAGTCACTGCATACTGATATAACTTCATCAGTGTGTTGGATGTGGACTATTAGATTTACATATTTTGATTTAAAGTGTATACACTTGTCAAAACTTTTTCATAATTAATGGTCCACATGCATTTGTACTGATGTAGTTACATCAGTGCGCACTGATGTGAACAGGACCGTATATATATATGGGGGGGGGGGGGGATCCTATTTATGAAAGGATTTTTCCCTCAAATGAGGATGATGATTTGGGGATTTGGGGAACCATAAGGGAAATTGGCGTCCTAAGGGCCTTATTGAAATCTAAACATTTAAAATAAATTTTGATGTAATTATTTTTGTGGATAATCAATTCAATGAATAAATTATTGATGTATATGGTAAACAGAAAGTTTTTTTTTTTTGATTAAACATATCTGTCGGTGGGAATAACCCAAAGGATTACAACTCCTGGAAAACAGTACCAGGGCACAAACAGCTGGGACTCTTCAGCTAAGAACATAGAAGCACAGCCCAGAAATGACACCCCACAAACGGGGGAAGACACCGCCTGTGAGACACAAGCCGAACCCAGAATAACCCCACAAACGGGGGAACCCAACCCCACAACCGGGGGAAAACCAACCCCACAACCGGGGGAACCACCCGCACACAGGCGGGGAACACCACAACCACAGAAAGGGGGATGAAACCCCAAAACATCAAAACAACCTCACAAAGAGGAAAAGCATCAGTAAAATCAAAATAACCTCATACAGAGGATTACAACCACAAAACAGCTTCACAGAGAGGCTGGAAATCAACTAAAATTGAAAAAATTGAAAACAAACCGATTGAGCCCGCCACCGATCCGAGGAGGAAGGCTTCCTTGGCTGCCGGCGAGTGTCCGGCGGAGAGGAACGGGCCTAACGAAACCACCTGGCCACCGTCGCAGTGCGCACCGGAAATCCACTCTAGATCTGGCCGGATCCGAACGGATCGGCCGATCTAACCGCTGCCGGCGTCGGCTGGAGGAAAAGGACCCTCCCGGTGACGCGAGAGGGACGGCCAGACGACACCAGGGCCGTCGTAGCAGCCGCAACAAGCTCCGATCGGACCGGGGAGACTCAGCGAGAAGGAGGAGATCGCCCGGAGAGGCGACATCGCCGCCGGCTCCCGCTGCCACAGCAAGAAACCGGCGGCGGAACTGAGCGTCGAAACCGGAGGAGAGGTTGGGTTCGGGGTCGGTGACTAGAGAGAAGGCAGAGAACCTCTCTCTAGAAGATAACAGAAAGTTTATATTGATGATTATTTTGTTTATATGTCAATAGAAACTTATTAACATTAATTGATGATTATTTTGTTTATATGTCAATAGAATATAATAAATTTCATAAACCATATACATCTATTTGTATACTAAAAGATGTTTTAAGGGTCCTATGAAAAATAAAATATAAAATAAATAAATCCTATTCTTCAATAGTCCCAGGGTCCTATCAAGATGGTAGGGTTAAATTGTAAAATATATTTTTTAACTATTTTTTTTTTCTATGGGCCCAGGGGTTCATGCTCCCCTGACCTCCTAAAGGTCCCACCTCTAGCGATCGGTATGTAAAAGTATACAATTTTATGAAACTTAATAATATATATATATATTTTGAAATATTATAATAATTCGAGGTTTTATGAGGAAGGGAAAATAGACTCGAACCCACAATCTCATGGTGTGGGTGTAAGGGGTTATACTACCGGATCAACATCATATTATCATGACGATTAGATTGAATCGAACTACTCCATTAATATTGTGATAAGTACAACCCTATATTTTTGCGACACAAAAAATACAATAGGATATAAATAAATTAATAATGGCAAACGATTTAGTGAAGCACGAAGGTTGACATAACATTGTCACGCATTTTAGTGGTTTTGACTAAATTTTGTTTAAAGATTTTATTAAAAGTCTAAAATTTGGTGGAGACATGACAGTGGATCATGTGTAAATAAATACCTTCCCAAGTATGTGGAAAAGTGGGTTGGTGACCTGGCTGTGAGCAGATAAAAGATTAGCGATCACCAAATACCAATGCTTGATTTGACTAATTACTTTCAAGTTTCAACATTTTTAGCAAACCAAAATTTGATTTAATTCACTAAAAACACATTTAAATTTGAAACATGATTGATTAAATAAAAACTAGGGTTAAATAAGGTAAGAGTAAACACATTATACTCAAACCTCTCTCTTGTTGTTCACCTCTACCTCAATTTGTAGAACCTTTTCTTTTTTCTTTTACGGTATCTATTAATTCAGGATCAAATATTTTTTATTTTTTTGTAGAACTTGAAATAAAATGATATTGACTAGAATATTTCAAAGTAACACAATCAAACACTAATTTAAGATGATATATATTTAACAATTTTGTTATAATGGCTATATTATGTGTTGACATGCATTTTTATTTATTTATTTATTTTAAATCAATTAAAAATATGATATTTTACTTTATCATAACGGAACCTTTATTTCTGATTAATTGTTATATATTTTTATTGCATATTTGTATAGAAATAGTCAAAATTATATCGACTCATAACTCAAAACTCAAGTAGTTGTACACTTCTCCATCACAATCAGAATAAATGTTCAAGTCTCGTGTTTGTCTATAAAATCACAAAGATTGGGAAGACCTTTCTCTTGTAATGACAGTTGTTTTCTGGATTATGTTTGTAACAATTGATCCGGTCAAATTCCTACAGATCCCTTATACGACCAGTGTCATACTAAAAAAACCAAAAGTAGCTTCTATCTATATATAATTTTTTATTTTATTTTTATGAAATCATATATATAATTGTTAGGTCATGCCCTTATCAGTTTTTTAAGGTGGGGTTCCTTCCAACTAATTTTGGGAGTGATTACTCTTAGGCAGCCAACAAGAATTGAAAACCGATTGAAACCGACTCGAGTATTAGGATTTTATTTTCCATAAGAGAATCGATTGGTTATATAAGGGGGACTTATATTTTTTGCCACTTTCATAAAAATGCCAATGAAGACTTGTCACTTGTTTTTGCTTTCAAAGTTCAAACCACTTGCCGGCTTCTTTCTTTCATTTATAATCCTTTACTAACAATAGTGTCTTAGTGCCGTTAATCATATTTGATTGATCTATTTTAGAAAATTTTGAGACCACACGATTTTTTTTTTATTTTTTTTTTAAAGTACACAAGAAAAATGATATTTCAAAAAAAAAAAAAAAAGTAGAGACCAAAATATAATTGCCATAAAAATAAAATATTTGGTAATAAAAACCATAAAAAAAATAAAAAAAAATAAAATTTTTGGTGTACTACGTCAGTCGCTACTAAAATTTATGACACGAGACAGGTCTATAGTAAATATCACATTCAAACCTTTTCTTTATTCCCCTTCACTATTTGTTTTAATATTATTTTAAGTCTAATATATGACATGTGTCAAATTTGCAATAAATGGATGCACCGAAAATTTTCTTATAAAAAAGGTAAAGTAAAATATTTACAACCGGAAAGGAGGGATGTTTTTTTTTTTTTTTTTTTTTTTTGATATAGTAAAGGAGGGATGTTTTATTTCTATTGACGGATCTTAATTATTACTAACTTTACCTTTATTAAGTCTTTAATTCACTTTTTTTCCCACTAATGTTTTCTCAAAACGCTGCCGTAAAAGGCACCAGACAGACATATATCTAAACAAGTCAAAAGTGATTTGAGAAACTAAAAAAACGTGACAACAAATAAAAAAAATTAAAAAAAATGTACAGGAAGTAATTTATCAAATATGATAAAATTGAAAATTATGTATTCGCACGTGTGGAATGATGTGAAGTGCGCATGATCATCTTTTCGGACCCATTACATGAGTACATGACCAAGCTAAAGCTATGCTACAGTCACAGGACTTTCATCGTTTTTGAAATATCACTGGCTGGATCAATGTACACGTCTGATTCGTTGACTGTGTGATTGATGTAACGTTTGTTCTTGTTGAATAGATAACTCTCTCAGTAAATCTGAGTGGATAATAAAACTTTTAACGATAGATGTTTTCGATTTATGATATCCCAATGTAAATATCACTAACAATACTTTTTATTTATTTATTTTTATTTTTTTGATAATACAAACAAATAAAAACCGGCGAGATAGGGCTCTACAAGCGTAGCCCCGACGGTAACTCCCACAAGAAGGGAGAGAACACCCACAAAGTAGTGGGACACTACCCATACAAATGGTGGGAAAATTGGCACAAAGCCCATGCACTCACAAGTCCTTGAACCTTGGTGGTGGGGGTTCCCATTGGGAAGGCCCACCACATTGGCAAGGCACCATGTGCAATACTTTTTATTTATTTTGGCTAAATAGTTATAATTTTTTTTAATTTAAATTAGTTCAATTAATATTTTAGAATTTAACAAAACTTATTTTAAAAAATATAAAAATAAGTTTTGTTAAATTGTGAATGATTTATAGAAAATGGTCAGCAATTACAATCGTTGCATCATAATTTTCTATATATATATATATTTAAATATCATATGGGGTGATAGAAATTCGAACCTGAAACATTATTAAATAAGTGTTTTTATCGAACCTACAATCTACTGTATATGAATTTGAGATTTAGAGAGTAGACTGACTCGAAACTACAATCTTATGTTATAGGTGTGAATGTCGACATAAATATACCAACCACATTTTATCTTCATAGGCTGTGACTCTGGCAATCTCTTTCACGCGAACCCAATTTGAATTAAAAGTACAATTTTTTTTTTCTTTCCTATGGGCCCATTTCCGATGGTAATGTGCCCACGTATAGCCATAGACAAAATCACCATCATGATTGATCAATTTTGAATTTATTTATATTTTGATCATACCTTGCGGTTTGAGGGTCACGTGAGTTTAGCATGGTCGTATTTTATAGTGAAATTAACGAGCTTTTGACTATCACCACAAAGCACAAATGCATAATGTACATCCTACGTGCTTAAAAATATATATACAGTATTTCTACTGTCTATTCGTCAAGATATAAATATATATACAGTATTTCTACTACCTATTTATCAAGATATAAAATATATTATGACCAAGAATGTGAACCAATAGATTTATATACTTTAACATAAAATAAGAATTGTTTTGAAATCCATCGACTATATATATATATATATATATATATATATAATGAGTGAGTCTCTTATAATGGATCTATTATTTTAACATAAAGTAAGGACCGTTTTGAAATCCATCGATTTTTAAAAAAATTCATATGGATTTTTTTTTGTAGATGATAAGTTCAATGAAATCTACTTATAAACAAAATTTGAAATTTTTTCAAGAACTAAAACTATTTTTTCAATGAAATCCGCCGTATTGGTTACGGTGTGCACCCCGCTTCCAAGTTCCAACGCCACGAAACAATTTAGGTCTCGACCGCTCTTGCCACGACCGCTCTTGGTATCGCTGTGGAAGCCACAACGTTCTTCATTGGACAAGGACCGCTCTCGTTGCGCTGCCGAAAATTCGCAGCGGTGTGGTACCGCTGCCATTACAGCTGCCAAAGCCACAACGGCAGTGGCAGCAGCATTGGTTTGAGCTGTCATTCGTTTCTTCTGTTCTTCAACCTCCCTCAAACATCACTTTCAACTCCCAAACATTATCCCATGTCTTCCAGGAAGTACCACATCGGTTGAGTCTTATTTGGTTCACATCGGATTCGCTTAGGAATACAAGTCAAAACCTAACAATTACTTTTCTAAATTCATTGTTCATGAATCAAGGGTATTGGTCTATTTATAGGTAGTAATCCATAAGTCATTGTAAACGTGGTTAAATTTGAGGAGTGGCGATGCATATCCTTTACTTTATCGAAATTGAGAGAACCATCACTCTCGTTTCGCTCGTTGTCTTTCATTAGCTTTTGTCTCGAATGACATTGGTACCGTAGCTAAGGCAAATCCCATATATCAGTGCTCTTCAATTGAGTTATTGGAAGCGCTTTTATTGAAGGCTTTTGTTAGTTTAAGATCTTGGTTTTAATAGTTCGATGGAGACCAATGTTAATGGTACTAGTAAGTTGATGAGTGAAATGTGCATTCCAGAATCAAAGTTGAGTTTTCTAATTCAAAATACTTTCTCGAGTTAAAATAACTTTGATTAAGCTTATTTGTTGAGATTCGAATTAAATTGCATATGATACCAAGTTTTCTTTCAAATTCGTCTAATTATTTAGTTTGGTTGGAGGAAGTTCCTGCCTTTATAGATCCTTTTGGAATTCAAAAGTTGCTGCTATAAGATTTTTTGGTAACAAATCTTTTCGATTTCAAAAAAAGAAAATAACAATTATTACATGATACGATTTTTTATCACTTTGTATAGTAAGCTAGTTACCACATAAAATCATTTACTCATGTCCTTTTTATTTTGAAATACATTACTCATGTTTTAGGTACAACCTTTCATGTGATTTTTGTCTTGCAAAATAATCCTTTAGGTTGTACATACTTTTTTTTTATTAGTATAAGTTTGAAATTAAGGAAAGATCGGAAACGAGACGAGACTTAAACCCACAATCACAACATGTGAGTATGACTCGGGAGCCGAGTTAGGATTTTTTGTTTGGATGAGCCATTATGTTAAAATTAAAATATCTATGAGGGGCCAAAGTGCAAAGGTTACAAAATTTAAAGACAAATTTACAATTTTTAAGTAATAATGTTATTTTTTTTTAAAGGTAAAATGGGCCATGGCCCATGGCTCCCGACATCCCCTTTCTGCATCCCTCTATCACTAGATATGAGAAGTTTACCACTTAATTACCTCAACTTTTATCATATATACTTTTGTTTCTCCTTTCGCATCTCTCCGACACTGAATGTGAGAAGCTTACCAATCGAATCACCTCAACTTCTATTTCCTCCCTCCGTGTGGGTGTGACTCGGTCACTCAGGCACAAAGTAATTTTTTGTTTTGATTAAAGGTGCCATTATATTGAAAAGAAAATATTCGAGAGGGGCCAAAATACAAAAGTTACAAATTTAAAGATAAATTTACAATTTTTAAGGATATATAAATATTTTATAGGAAAAAGGGGCCATGACTCCTGACATCCCGCTGCTTCATCTTGCTTTGCCACTGGATATGAGAAGCTTAGTTCTGAATCACCTTAACTTTTATCGTTTATACTTTTGTTCCTCTACTCACCCCTTTTCGTTATCAAATACGAAAAGCTTACTGTCGAATCCCCTCAACTACTATTATTATAACGGTATACGAAAAGCTTACTACCGAATCTCCTCAACTACTATTATTATATAATATAATAGTAGTTGAGAGGATTCGGCAGTAAGCTTTTCGTATTCAATAGTTCTTATTGATTGGCACAACATTGCCTCACATCGCTATACTAAACAAATCAACACCGGCCATGAAGTTAGCTTTACTCTTTTAAAATGTGTGGTGCCTACTCTCTCCACATCATGCCACCATCCATGCCAAACATACATACATATATTAACATACATAACATAACATAAAAATTGTTTTAGTGAAATCCGGAGTACCACATTTGTACTTTTCCGCCCCCCTCCCATCAGCAATTCGTTTCTCTTCCTTTCTTCTCAGCTGCTGCGATTTTTTTGGACTGCCCTCTCGATCTTCACGGTTTAGGGCTTTTTCGATCTTCGTCTCCCAAAATTTGGTTTTCACAGCTCCTACAATTTTTGAATCCGTCTCCTGGAATCTCGCCGCTCTTTTCGAAATACCTAGATTTGCTGGTTTTTTTTTTTTTTTTTCTTTTTCTTTTTTCATTTTCGGAGTTCACAGATCTGCGCAGCTCTCGCTTCCACCTCTGTTAAATCTCTTTACCAATTACTCTCTCTCTCCATCATGTTTTGGAAGCTCACAGCTCTATCTACTTCCTCTCCTGTAAGTGAATTCACGCCTAGTCTTTTTTTTTTTCCTTTAATTTTTTATCGGTTTTTATTTTTATAAGCTAATTAGCTGTTTATTGTATGCGGAGTTTTGAATTTGTTGGTTTTTAATTAGGTCAAAGTTTGAGATTACTAGTTTAGTGTTTTTTAATATGTAATAAATGTGGACATGTTATTACATCAGTGATTTGTGCCAAACATGACTATTAAGGAATTTATTCTCACTATTTTTGATGAATTAGTTGTTGTTTTGTAAATATAGGTGTAGGTGAAAATATCAGGGACCAAATTTTAGGAAATTTTGGTGGAAATATTGTTAATATAGCCAATATCATCAAAATCATCAAAATATCGGGTATATTCAATGACATGTTTGATGTTGTTACTCTCAAAAATCAAAATATGGAAAATACCGTGGATATAATGGGAGTGGATATACCAATTTTATCGATAGATACTTCATTGGTTGTTTTCAAAATATGGAAAATAGCACGAATATACTGGGAATATTATCGATATTTACTTCATTGGTTGTTTTTAGCTTTAAGAATTTTCACAAGTGTTTTCTCTGGGCTGAGTGACCTGTGGCGTAGTAGCTTATTGTAATTGTGTTTAAAGGGGGTTTGTAGTGGGCATACATTGCGATGGCTCCGATTTGCTTTGTAATGCTGGCATTTTGTACTCAAGTGTTTGCTGAGTGAATTGGGGATAAAGCTACTTAATATTTTCACTCTTAGGGTTTTCATAGTTTATATTTATATAAAATTATCTGCTGATCACACTGTTCCGATGAGTTTGTGGGGTAATGTAAGTGATCATCTATTAAAGTCATCGTAGGTGGTGAATAGAAAAATTGGTTGTTTCATCAATTATCGTGTATTTGCCTACTCTGTGGTTCATGTTTGCCTAACTTGTTTTATTTTCTAGGTGGAGTCGGTGTTAGACAAGGAAAATTTCACATTGGAAGAGCTTCTGGATGAGGAAGAAATAATCCAAGAATGCAAAGGGCTAAACAGTCGACTTATCAATTTGTAATTTCTTTTCACTTGAGCTTGCCTTTTTCTCTAGGGCAGAATATTTCATATTCTTCATATGTACATTTTTTCCTTCCAATTGAACTCCATTATAATTGATGAGACATTGATCTTGATGATGAATGCTCATTATTTATTACTGTATGCAGTTTACGAGATAGAGCCCAAGTCGAACAGTTATTGCGGTATATAGTTGAAGAAGCTCCGGAGGATGCTGAAAGCAAACGAGTGTTCAAGTTTGTAACCCTTGATTTGATAGAAACTAGCCTTCTTTATGTTTCTCTTTGTTGTAACATATCTGAGTGTTCTTCTGTTTCTTTCTTATGAAATATTTTATTCATGATGTTAGGTTTCCTTTCATTGCCTGTGAGGTATTCACATGTGAAATTGATGTTATTCTTAAGACACTGGTGGAGGAAGAGGAGGTATGGGCATTGTTTTTGTTTCAGATCTTGTACGTCTGAATTTGCAGAGTTGAAGGGGCATTGCTAAACTGCTCTAATTTAATTTAATTTAATTTTTTTTTTTTTTGTTGCTATTGCAGTTGATGAACTTGCTTTTTTCCTTCTTGGAACCAAACCGTCAGCATAGTGCTTTGCTAGCTGGGTATTTCAGCAAGGTATGTTTCCATGCTCTAGATCTGGTTTATGTAATGTTTCATGGGCAATTTTTGTTTTATGGCTAATGCAGCCTGTTTCATGCACAAGTTTTTTCTTACTCCGGCCTTGTCTTTCTATTACTTGATAAATTCTATTTAATGTGGTATTCTAGGTTGTTGTGTGCCTGATGTTGCGGAAGACAGTCCCACTTATGAACTATGTTCAAGTAAGTTTTGATTTCTGTGTACCTAGATATTGTTGCAAGTTCTTTTATTTGGTGATTTGTTGCAAGGTTTCTTATGATGATGCTTTCTTGATAGTTCTTTTGCTTTACTTGTTAATTATTGTTGTCTAATTGGAGTTGAGACCTATGGTTCTGCATGATCAATTTGAACTTTTAATATGGGAGTCCTTAGCATATGTGGCTGTTTGATGAACTCAGGAAATGAATTGTAGGAGTTGGGAATTTTTAGTTTAGAGATGTTAATGGAGAATACTTTCAATCTACTATATACTTCTAGAAAAGCGAAGGCGAATTTCTTCCCAGAATGTCTGTGATATACAGGCACCAGATGCGTACCCGTGTTTCTGTTTCTATTATGGTAGAAGAAACTTGAAAAGTGTGAATAGTAAAAAGATTACCTGAGCAGTGGATGTGATTTTGCTACACATCTATTGCTCATTATTAACTGGCTGTGAAACTATTATCATGATTGGAGGCAATGAATCCATGGTTTTACCAGTAACCAGTTACTGTTGACATTTTACATACCAGCTGAAGCTGAGTTTAGCTGTTCTGTGCTCAACCTTGATCCTTGTACTAAACAACCAAGATATACCAATTTTTAGTATGTAGTGTCCACTGTTTGGTTAGTGTGAACATTAGTGACTCAATACATTGATTGCATAGTTCAACGAAATAGTTGGCATTAGAGTATTACTGTTAAATACAGTATGTTGATGCAGCTTCCTGAAGCACGATATGTTTAAGAGAGTGTGGGAACTAGTCCTGCAACCAAATTTGCTTGATTTGATTTAATGTGGCAGTGGCACTATTAGACATTTTCAGGATGCTTTCTTTTAAATCATTGTTTTTGAAGAACTTCATGCCATTTGGTCATGTTGCAGTCTTCTGAGAGAATACTTAAATTCTTCAGTATGTTACCTTTTCGAACTTTAAGTTATATCTAGAGTTATGGATAGTACCAGCTTTATATCCGTGCATTGGCCACATATGCATGGTGGTTGCATCTTGCTTTACTTCGCTTGACACTGCAAGGTCCCACCGTTGCTCTCTCCTATGAAAATTTCTCTAAAATAAATGTCCCTAGATAATGGATGTGCACAGTTTATTTTGGTTCGTAATTTTACATTAAGGAAAACAAGTCCTGAAAATGATGCTTTTTTGTTTTAACAATGTAAATAGCATGAAATGTTAGTGCAAAAAAGATTTGGTGCACTTTGATTCCTATATATCAATAAGGCGTGTAATTTGTTTTTGGTATTGACTATGCGGTAAGGACATAAGATGTCTTTACTGCCACTTAAATTTTTGCATGCTAGAGTTGTGCTTGTTCATAGTCTATACTCCAAGTGAAGTAATTGATCAATCTTTCATTATGTATCATGTAAAATTGTTTTGATTGAAGTTTGTTTGGTCTATTATAGGTCCATCCAGATGTTTTTCGCCAACTGGTTGATTTGATAGGGATCACCTCCATCATGGAGGTAGGCAGCTCAGATTTCTTTTCCTTCTAATTTTTTTAGTATGATGGTGGTTTCTATATCATTAAAAATATCTTATAATATGTGCATTGATTTTTTTGTTCTTTCTGATAAGAAACAAAAATTTTGATTCTTGGTGAATTATGATGATTGAGTTTTGATCTACAATGAGCTTTTCTCGCAGGTTTTGGTTCGGCTTGTAGGTGCTGATGATCATGTATATCCCAATTTTATGGATGTAATGCAGTGGCTGGCTGACAGCAATTTGCTTGAAATGATTGTTGATAAATTGAGTTCATCAGTAAGTGAAAATTTCCCTTCTTAACCTGTTTTTGGAATCTTAATTTATTATAATCAGTCTGACAATATTGAATTACATGTATCTATCTTGGTAGTTGTTCCCTCTGTCTAATGTTGTCTTATGTAGATGCCATGCACAATGTATGTGCCATTAATTACATTCTACTTGCTACATTCTGATAAAAAAAATTACAGTCTCCTTATTCCCATTGGCCGCAAACTCTGTGAATTGAATGCCTGATGTTTCATTACCTTAGTATTTAAGTTGATAATAGCAGATTTATTGGTGATTTTTGACCTGATTTTTATTGCATTCTATGTATATCTAATCATCCACTTCATTAAGATGGGATATTTTTCTTCATTTTCAAACTTGATATAAAGCCATACTCTTTTTCTATTCTTTGGTTTTTTTTGAAGCAAGAAAACTGGATATTTGAATATCCTTAAGTATTTTTTAGGGAAAAGACAAGAAAAACAAAGGTAAAATTATCTTGATACCACCTGTTGGACCCAAATGTGTAACATTTGGGAGGCATAATCGTAGAATATACACACACAAAATACATAACATATAATAATGCGTACACCGCACATACACGCAAGACATGCATAAACTCTATAAATAACCTCCTTTATAGCAAAGAGAGGGGGGGCTTTTTCAACAGATTCAGAAATGGCTGGGAGGGTGGGTGGCCAAAACTCATAAACTCTAAGGGGTCTCATTTTTTCCCTCAACACCACCCTTAACAAGTTCTATACATATGTTTAATTTGGAAAAATTGCCAAAAGTTTTGAAAACAGATTTGACTCAGTTTTTCCTTACAGTGACCAACAGGGTTTCTATTATATGCCACATTTAGGTCAATTTGTGGATAATTCTTTTTTCTTTTTACACCTTGGCTACATCACAGTACAAATAAATGATCACAAGTGTTTTGTGTTGTTACCTTATGCTTTTTGGGAATTTTAGTTGGAATGCTCAATTGGTTTTCTTGGTCCTGTTTTCATTTTTTGCCATCAAGAACTACAAATATTTTTTCTTATTAAAAAAAGGTTAAAAATAAAGAATGCAACAATGAATCCTAATTAAAGTTAAATAGAATCTTATGATTTCAAATTATTACCAAGTGATCTAATATAGTTTCAAATTATTACCAAGTGAACTAATATAATTTCAAATTATTACCTAGTGAACTTAAGATTGTAGTGAACTATCTAACAAATTCTTTTACATGGGATCAGAGCTCTCCAGAAGTTCATGTTAATGCAGCAGAGACTCTATGTGCAATAACTCGAAATGCCCCATCGGCATTGGCCACTAAACTCTCTAGTCCAAGGTATGCAGGGTTTTAATTTTTTCTTTCTAAAGTGAAAGTGCTTTCTGGCTTTTCATTCAATAATTTTATCTTTTTCTCTCTATCTCATACGTGTTTGCAGTTTTGTAAGCAGTTTTGGCTTTTTTTTTTCCCTTTTGCAGTTTTGTTGCAAGGATATTTGGTCATGCTTTGGAAGATTCACATTCAAAATCTGCTCTTGTCCACTCACTTTCTGTGTGTATTTCTTTGTTGGATCCAAAAAGATCAGCAATCTCTTCGCCTTTCATGCATTCGTTCCGGGGTCAACATATGTATGAGTCTCCAATCCCTATAAATCCGGAGACTATTGTTGCTATGCTGCCTAAACTTTGTGAGTGAATCTGGAGCTATAGGATTGTTCATGATGTCATAGTTATGTTTTCAAATGGATTACGTTTTTTTCATGTTGTTGAATGTTTGTTTTGGTTACATATTGCATGCATCTAATTAATATTATTTCTAGCTTCTATCTATATATTACATCTGTCAGTGTCTTACATTTTGATGGAATAGCCGTGTTCTATTTCATTTTGTTTGTCTTTCAGCTTTGCAGCAGCTTTTCCCAATAAATTTAAATGGATATCTACTCTTGAGGAAATTTTTATAGGTGTACCATGTATATATTGGGGGTATTTCCTCTTTTTTTGTCAAAAGCATGCTTTTTGTAGTTATGTTTTTGTACTTGTTGAACAAACAAATTATAATGGCTGTCTTGTTTTTTCTTTTTTACTAATATAATATCTTATTTAAACACAAAAACCCTTTGCTTCTTTCCAGTTCCCCCTTCAGACCAATTTTTTTTTTTTGAAAATAGCTTCACTATTTTTGTTTTTGTTACTTTTAGCAAAGTAACATTGACATGTAGTGCTTCTGATGCTTATAAAGTTGTACTTGTGATATCCCACATCTCCCAGTAAGGAGTTCATGGCCTCATGGTACATATAGGTGGATGCCTCCCAACCTAGTAGACACGTTTTAAAACCGTGAGGGGAGGCTTCCCAAAGCGGACAATATCTAATAGGAAAGGGGTGGTTCTTGACAGTACTTGACCATTGTTTTTTCCTCTTATCTTTTGTAAATTTCCCTCACATGACTTAGTTTTGGATAATCATTTTAACGGAACAGTTCAGAACATGAGTGAATTTTCACAAACTTCAGTTATTATAACAATAAAACAAAATCCAAGTATAAATGTATAATTATAGAGAAGTACTTCTTTTCAGTATCTGGTATTTTTCTAAAATTCCTTTAATAGCATTAAAGATTGCATATATTGTTGTGCAGGTGACTTGCTTACACTTCTGAAAGTCTCATATGATGAGAAGGTTTTGCCGACGACATATGGAGAATTGAGACCACCTCTAGGGAAGCATCGTCTAAAGGTTGGCAGTTGGCTTATATATTTAAAATACATGCAAAATATAAGACTTAGTAGAACCTGATATTTTTTATCTTTATTTTTATTGTGTATTTGAGGGAAGCATGTTTCAGAAAAAAGAAAGGCAATTTGAGGGAAGTAGGTCAATAGGATTGGATTTTATGAATTTTTTCTTCAGTTTACAAAATAGATCAATCGTCTTATGAATTTGTTTACTGATGGCATAAAATGTAGTTTTCCCTCCAAACACATTTTGTCTTCATCTTGTAATTTTCTCCAATATGCTTTATTATCAATTTCAGATTGTGGAGTTCATTGCTGTGCTACTGAAAACTGGCAATGAAGCTGCAGAGAAGGAATTAGTCAGCTCAGGAACCATTCAAAGAGTTCTTGATCTCTTCTTTGAGTAAGCTTTTATTTTATTTGTGATTATGCATGTGTTGATGATAGTGATGAGTTCAATTTGGGTCCAGATTCCAGAAGAATTTTGATCTCTTCCTAATAGTGGTGTTTCCTTCTGTTAGTTTGGTTGAGGATCTCATGATTGGTGTTATTTGTAATAATATAGGTACCCTTACAACAATGCTCTGCATCACCATGTGGAGAGTATTATATTTTCTTGTTTGGAAAGCAAGAGTGATGCCATGGTGGATCATCTTCTTCAAGAGTGTGATTTGATTGGAAATATTCTCCAAACAGATAAAACTCCCATTCTTTCAGGCGACTCCAATAAGGTAGAACACAAGTCAACTATTAGATAAATAGTTGTATATTCTCAATTATTTCCTGTTGAATTGTGCATACCATTGTAATATGATAATTGAACCTTTGAGAAAAAAAAAAGGGAAAACGGAAATGAATGAGAAGCTGTATTAAGACATTTTGTCCATCTCTAGTTTTATTCTCACATGAGGATGAGATATTGTATGTGCAGTATCTTTGTATTGGAACAAGCTTATAATTCAATTTTTAATCATATAAAACTGTGATAACTTGGAAAAGTTCCCTGATTATGCAGCCAACTTTACCTGCTTCTGGAAAACGGGCACCAAGGGCAGGAAACCTTGGACACATTACAAGGATTTCCAATAAGCTTATTCAGTTAGGCAGCATCAATAGCCGCATTCAAGCATATCTTCAGGTTTGGTACTTTCTAGAATAAATGCTTTAAACTTGTATAATATGGGTACAAAGTAATTATAGTAATTCATCTATGATATCTTTCATAAGTGGATGACTAACTGCAGTTTTAGTGTGTGATTTTCATGTTGACATTATTTATTCTCTTCACACCATTAGTGAAGTGATCTTCTTCTTTGAAATCAATGTCAATATCTCTTCATGATTATACTTACGGAAACGTAATTTACCATCATTGTTTGCTTTAATTTAACAAGAGAAATTGCATGATTGAACATATGTTCTTCACAAAGATGGGTAGTTCTTTTAAATGGTTAATTTTGTCTTCTATTTTTTCCTTTCTCAATAAATGTTTTAGATATCTTTGCTAACATAACCTTATGTTGATTTGTTCTCTCTAGGAAAAGAATGACTGGAATGAGTGGCAATTAACTGTCTTGCAGGAGCGTAATGCTGTTGAAAATGTCTACCGATGGGCATGCGGGTACTTTCTTACCTCATATATCTGTCAAGTGCCATGTATTGCACATTGGTAGGAAATGCTATAAAGGGTCATAAACTCATAATGCAGAAAATTTGTTGCATGCACACTATATGAAATGATTTATGGTGTGCTCATATTCATGAGTTGACTGTCTGTAACGTTCAAACTAGTGAAGTTGTGATATAAAATTTGGTGAAGTGAATAGCATATTGATTTGATCCCTTTTTCTAACCGCTCCCTGCAAACTTGGGAAGAATAAAATGGCAATCTACCTATTCTGTTGCTACACCCCAGTTCGTTTGATTTGTCTAAAGGTATTAAAGATCACTGTAACATTTTGGAACATGTTCATGTAGTTGAATCCTATTGCTGGTGTCTGTAAATGTTTTTTTTTTTTCTTTTGCCATGCTTTTAATGAAAAGTCTCTCGTTTCTTGTTGTATGCAGCCGCCCAACAGCATTGCAAGATAGGACAAGGGATAGTGATGATGATGACCTTCATGACAGAGACTATGATGTTGCGGCTCTTGCAAATAACTTGAGTCAAGCTTTCAGATACAAAATATATGGGAACGAGGATGCTGAAGAAGTATATTATGAGTCCTCTCATAATTTCACTTTTTCATGCTTTTATACATATATATATATATATATATATATATATATATATATAAATAAATAAATACTTTTGTTGCTGACTTGTAACTCTTATTTTCCTTTTTGCAGGAACATGGAGCTCTTGATCGCGATGATGAGGTAATAATTCTTTTTTTTTTCTTCTCTCAATTGACAGGTGGTTATGGTAAAAGATTAGAATGAGTAAACGCCTGAACGGTGAGGTATTAGTACACTTAAATATATTATGAAACCTTTTGAATTCTCTTCTTTTATTGAGTTTAATATTAAAATGACTTTCAATGTGCAGGATGTGTACTTCGATGACGAATCTGCTGAAGTTGTGATATCATCCCTGAGGCTTGGTGATGACCAAGGGAGGTGAGTATAAGCTATTATGAGCAGTTGATTTGGCAGATGAGTTTGTATTTGCAAGATAGGTGATGATATATACAATTGGTTGTACTACTTTTTCCATGAACATTTTTATCATCACAAAAAAAAAAAAAAAAAAAAAAAAAAAAAAAAACTTCTCCAAAAGATTTTATTTTTCTTTGACTTTATGACTAGGTTAAAACTTTTCACTGCTATTAAGATATGAACAGAATAAATAAATTTGTATTTGATCGATTACTATCTTTAGGTTGGATATGTTTGTGTTTGTAAAATCATCTTGTTAGATTTAATCTTGAGCCAAACATATGTAGTTCCTTTCTAGGAGATTCTAGTCAAAATGTATGAAGTCCAATGGATCATAGTTTCTACCACAGTGATACTAAGGTCTTCTGTAGTGTTTCAGTATTTGGATAACAGCTTGGTTGGCATGTTCCTTCTTTCTATCTTTTACCTATAGCAAATAGGATATCATGCCCTTCACCACACTATAACCATGATTATTACCAAATCACCTCATCACACTATCATTACCACCAATTCAAACATGGTGACTGTTTACCTCTTGCCATTCGGTAATACTCACCATTGCTGCCACCTGTGATCCTCACCCCTACTGCCTCCGGAGGGATGGAGATTGGTACAAGGTTGTCGGGGTTTATTGCCATCTTGAACTCCATGGACATCCCTACTGTATACCCCCAAATTTAGGATATTTCTTGCAAATATAAAATAAAGATCTCCCCTCCCAACCTTAAATTCACCTTTTTATATCTTGTTTTTCCAATTTTGAAATACTGTACTTCTCATCATTGCTCTACTTTGGCCCCTTTAATTTTCAGTTTTTTTCCCTCCTGTGCACCACTGCTATATGTATGTTTACCTCAATTATTACAGTTACCATGACTGCCTTCAACACTCGTTATGATGTTGCTGTGCTCATGAAACATGTATTTATGCTTTCTAGTCTTGTAAATGCAATAATACTCTGATAAATGTGCTGCAAGTTCTTGTGAATCTAAGTTGAAATGAAATGGAATTCTGTTATGGAAAATACAAAAACTAGTGATGATTCTAAACAGAGCCATCACTCTGTTCTATCATTCATAACTCATCCTGTATTGGGGCATTGGTTATTTAGGTATGGGAACCACAAGCCAAATCTAATTCGTTTTAAAGGCGGTTGAGCTATAGATAGAGTCTATCCATCGTAACTATAGAGTTCAATCGAAGCCTAAGATTAAAGTTCTATCAAGGTTCTACTATTGACTATTGAGTTTCTGGTATTATTTTTTTTTGCTTTGATTTGTAAATGTTGTTATGTCAAGTCATTTGGGTTCCTTCAGGTTTTTCAGTTGCGTATACACGCCTCATCATGTCGAAATTAAAACAAAAATCAAACTGGCATACCTAATGTGCTTAGGATATTTAATTTCTTTTATCCCGATTAGTTATGTTGCTGGAGTGATACTAAGTGTTCAATGTTTTCTTGTTGCAGCAGTCTATTCACAAATTCCAACTGGTTTGCTTTCCAAGACGACAGAATCGGTGATGCACCTGTGGGCACATCCCCCTCGGAGATGATGGATGATATAAACTTGAATGGAATTGCAAATGGTGGCAACAGCAGCAGTGATGATGAGGTGGTGGTTGGAGAGGACGACGAGTTGACTGAAAGCAAAGTTTCTGTTAACGGCACATCCACTTCCAACACAGATTATCTGAATGGATTTTCAGGGAGTGGTTCTACAAACCGCGGAGACTTGTTACCAGAAAGTGAGAAGGGAAATACTTCTCATGATATGGGATTCTTCCGGTTTGGCACACCAGAGAATGAAGACATGTTTGCGGATAGGCCTTTACCAGAGTGGGAAGGATGGCGAGGATCATCTGATTTGCAAGCAGGTGGGTCAAGTCTGAATCCATTTATTGATCATGATGATGCTGATGTCAACCTTGGCAGTCACACAGAAGTAATTACTTCTGATGCCACTTCGCCATCAAGTGGAGAACCTCCACTTCCAAATGGTTCCTCGACATCCACAGATTCTAGTGATGGATCAGCGAGCAGTGACGTGAGTCAAAGATCTCCTCCTCCTGTCCCCTCGTTGTTTGAAGAGGATGTTGAATTTGTTGGTGTGGAATTAGAAGGTACCGAGAAGGCAATGGAACAGGCTCTCAAGGAAGGAATAGTTGGGGAAGCAGGACCCTTGAAGAGGAACATAAACCCAAAAGTTGCAGAGAAGGAAAATCCTGACGAAGGTGGAGCTGGCATAAAGGAGTTCAATGATGCAAATTACTGGAGGGTTGATCAAGAGGTTGCTGTTCTAGAGTGATGGATCTTGGGTTTAATATGCATCAAATGCATGTACAGTATATTTTTGTTTCCAGATGGGGGATTGAACGGTAGGCTGTGTTATGGTTATTATTATCTTAGTAGTTGTTATTGTTATACCTATTGTTGTGTATTATTTAAGGTTTATTACAGATTTCTGGGATTTCCCATGTCGATCTTATTTATATGCTCTGCTTCTGGCTGGAATCATTTTTTGTTCTAGTTATCAGTTTCTTAATGTAGGATTTAATATTTTCAAATTTTGATTATAAGTTGGTTATGGATTCTTATAGACCATTTCTATTAACAACGTTGCTAAATAATGTATTGCAGTTCGATAGTATTTTGTTATATCAACATAGATTTTCGTATGATTTGGAGGACAACGATGGATGTGACTTGCTTTGACAAAAATCAGTCTGCTTATGGGGGCAATTTGTGTGTTTTTGATTCTATTGAAATCTAAAGACAGGAAACTACCTTATAACATTGCTTATTTGGGAATTCTTTGCGGATCACACCTCTCAATTATTGAAGCCAGGTCAAAGTTCTAATCTTTTTACCCATCAAAATAATAATAATTCTACTTAAAAAATAATAATAATTCTTTCAAGATTATGTAAATTTTCTGCATGACCTACCTAATTTACCCACGTGTAATGATCTTATTGCTCAACAACCAATTATTTAAAAGCCATCAAAAGCGTGAAGAACCTTCCAGAATCCGACGGCAACGCGTCAAAATTCCGTGGCTGACAAGAATTTTGTGACTACTTACGCTAGACAATCTCCTTGTTCAATCTTCAATTTCTTGTCTATTCAAATTCTTTCTCTGAAGAGATTAGATACATAGAGAAGATTTGCAGAGATGATCGAGGTTGTGTTGAATGATAGGCTGGGGAAGAAGGTGCGCGTGAAGTGCAACGATGACGACACCATCGGCGACCTGAAGAAGTTGGTGGCTGCTCAGACAGGGACCCGACCCGATAAGATCAGAATCCAGAAGTGGTACAACGTTTACAAGGACCACATCACTCTCAAGGACTATGAGATTCACGATGGCATGGGACTCGAACTCTATTACAACTAATTCTACTTTTCTCTATCTGTATCAGTATGTTCTTCCTTCTCCGATCTTTTATTTGTCTTCTCCCACTTTTTAATTACCAACAATAATTAGTGTATTTATTAGTCTGATTTTGTTATTTTCTTTTCGATCTATTTCCTTGCTTTTGCTCGTAAGTCGAATCAAACTCCAGTAAACTGATTATCGGGTCGTCATCGTTAGTCAACTCGGTCAATCCCCGAGTTGACCCGTGACTCGGCCATCGACTCAAGCAGCTCGATTCACGCTTCACAGAGTCAGCTTTATGCGCCTGTTCATGTTTTAATAGGCACAATAGCTTGAATTCATTTGGCCTCGGCCAGCAAAACTGGATTTAGGCTCAGTTATAAATCAAAGCCGGTTATTTTCTTTTCTCCTTGATCAATTTTTAATGTTTAGTATACTAATTGTATTCTGGAGAAATTTTGCATTGCAACAGTCTTATACAATGACAGGAACAATTCGTTCAAATCCAATGTTGTCGTTTGTAGGGAGGTTGCGTAGTATTTGGATTTTGGACTGAATTTTGGAGGTTTTTTTGGATATGTTAATAACCCTTTCAAATTGTCCCATTTTCGTTTCACACAATTTTCGTTGAACTACAAGCTTGGGTTGAACTTCACATATTTAGCATTCAACTTCACTTGTTAGCAATTAGTTTACACTTTGAAGTTGTGAAATTTTGCGCTACACGAAGTGTTTAAGCTATAAATTAGACATTTTGCACGTATGTTATTGCGGTGAAGTTGAATGTTAAATTTGTGATGTCTTACGTATAGTGTGTAGTTCAACGTGAATTGTGTGAAAACGTGGATATGTTGCCTTATAATAGTCTGCTTGAATTTAGCGAAATTCAATTGACAAATATGCTTTTCAAAATCAAATAAGTTATAGGTCTATAGGAAAAGACCTCATTGGTGCTTTTTTGAGAAGCACTTTCTAGAGCTTCTGTGTATGGCGCTATCAAATGCTTTTGTAGAAAGTGATTTTGCTGCAAGCAAATTCTGTCAGAGCATTCCCAAACATGCCCATATGACTATACTGCACCTTGGCTCTGTTGATATTACTCTTGTGATTGATTGTTGCCTCTCACGTGTGCAGCATTTTTGTTTGATTTAGGTCATTTTTCTTATATCTAGTACATTTTCTGTGTACAGGTTTGCTGATATTCAAATCAAGCTGCATGGAGATGAATGCCTTGTTTGCTCAAGTAACAATGCAATTGTTTGTGTAACTTGCGAACTGTGTTTAGACGTGTGAACAACATTTACTTGTTGAACTGTGTTTAGACACCTGAAAACAACATTAAGCGTAGAACTGTCATGCATTTAATATAATCTTTGCATTTGTAGCCATATAAATCTCTGAAATTTTCTTTTGCTAGTCTTTATTAAAGCGTTCTATCTCTATAATATATACCTATTCAGTTCATTTGTTCTGATTTTTGTTAGTGATCTGTGGTCATTAGGCCTTGATTAAACTCTTTATATTAAACTGTGATGTTTTCAACCAGCTTTGGCCTGAGCTAGTTTTTGTTAGTGTGCCCTAGGTTGTTCGCGATCCATGGCCATTCTCCTCTAGTTGAGATGTGTTTATGTCGAGCAGTCTGATTAGATCCATCGCCATTCTCCTTTTAGGCGAGTGCATAAATTAGACTTTGATAGGCGCTGATAATCGTTGAATCTAATCTGGATAGCAACCCATTTTGATTTGATTCATTGCTCACTAGTGAAGATCATAGCCTCTTAGATGACGGACTCCCAATCGTCCATCGGATTCCATTTTTATTTAGGCAACGTAGTTGTTTAAAGGAATATGTCATTATGCAATAAACTAAATAGAGCGTAGAGATACACTTTATTCATGTGGTGACATGTGGATAACAATAACTTTTCATATTAAATTTGTAGCCTTTATAAATTGTTTCCGATTTCATTTTATTTAACAATTAATTATCTAGATTGTCCTTTTTCTTTAACTTTAACATATTGTAATTTAATATCATTTAAAAAATATATATATCAAGTCTTTATTGTTAGTTGAACTCTATGACTCTTACAATTTTTTTTTCTTCTGCAGTTCCATTAGGCATAAGTTAACTTCAACTCTTACCATTTACGAACACAAATGGTGAGAAGGAAATTTATGTTCATAAATGGTAAGAGTTGGAGCTAACTTAGTTATGATAGAACTGTAGACAAAAAAGAAGATATAGAGTCATAGAGTTCGACTAATAACATAGACCTGATATTTTTTCTTTAAAAAAAAGTCTATATTAAATGACAATATGTTAAACTTAAAAAGAATGACAATCTAGGAAATTAATTGTTTGTTTGTATTATAAATAAAATGAAAAATGAGGCAATTTATAAAGGCTACATGTTTAATGTGAAAAAGTTATTGATGTCCACGTGTCATCACATGAGAAGAGAGTGGATTGAGAGAGTGTATCTAGCACTTCTCGTAAACTAGTAGGCTATTTTTTTTTTCTTTAATTGTTGTCTTTGGTCTGCTATTGTGTAAAATTGCTTTCAGCATCGAAAAACCTGCCTCATTCATCTCGTAATTTCCACTCACAATTTCCTTACTAACCACTATAAAAATGATGATTTTTACGATCGTCTATAATTGATCCCAAGTTTGCTACATAAATAAAACGAGGAATGCTATCTACCTTTCCCATTTGCCTTTCCCATTTACCTTTCCCACTCATTGTTTGACACGTGTACACTTTTTCATTTAATAAAAAGCTCTCACTTTTTGCTACAAAGCTTGTTTACATATTTACCCTTGATGGTTGTTTTTATCATTTCATTAATAAGGGGTAAATATGTAAACAAGCTTTGTAGCAAAAAATGAGAGCTTTTTATTAAATGAAAAAGTGTACACGTGTCAAACAATGAGTGAGAAAGGTAAATGGGAAAGGCAAATGGGAAAGGTAGATAGCATTCCCCAAATAAAACATAGTATTTCTATTAGCTCCATATAAATGTATTTTTGTAAAATTGCATTCTATATTGAGATACTCGGCTCGTAATTTTCTACACATTTTTCCTTACTAACCATTATAAAAATGATGATTTTTATGAATGTTTAGGAATAACCTTAAATTTGCTATTTTTAATAGTTATATAAAAACATTTTTGTGTAAAAATGCATTTTGCATCGAAATACGCACCTTGCAATTTCCACTAAAAATTCTATCACAGCCCACTATAAAAATGATGAATTTTGCCACTCTCTAAGAATAACCCCAAATTTACTAAATAGATAAAATATAGTATTTTTAGTAGTTCTATTATAAGTGTAAAATTGTGTTTTGTATTGAAATACACACTTTGTAATTTTCATCAAAAATTTCCTACTTTCATACTTTTGGAATTAGCACTAAATTAATAATTTAAGTTTAAAATGAACCAAAGGATAAATTTACTCTCATCTTTACTATTCTTCTATTTACTGTTATTTCTAATTGTTTCATACAAATATTATTGTGTAAAATTGCATTACCCATATCATAATTTCCAACTAAAATTCTCTTACTAACCACTATAAAAATAATGATTTTTACGACTGTCTATGAATGATCTCAAATTTGCTACATGGATAAAATATAGTATTTTTAATTGTTCTATAAAAATGTTTTTGTGTAAAAATGCATTTTGCATTGAAATATATACCTCGTAATTTTCACTCAAAATTCTTAGTAACTATAAAAATGATGATTTTTGCAATCGACTAGAAATAACCCCAAATTTGCTATATAAATAAAATACAGTCTTTTAAAAGTTTTTATGTAAAATTATACATTAAAATACGTGCCTTGTAATTTTCATCCAAAATTCACTAACCACTATAGAAATGTTAATTTTTGTGACGGTTTAGGAACAACCCCAAATTGCTATATAAATATAATAAAGAATTTCTAATAATCAAATGTAAAAGTTTTGGTGTAAAATTGCGTTATGTATCAAAATATTTGTCTTGTAATTTTTACTCAAAATTCCCTTACTAACCATCATAAAAATAATTATTTTTATGAGTGTCTAGGAATGACCACAAATTAAAACCAAATATGACAATGTCTCAAGATCGATTGACCCATTGAAACATGTTCATAAAAATTGGGTTGGTTAGAGGGTGAATTGCAAATGTGTGGCGATATTGGCACCCATTTGAATTTGTATGTGTGTACCCTTTTATAACTACTCACCATTAATGATTTATTTTTTTAAAGAAGACAAAAAATACTAATAAGTAATTTTAACTCACTTAATATAGAAAATGTCCTTCCTTTAATCATTGTATTACAATTTTATAAACAAATATCACTCAAAACTATTTTATTATCCACTCATCATTGTTCTTTTTTTTACTGTTATTATTTAAAAGTTTATCATTGTTTTCTTTCATTTTGGAATACTTAATCAATTTATTTATTTTAAGTTAGGGATATAAGGATATAGTTGCTTACTTGCTTTTATATTTTTCATTATTTTTTTCATTTTATAAAATTAAAAATAATAAACTCCTACAAGAAAAAATAAATTAATAGCAAACATTTTATATATAATAATTGTTAGATAAATAGAAAAACAGATTTGTTTGACATTTATTTACAAAATAATATAATATAATCACATTTTTTTTAACAATAATACAATCGCATTTAATAAAGGATTCTTAATAAAAACCAGGGTTGAGTGGGTTTTAACAGTCTTCACGAGAGTGGACTAAAAGATCTTTTGTAAGTGAAACACACAACAAATCCATTAACGGCCCAATAATTGGTATTATTTAACATATAATAAAATTACTCTAATAACTATAAACTTCTAAATGTATCATAGTCATTTTCTTATAATCCAACAATAAACTCACTATTATATAAACTTTGTGGTACATTATAATATTATATATACAGAAATTATCAGGTCATGTATACCTGAGGATATTATCGTGCGGTTTCACTAATCCTTGCTATCAAGAAATAGTGTAATTTTTTTAAAACTAATTATCGGTAATGAGAATTAATGAAACTGCACAATAATATCCTCAGGTATACATGATCTGATAAGTTATATATATATGTGGATGTCCTTGTGAATTAAACACCCAAATTTGAAGCTAGTAATTAAAAAATATTTCATCTCTAAACCAAGAGCCTGAAATATTTTTTACATCTTCAATACATCAAAAACATGTTTATTACTACAATAGTTTAGAATTAGAAAAGAGCTCTCTCTTTCCCTGGATGGATGACTTTCTTTCTCTCTTGAGTTTTCTCTAACTTTTGTAGCCTTGTCCATGGATCCTTCAAAAGTATGTGATCGGTCATTTATTGTATATGTTTTTTATACCCATTCCTCCAATCATTTGCTTATTTCTCGAGTCTTTTAGGGGTTTAATTTGTGTGTTTGAGCATTTTCAGGTTATTGGATCCAATTGAGTTGTTTGAAGAATGTCAGCCAAAAAGGTAATATTTTAGAGGATCTCAGGGGCTTTTTAGCAAAAGGCCAAAGGCGCTGTCCAAACCGCTCCTAATTTCGGGACAACGGTTTAGTAGCGTTCCAACAACAGTAGAGATCGCCGCCCCAACCGCTGCCGATTGCGCTATCAAAGCCACAGCGTTGCTCTGTCACAACGAGAAGACCGCTACCGATACCGCTGCGGTTTGACAAATCCGTTCAGCGCAAGGTCTCTTTTCGCGTCTAGGAATTGGAGGCCTATATATATTGAGAAGATTTTAGGGTTTGGCTCTCTCAGACCGTCTCACCCTCCAGAACACAGACCATTCACTACACAACTCATCACACAATTCTATCATTCATCTTTACACATAGAAGATGACGTAAAGGGGTATGGCGAAAATAAGAATGATCACTTTGTCGAACCCAAAGGCACACTCAGGCGAACCTTGACACAGCGACAGGTAGTTACCCAAGCATGGATCGCCATGCAGAAGCCATCATTCCCTAATCTACGTTAGAAAATAGCGCTCTCGAATCCTCAAAGAGCATGTCGAATCCATGACAGATAAGTGTTACAAAGAACGATTTTATTGATTATGAAAAAGTTACAATAATTGGAAATAATAAGATTATTTATAATAAACTAATCCTAATACGACTCGAATACGACATTCCTAAAAAGACCAAAACAGGAAAATATCAAAACTAATCATAATCTTCTAAGATTCATGATTCCTAACTTGATTGAAAAACAAAGATCAAATCTTACCCAAAAGGTAAGTTTGATTTATTTCCAAAACCCAAATTTAATTCCTAATCAAACTAAAGTAAATAAACTTGCTAAACAAGAAATAAAGGCCCAAATTAATAAAATAAGAAAACACCAAAAACCGTCTGAATTTGAAGTTAGGCGTGGTTGGGCCGCAGGACACCAGTAGCGGCATGGGCTGTGGTTCCTTCTTCTTTATCCTACATCAGAAGATTGGAAGATGAAGACGATTTCATCATCGAAGATTGGAAGAATTCGTTGAAGGCCACAATGAGTTTTATCTTTTCTATCTCTTGTCTTGTTATTTTCATGATGTGTAACTAATTCCATACTAGGAAATCAATGTGAACCTCTATGAATGCTCTTTGTTAGAAATGACTATATTTTCTTAATTCAAGTTTTGATTCATTCAATTCATCTTATATCATAACTCTTTATTATTGCTCATGCATGTTAATATGCTCGGCATGAATCTAGGGTAGTGATAATTTAATGATTGAGTTTGAGTGTGTTACGTTGCCACTCTCAATCACTTTTCAATTGAATGGGTAAAACTTATCGTGCCTTTTAATATGCTCGTAAGTTTTGGTTCATTGTTCTTTAACTTGATGTGTGGTAAAGCTTATCATGCCTGTTAATATGCTCGTAAGTTAATCACACTTAATTTAAGAACGAACCCTTAACTTGATTAACATCTTTTATCAAAGTCAATTCGAAGCATTGAGTAAACGTAGTTGGGGAGCATTGATGACCTAGTCCTCTTACCTCTTAATCACATTCACATATTCTTGTTAACTGCTTTCTTAGATAATTCGGTTCTAAATCAATAAATCAATCTCAAATCTCTTGGATATTGTTACTTAGCTTTAATTGAAATTAGTTTAATTGATAATTCACTTTTCCTCGTGGAAACGATCCCTACTTGTCGTTGTACTTATCTCACGATTCGTGCATTTACGAGTTAGGTTTTTATAACACGATTTTATCCATCAGTATGTCCATGGAATTTCCTTGCCCCTCTCTCAAAAGTTCTCGATACTTTACCACAGCCATCATCAAAACTGAAAACTTTTACAGCTCTGCTCAAAACCGATGAAGTACATGTTCAACCAAATCTTCTCACGGTGTCAGTTGTGAAAGGGGACATCATGTGTGTTCACATCAACCAAAACTATGTCCAAGAAAGATTGAAATACTGTCAGAAAAATCTTTTCGGACGTCTACTTTTAAGAAAAGGTTATGTACCTTTAAAACATGTTGAGTTAAAATCTATATTGCAATCGATTTGGCAACTCATAAATCCTTGGAAGCTTACTCCGTTTCCAAAAGGATATTTTGATATTCATTTTTCTAGTGAAGAAGATTTAAAAAGGGTTTGGAGTGGAGGTTTTTGCTCAATTTCAAACGGTATTTTTCGTATTTTTCAATGGCAACCAGATTTTAATCCATATAATCAACAATTATCGCATGCTCAAGTTTGGGTGAGGTTTTACGGTCTATGCTCGGAATACTAGCATCCAACTACAGTCATGGAGATTGCACAAGGAGTTGGCATCCCTCTGCAACTAGATCAAGCTACAAGGGATCAAGCATACGGGTTTTATGCCCGAGTTCTTGTGGACATTGATTTAACTTTGATACAACCATCATTTTTGAATGTGAAGAGAGATGACCATAGAGGTTTCTCTGTCGATGTTATATATGAAAATCTTCCAAAAAGGTGTAGGAAGTGTAAAGCTTTTGGTCATGACTCTGCTAGATGCCACCAAAATAAGGAGATTAATTCTAACAGAGGTCGATCACCATCAAGAAATCCAAGGCAAACCTACTGGCCTACCAATGGCCACCATAATGGGCAGGTTGTCATGGAGAAATGCAAAACAGTCCCACCAAATCAGGAAACGATAGAGGAAGAGGAAATTGTGCATATTCAAAATTTTAAAAATCCCGTAATTAATGTGGAAGACAAAAATGGCAGCATCCAATTATCTCCACATTTATTTGAATTAAATGTGATTAATACTCATGAAGTGAATCGGGAAACAACGGCTAATTTTGAAGTTGACAAATTTGGGTTTCAAGAAGTTGACCCAATCTGTGAAGTGCAGTTTCCAGTTACAACCGGCATATCTAATGCACTTGCGATCGAGATCTAATTAAGGGTTTTTCTCCAATTCAAATTCAAGTAGCTGAACAATTTCCTAATCAAGATGTAGGAATTAATGTTAATATCTCCAATGATTTGAATACCAAGTATTTAAATCTAGAAGATAATAACAAGAATCCTCAATGTTCTCTAGAGATTATTTGCATTAATAACAGAGTGATTCTTGACAATCCAAAGAATTCAAACTTCCAGAACTTTGATCAACAAGTTTTGGATGAGGTTTCAGGAGATAAAAGAGGAAAGATTAATTTGGAGCATATATCAGTAGACCAAGATATTAATACTTCAAATTCTAATCATGGTCCAGTAGATCCCGTGTTTGACAATAATTGGATTCCCATGGTGACCAAATCAAAAAGAAAAGTGAAGCTAACTTTTAAGATTTTATCTAGTTCCAAGTTTCAAGTGAGTAAGAGAAGTTCTGTAGCTTCATGCATTGTCGCTAATTAGGCCGCACATGATGAGGCAGAAGTAAATGATTTCGCTGATCTGCTTAATTAAGTTTATGTTTTTATTTTTTTAAGGTCTGCGTGCCTTTTTAGATTAGTGTGTTTTAGGACATGCGTGCCTTTTTTTTTTCCTTTTTTTTCGCCTTTTCATTTTTATTTTTATTTTTATTAATAAAAAAACTCTATAGAGCTTGTTGTTTATATATATATATATATATATGGATGTCCTTGTGTGCAACATTGTATGGTTCAATCTAAAAAAAATATTGACTGTGATCATGTTTTTTTAGGTACGATCACATGTTATAACATGTGATCACAATAACTTAATTGTGTGATCACATGCAATTCATATATGATAACAGTATAAATTCTCCGTACTTGTATTGAATCTATATTTGAAAATCAAATTAGATAGACTAGAACCCACACAAATCCATCTTCCACAAAAGAAAGAATTTATCTTTCATGATTCATTTTTCAAGTGGGAACTGTTCAACCTTTATGCTTACATTCTTTTCAATTTACAGTATTTATTTTTCTAATTTCTTATTATTGAAATTCAACTTTACAAGCCTATCTATAAACAGATCTAAAAATCCTTTTATGATTCAAATAATGCATCTGAATTTGGTTGGAAAATATCATTATATATTATATGTGATGTTGACCAAAGACATATATATATATATCATCAAAAAAACCACCACTTTCCTTGACTCAATCCTTTTTAATTTACAAATATCCATGATGATGCTACTACATATATACTTTTGGCTACTCCCACTTCCAAATCCAATATCTAAATTTGTTTAAAGTCTTTAATTATTGCCCTTCATACTCATTACTCAAACATCTTATATATTGAATGATTGATGCCTCATCAATCTCTGAAACATGTATTCCATTATTGCATTGGAGAGAATTGATGACAACCTCTCTCTCTCTCTCTCTCTCTCTCTCTCTCTCTCTCAAATCCAATACAAAGATTGTTAAAGCATCACATCAATGATTGTGGGTTTTTGCTTTTGTATTTATATTTTGATTTTGTGTTAATTAAAGTGATCTCCCACTAACTAAATGTAAAGATCTTTTTAATTTATTTTGTGTGTGTTGTCTATCTCTACCCTCTACTTCTCTAGTGGGTTTTCTTATTAATTTAGGTGGAAAATATGTCATCCTCTACTCAAATTAAAGAAAAATTAGATGTTGATAGATTTGCTCGATCTACTACTTGCATTGAATATGGATTTCAAATATATGACTCGAACATGCATGCTTTGTCATCACTAACACTAATCAAAAAATGATATCATTCTATATATATTTTTTAATTGAATTGTTTAGTATGAAATTATTAAAAATCAAACACAATGTTTAGTACTTCAATTGATGTCTGTCTCGTGCATTTATCGTGATATGACTAGAAGTGAAATTCTCAAGAGAAGTGAAATTGTGATTATATATATATCTTTGGTTGGTTACTTGGAAATTGAATTGACCAAATGATATTAATAAAAGATAGAAAATATATGAATGCGAGCAAGCAAACAAAACAAGTAAACTCCACCGTAGACGCAAGGCAATCTTGAAAATATATGCCTTTCACGCTTACAGTTAATTGTCTTGGGGTCACCCGCACGGACGGGGAATTCAGCAATCTAACTTACCAAATCTTTGTCTCTCGTAATTTAATTAGCTAATGGGATAGGGATTTATTAAGACCTGTCGAGATCAATCACTAAATATATGATCCGTCCGAACATCGTATTCCCATAACATTATAGAAAAAAATCTTTATACATACTTGTAAAACGTGTATGCTGAAAAAATTACAAGTTTGAGGTGGAAAAAGTTTTGAAATCTTATCTCATTGAGTAGTAGTTGACAGACGATGGTGTGTTGATTATTATCCAGCAAATTGATAGCATTGATGAAGTAAAAAAATATTATAATATAGAAAGAAATAGTTTCCCAAAGCAAAGCTGTTTCTCACTTGTCTTGTGTTGAATGTTGATTATCAAAATGGTTTATGTGGGTGTGGGTTCTTGGATCTAGTGTCTAGTGTCTAACTTACAAGTAACTTCTAAAATTAATTTCTATTACCAAGTGGTGTATAGCTCACATTTATACATTTAAAACATCATTAACGTCTCCTTTTCCTTTTTGAATTCAGCGTTCTATGCTTTTCATTTCATAGTTGGAGTTACATTTCAAAGTTTAGACCGTACTTGTAGAGGTTGATTTCTTTAGATCTCGGCAGATCTCAAGTTACGATGAATAATCAAATGGAGATAAAAAAGTGTATGTATCCCTCCCAATGAAGAAGAAACCAGATCCCACAAAAAAAGGGTTGGGAGTGAAAACATTGACGAAAATGGAAAACCATAAATGCATTGGAACATGTAATATTTGTATTAGTCACCACTAATTGTCCATGTTTCATGTTAACTTCAATCAAACCATCATTGACCACCATTAACTACAGTCTTCAAATATAAGCCCAACAAAAGGCCCGACCACCAAAACGGCGACACAATTGGAACCGCACGTGGGGGACTTTGATTTCACAACTCATAAGTCATAACACTCCCTTTCCTTCTCACGTGCACGTGTGTGTGTGTGTGAGTGTGTCTTCCTTTTTTGGGATTGTAAATAAACAGAGTCTCTTGTGTGTTGTGTCTATAAAACCTGAATGAATAACACCACCAGACCAGACCCAGCTTGGCCGTCAAACTGCCTCCACAGTCAAAACTTTTTCATGTTTTCCGGATTCTCGGATCCCCATTAACCATTATTTAACAACTCTAAATTATCATCCCAAAGTAAACCTGCATAATCCCGATTAGCACAGGTGCAAATTGTCCTGAACTGAAAAACATACAGGATCCCGTACCTGAAACAATCTGCATTTATATACCTACCTAACCTAGAAAGTGTTAGGGATGACTTCACAAGCCTAGAAAACAATTTTAAGATCATTACAGACTTTAATTTTCCACTGTTACCATTGAAGTACACATGTGATATATATATAGCCAAGGGAAGTCAAAAGCTAAAGGCCAATTGAGAAGAAGCCAAAAGCTGTGAGGCCCATAAAATCCTAAATGAACAAACACAATCAACAAGTATATTCCAACTTCCGACTAAAGACAGCAAGAAAAGTCCATGAATCATACAGCTTTAGAGAGACATATTCCTTGTCCAGTTGTCCTGTATCTGCATTATCTTTTTTTAACATAATTGAGGGAATGAAGACCAATTATTTTGTTTTGTTGGAATCTTATTCATGTGTGAACTCAATCTCTTATGTTTCAAATTTGACAACCTGGAATGCATGCAAATGATGTAAAGAAAATCATCAGACCTGCACGTGTGGGATTCCTGCACCTGATAAGGACTCTACGATATATTGCTAATTTCTACTACTACTTTGATCCGAAAACACGATTCTGTTTATATTCAACTAAACACTACGAAATAGATTATACGAAAATGTTTCTCATGAAAGCACACTATACTCAATTCTGCTGGTAAATATAGAGCAGAAGAACCTCTACATAGGAAAGAATCAGATTTCATGAATGCGATTTAATAGTACAAAAGAGAGACATATTCCTTGTCCAGTTGTCCTTTATCTGCATTATCTTTTTTAACATAATTGAGGGAATGAAGACCAATTATTTTGTTTTGTTGGAATCTTATTCATGTGTGAACTCAATCTCTTATGTTTCAAATTTGACAACCTGGAATGCATGCAAATGATGTAAAGAAAATCATCAGACCTGCACGTGTGGGATTCCTGCACCTGATAAGGACTCTACGATATATTGCTAATTTCTACTACTACTTTGATCCGAAAACACGATTCTGTTTATTATTCAACTAAACACTACGAAATAGATTATACGAAAATGTTTCTCATGAAAGCACACTATACTCAATTCTGCTGGTAAATATAGAGCAGAAGAACCTCTACATAGGAAAGAATCAGATTTCATGAATGCGATTTAATAGTACAAAAGAGATATGGAGAAAGCTAAGGATGCAGAAATTTACGACAGAGGCGTAACATAAAACATTATATATTGTCATTGCCGTAACATTAGACGTTATCAAAATACCCAGTCAAATTGATAAAGCAAGAAAACATATAAAGGAGTTCGAAATTCTGTTTCTCGCAACTATATTAAATGAACAACAAACAAGTTCTTAAGATCCATTAATATTATCTCAAAATCTACACGTAGATGCCAAAAGAACTATGCGAAAATGCTCAAGGGACCAGTCTTATTGGGGGCGTCTAGTCCATTCTCAGCATTCCGCATCCCAGTGATCCATGTCCTGTGAAACATATCATTAACTTTAATCAGTCACAACGGTTCATTAACGCCAACAAACTTTTTAAAATTCTGAATCGAACAAAAGATTTCACACTTCATTGTAGTCAGCTTCTTATGTGACAGGATAAAATGAGAACTGAGAAGCATGCCCTACGAAGAAGCGAAGTCATCTTCGCCCATGACTTATTTTGTGATGCAATGTAGTCGGGTGGAAATAGGTATGACATCCACCGAGCTGATAAATAAACCGTTAAAAAGAACACCTAATAAGATCATTTTCTCTTACCTTCCAACATTGTCACTGCCTGAACCCATCAGAATTGTCAATCTTCTGGCCTTTTTTATAAAGTCACTGCAATGCCAGAAATGGGGAGGAAAAAATCAGAACATTGTTAACACCAACAAATTAACTGCATCTACACTTGCAAATTAATATATAGACACCGAGATTTCCATGAAGCCAAACAACAAATATGCAAGACGGGAAAATAACGAGTACTAAAGAAACAGATACACAGATTATACCTGAATGGTTGATCTCCAATTCTTTTAACTGCACCAGCTGCATCTTGATAGAGTACATGGCGTAACATCTCTGATCTTTCTATTCCGAACATGTTGGCCAGCCTCCTGTACAGCTCTTCATAAGAACCAAGAACTGAGAGGTCAAGTGTTCGTCCCACATCTTCTGATTCCATGAATACCTTGCAGTGACCAGTATTTAGGGGAGGTTCAGTTGTTCGAAAACCACGGTTCCAAAAATATTCAGGACTGGATGACTTTTGTGGTGAAATTTGTTGTTCGCGTGTGGATCCTGAACCATCAGAAGATGCTTTCACTCTGACTGAATTCTCGTCTGAGGAAGTTTTTCCAAGAACTTGTGAGACTGCATCACTGGAACAGCTATGAGAGATCTGTTGTTCAGTGAGTATTGGTTGACCAAAGAGTATAAACTGGTGCTTTTTCACATTATCAGATTTCTCCAAATTCTGACTATAATTCCCCACTGTTAGCAAGCAAGATAAATTCTCGTTACTGTTTGTGTGGCTTGTCATGATGCTATCTGACATTCTAGATTGTTGATTGAACCGCTGGAAACCGGACATAAACAGCCCTGACTGCAGTTTGTTGTAAACGTGAAAATCTGATAAAGATGTTCCAAATTGAGCATGCCTGGCTCCCTGTATGCCTGCAGGAGTGTTGTCGGATAGACAACACAAGGGGCTGCTGGGCCCAAGGGGGTTGCCTGAAAATGACGGAATTGAATATTGACCGTCAAGAGGGAAGTCTAATTGTTGCGGGAGTCGCAACTTCTTCCTTGGTGGTGAAAACGGTGATAGATGGATGGCGGGCATGTTTGATACCAGTTCAACCAACCATGGGCTGACGCGTTTCACATTTTGTAGCAAATCTGGCTCATCCCATGTCACCTAAAAAGTGGTCGAAAAAGGTGTAAGAAGCAGTGCAACAAGCAGGACTGAAATAGGCTTAGACTTATCACATGATGTAATTCTACGATTGTTACAAACAATTTAAAATTGACAATCAAGCACATATTGCTAATTTACAGAGGAGCAAAGTCACATTATTCGAAATTCTAAAACACAAGTGGTTTCGAATTCAACATAAAATCCATTCAACGGACAACTGAACCTCACATGAGGCGAAATAAATTGCCTCTTACATAAGTTGTATCCAGTGATCATTTACAGTTCAATAAATATAATCTGAAAACAACAGAACCAGAACAAAATCCGAATTCAGAAAATCAGTAAGCATACAGAAACTGAAAACTCAGAAGTTAAAAACAGCAACTTATCTAAAAGAAGCATAAATTTGCTTTAAGCAATCTTAGTTTGTTGACATACAAACAAAGTTAAGCTGTAAACGAGTTTCCTTCATGATGCATTATACACAGAAAGCAATGTACAAAATCGACAGCGTAATTTGTACGTGTATTAAATGAACTGTGTAAATGCAAATTCATTTATATCAACTGACAATTCCTGTTAGGCGTAGTAAAGTGCATTCGATGTATATTCAGGCTTAAAGAGGAAGTATTGATAAAATGGTATATTTTTGGATCATATGTATTCATAGGAAGTGGGTTGGAAAGCTGAAATTCACTTCATTTATTAAGTTAAATTGTCCAAATCGGTGGTTTACACAAGTAAATGACACATATCATCAAAGTTTGAATGATATTAAATTACTCAAATGAAATTAACCCAATAAACACATTCACAATCACATCATGTGGAGAAAACAATATCTGAAAATTACAAGCAAATTAGATGCTAACATGTTATACAAAGAACGAATTATCAAATTATAGGACTTATACCTGGAGGAGCCGCCATGGGGAATTAGGCCATCGGATGGGATCAGCAACCTGCACGGCTGATATGGTTCCCATAAACCAACTGATCCGGGAAGAATCCTCCGTTTCGAAAGCCATCTTGAATCTCATTCCAGAACACCAATGAACTCTCATTGCTGCCCTCGCCGTAGATGCCTTGACACAGAACTCCGGTGTGCTTGCACGGGGATAATAAACAACCTCGAATGGCTTCCCACTAGCTGCAAGCGCCACCGCCTCCACAACTGACTCAGGCTTCACTCTACTTCCTCCTCCATTACCCCTCATCAAATTCCCATTAGAATTGCAACTTCCAACGGAGTTCAAATTCATAGATCCATTTCTCATCATCTTGTTCTCTTCTTCCCTCAAGAAACACGAAAACCCTCCATAAGGATTAACACCAACACCACTTGCACAATTCGAATTCCACCCAGAAGATGGGGAATCAATTCCATTCCCAATTCCCTTCTTAGCTCTCCTTATCCCCACGCAAAGATCGCCGTTTTGGGCTCTCAAGAACACAATTGAATCCCCAGCAACAAGTTTCTTCTGATTAACAAAAGTACTCCACCCAGTAGTCAATAAATGCCTTCTTGGGGTCCCTCTATAAATATGCCTAAACTTCCAAATCTCTCCATGAACATCTTTAGCCACCACAGTCTGCACCGGAGGATCCGCCGTATAATCCAGCCGTGGAAATATAGTCTCAGCACAATATCTAGGCACAGAAAACCCACCCCCATTATTAGCATCAGATTGGGTTAACGTTTTAGCAAACGAAGACGGTTTCTCTGATTCACTACCAGTATCTGACCCAACAGAATTCAGACTCAAGTTATTGTTGTTCTCTTCAAAATCAAGATCAGTAGTAGGTGGTAATGGAACCAGTCTTATCTTTGCATACACTTCATCAGTTTCAGAATCTGCAAGGAACTTGAGTGAAGTGACACGGCAGAGAATGAGAGATGGGATTGGTGTTGAAGAAGGGAAATTGACAGTGCCAAAACAGTGCTCTGCATGGCCTTGAGGAAAGTAAAACACAGTGGTGTTCATTGGAGGGATTTGAACCATGGATCCTGCACATGCGTGCCATAGTTGTGAATCAATGCTCTTCTCTGTCTCCTTCATTTCTTGGCTTTGTTTTCTCTGTCTCTAAAAGGGTTTTTTTTTTTTTTTTTTTTTTTTTTTTTTTTTTTCTGGGTTTTGAAACAAAACTGCTTGAAGATTTGGGTTTTGTCTCTGCAGCAAATGCTGTGACTGAGCAATCAACATAAACAGAGTTAAAATTGAAGCAAAAATATATTTTTAAGAGAATGATAGAATTAAACAAAACAAAAAACAAAAAATAAATTTCTTACCTTTTATAAGTGGCAATATTTTTCTTCAAATTCAAGACTTTCACCTCTCAAAAGCTTAAAAATTGCAACTTTTTTCACTTAATAAAACAAAAACTCTTCTCAGAAATTGTTAAAACATCAACATTGACACAATTTGTTCACAGATTGCAAAACTCAGCTTCAAAACCAAAACCAAGAAATTGACTCTCCAAAAGGACAGAAAATGTGTACTTCTTCTTCTTCTTCTTTTCTTTTTTCTGGGTATATCTCCAATCTTCTTCTTCTTCTCTACGACTCAAAAGTTGAAAGCTTTTTGAAAAAAACAGAGTAAAAACTACTCTGTTTTCATGCAAAGGACAAAAGAAGAGACTTTAATCGGCGATCAGACTGTAAACAGCGGAGTATCTGGTACGGAGATTATGACCACCGAATCATCTGTGATTAATTCAGAAATTTTCATATCTCTCTCTCTCTCTCCTCCGCCATTTCTTTTAATTTCCCATCTACCCTTCTCTCTCTCTCTAACAATCAATCTTTGTTTGCTTCTCTTCTACAGATCTCAAACTCAAAAACACACACTCTCTCTATCTGTGTTGTTTGTCTATCTATGAAGAACCAAAACAAAAACAAACAGTGAAATCTTAATCTAAACAAAACAAGTTAATAATATTTTAATAAAAGCAAAGAATTTATTGCCGGATAAACCCAAAAAGTTGATCCTATGTCGCGATATGTAACAAAAACCCCCTCCAAAGTAAAAATATCGCGATTTTCATGCACACCAACTTACCCTTTTTAAAAAAAACAAAACCAGAGAAACTTGGCGGATTTCAATCCATTATTTTACTGTTTACTGATTTTGTGTACTGCTCTGAAACCGAAGCAGGCATAATTATACTGATAACCAGACAAAAAACTAACCATGGTTAACAAAAACAAACAATCATGGTTAAAATTTTAACTCAACTCTCTGAGCAACTCCAGGAGTGGAGTCAGGTCCCTTCTGTTTATATTTTTTTTTTTGATTTACCGTGGTTGGTGGTGATATTGAAATTGAAGAGTGACTGTGTGACTGTGCCTATTGTTAGTGAGAATTTTGAGTAAAAATATATCAACACAACACAACACACCTATTCATGGAAACTTTTTGTCAGTGAAACAACAATTTGACTTCTCTATATTAATGTCAAAATGTGATTTTTCATTGCATTTAATATGTTGTTTTCTTTTTTCACTTCATTTTGCTGCCTCCTGTTTCGATTTATTTATATATATAACATAATTGTTTTGATTTTCAATCTCAGACTGTTGCTGATAAGAGTGACAGAGTGAAAAACTAAACTTCTTTTTTTATTTAAAAAAATATTAAAAATCAAATCTTTTTTCATCCTTGTTGATAAAAAAATTATCTAGTCCACAACTTTCAACAGTTTTTTGTACTTTTTTGTTATTGACCTGTGGTTCTACATTAAGAGTAATTAACACAAATATTTTAAGCTTGTGGTGGAGCTCTAGTCCAACCATTTCTCAATTTGTGCGGAGACTTTATGTTATTTGTGCACGTAATGTTTGATATCGACATGTCATAATATATTCTTGATGTATTTTGTATCACTTTTTTGCTTATAATAATAAAAAAAAACCTCTCCCTAATAATTTTTTATGGAAAATTTTAACCATATGATATACATAAGACAAATATAAGAACATAAAGGATTTGCATAAAACTTGTGTTAATTATTTTGTGTAACTTTACTAAAATATGTGAATGAGTTTGTATAGGATTTATAATCCTTATTATTATTTTGGAGAGAAACTAGGGAATCAAGTTTGAATGGTTCAAAATCAAAAAAATTAAGATTCAATTATTTTTGAAGCTTTGAATTTGAATATATCTAAGTGAGAAAATAAAATAAAATTATTAAAGAAAAAATAAAATATTTTGATTATCAACCCATTTCAATTTCAATTTCAATTGTATCATTTGTACATTATCAACCAAAATTTCATAATGTCTTTATAAAAAAGAACACTTTCATGAATTTGGTTTAAATATTAATACAAACAATTTAATTTTCAAACAATATTTATGATCACACATCGCAAATTTCATTATAAATTGAAAATTGAATTTGTTATATAATGTCAACTATTTTTATAGAATATAGTGTCATTGCTCATTAGTCTATTCTTTTTAATTATTGTGTAACAATAATTATTTGATGCATTTAATTTTAAATTTCATGAAAATCTAGGTTACATATCGTCAATCAACAGATTAATTAACGTAAATTGATGAAAAACTGCTCCCAGTGATGTAGCTTAGCTGGTAGATGGACGAACTTGGGAATTGGACAAATGATTTCCAAGTCAGTGACTCGAATCTTATCAATGACAAAAGAATCAGAAAAAATCAATGACAAAAGAATCAGAAAAAATACTTGGTTTAAATAGGTAGATATCGTTAAAAAAATAATAATAATAAAAAAAGTGCAAAACATACAAACTCTTAAGTTTGAACCAACAAAAATTATGTATTTGTTTTTAAAAAATATATAATTAATTAAATTAAAATGAATTACGAGTGATAGGTCACATCCCCCATGTTAACAAATACTATATATATTGTTTGTTTTTTAATTATAACAAATTTATGAGTTTGGATCAAAATATTAAGCACAATGGTGGTCACGCGCCTAGAGAAACGTTAGGCGAGTCACATGCTGAGTGTGGGCCTGTGTGTGGAGGCCCGCGTCTTGTTAATCGGGACGACGAGGAAAAGGAGGGGTACTAACACACTAATCGGCGATGATTTGAAGTGGTTGGTTTCAGGCACTATAGAGTCCGTCCTCAACAAGTCGTTTTGAGTTCAAAATCAACCAAAAACGACACCGTATGTTTCTGCTCTGACGTCAGACATTCTTTTTTTGAAGTAACTGCCCTACAAAGTACAAACCCTACAAAATTTATAGCGGATTGTTCAACCTTCATCTAATCCAGATCTTACACGTGGCATTTGTACGATCAATTTTACTACTTTTTCATTAATTGGGTATTTTTGTCTTGATTAATAATCGAATTTAGGTATTTTATCAATAAGGCACCTACATGCAAAGAGACAAACAGGCCATAATTTTTTTTTTATTATTATTTTTTTTTAATATAACTCTAATATCAATCCTTGTAACTATATTGATCTTGTTTAGTAACTAAATCTAGTGTTATTATGCCCATATGGACGTAGCTTAGCTGGTTGATGAACGAGCTTAGGTTTTGGGTAAATGACTCCAAGATCAGCGGCTTGAATTCTACCGATAACAAAATCTTTTAAAAAAAATCTCGTCCTAGATTAATAAATATTGTCAAAAAAAAAAAAAATGATGATCAAATTATAAGATATCAAAGATATATAAACGAAAATGACTATTATAATAATTATTTTTTTGCTACAAATTTTAGTATTACAATTTAAACCTTCAATATAATTTATGTGATTACGGAGAGTTTGCTATTGAACTACAAATTTCACGGTTGGCTTTGTACTTATATGATTTGTCCCAAATTGAGGCAAAATGGAATAGAGCCGAACTAACAATTAATTAATGATGTTTATTGGGTTTGGAAAATCATTACGTGGATCAGTGGATGTGATTATTAATCAAGACATCATTAACGATGAATGGAAAAAATCTTACTATTTTGGTCTTTTAGTAGTATTTGTTTTTATTATTATTATTATTATTATTATTATCTAAACATATAAATGCAGGCCTTTAGTTTATTATTAAATTTTAAAATAAAATTAAGAAATAATAAGAATGGTAGAATATAGAATCTGATTGATGTAATGTGACCAATGAAGAATAAAGAGACCCAAAAACCATATCCATATGAAAGTAGAGATAATGAGGAGATTATAAAGAAGAAATTGAAAGGTTTTGGTAAATAAACAACATCAATACCGGCATAAGAGATCAACCCAATTACACAAAAGTTAGCAACCAAGAAGAAATATACCCTACATTAGAAAATAGATTATGAGATTTTGGTGAACAATCAACTTTGATTTCGACATTCTACATCAACCCAATTTAATGGGTTTCTTTGTAATTCAGTTTAATTTAGACTTGACTACTAATTTGTTATATATATATATATATCGGTCATGTTCACATCAGTGCACAATAAGAATATTGAATGTGAACCACTCATTTTCTATGATTTGACTTAGTGTGTATGCAGCGAACGTACCTGAAATATTACAAGTCTGATTTTTTATTTTTTATTATTTTTTTGAAATACTTGACTCCCAATTTGTGGTTTTATGGGTTTTGGACTTATGGCTTGGCCCAACAATTTCCATTCGTAGGGTTGGTTACCAATAATAAATAATAATAATTATTATTGGGGTGTTTTACAGAAAGTGGTGATTTAAAATGGGTACTTGACAAATCCCATGAAAAATGAGCATGTGGTTTCTAATCTCTTATTATTATTATTATTATTATTATATATGAGATATATTCCTTTGACTTTACAAATATCATATATTTGTTTGGTGCACAATCCTAATATAAGTTTTTTTTTTTTAATCTATTTTTATAGTGCTTGATTTTGATCACCAAGTAAAAAAATAAAATGAAAGGATCTATGAAAAAAGAAAAAGCATTCAAGGTACTTTTAGAAAAACACTTGATAGAAATACATTTAAGAATTATTTTCACCCATTTAATATATTATGGTAATAATCAATGCTCAACGTGGATTGATTACAAATGACGTTCATTCTTTTTTTTATATAATATCTATTAATCCGGGATCATGTATTTTTTTGAAAGCTTTCGCCATTAGTAGGATTCGAGCCACTGATCTAAGAGTCATTTGCCCAAACTCGTCCATCTACCAGCTGAGCTATGCCCCTGTTGGCGACAAATGACGTTCATTCAGTCTGGTAATGTCTCAACTTTGAGTCGGCGCACTATAAGTTCTTTACAACATATATATTTAAGCGTTTTTTCTCAAAAAAAAAAAAAAAAAAAAAAAAAAATCTATCAAAACATTTTGAAATCTTATTCAAATTATGTTTATTTGGAAAGATTGGTTATGTATTATATTAAAACTTCAATTTAAACACGAGACTTCAAAATTCATCTATTTGTCTACTTATAATTTAATGGTAAAAAATAGTAAATGTATTAAGAGTAAATGACCTACTTTGAATTCGAAACAACTGAACCGATAAATGGTAAATGTTTAAATCATAAATTCTAATCAAACTTTTTAGTTGATAGCATAACCCTAGACAGATAAATTAATTCATTATTATTATCAAATTAGGCCAATACTATCTTGCTCAAATAGGGGTTGTTAATGTTAAATCAACTGGTCGTTGGAACATTTAATTGAACACTTAATTCACAACTTGAGTTAGGGACTGTCAATGCCTACAATAGGTGAGTTTTTCTCTGGTAGGTATATAACTGTGAGCATACTTATTGCACACTTATCCACCTCATCACTTTTTGCTAGAGAAAACAATACAGTTGGGTCAAATAGTGCTTACACGATAAAAAATGATGAGGTGGATAAATATGTTCACAGTTATATGCCTACTAAAGAAAAACTGTGCAATAGGTCCCCTATTAAACCACAACATTGTTGAATGACTTTAGTTTTCAAAATACAATCATCTTCCATAAAAGTACGACTCGGAATTCAATTTCAATATATGTATCTGGAGTTGTTTCTTCACAATCTGTGATTTTAAGGATAAAAAGAACAATTAAACACGGATATGAAAGATAAGGGTATGACCAATTGAACTATGAGTTGATGTGCATAGCCTCTATCTATTTGAGATTTAGGGCGTGTCCTATAAGCGTTTTTCATTTGCTGTTTTTTTTTATAAATAAAAATGAAAATGAAAACAATGTTTTGGGTTTTAGTTTTGAAGTCAATAAACTAAAATAAAAAACGTGTTTGGTAGCATATGTAGAAAACAGTATTCTAAAGATAAAAACATTAAAAACGCATCTGATAGGTTAACTGGAAAAATATCAAAAAATATCAATAAATTTATCCCAAATAATTATCAAATGAGTCGTATCTTTTATTAAATAAATATTTAAAATATTAAACATTAATAAGAATTAAAATCTTTTAAAAAGAAAAAAAAAGGAACAAAAAATCGAAAGAGCTGTTAGTCTGCTCCTCCAACACTAGAGGAGGATGCCAATCTGGTTCTTCTTCTCCTCCTCCTCCATGACTTGGAGAGTAGCCGATGCCGGATGAGGTGAGATCCTCCTCCAATGACATTGATCTGGCCATCTTCTTCTTCTCCTCCATCTCCTCCATGACCTGGAGGAGAAGATATTTTTTTTTTTTAATGTTTAAAACAAAATGAAAAACGGTTAACGAATGCGAATTAGAAATTGTTTTCAGAAAACAAAAACACTCCAAAAAAACTCATACTGGACAACCCCTTAGGTACTATATAGGACTTGTATAGTTACATGTTCAAACGTGTTCAAACTTTTGATTTTGTAAATCCCTATATTAGAATTTAATGACTAATAATCACTCATGTAACTATAGAAAACCCCACCACCATCTAATGTACCTCGATAATAAATGATGCTCATTCGATTTGCGATAGGATTGTAATTGTAAGACTACATGTGATATATTAAAAAAAAAATGTAGATAACTTGTAGGGAAAATTGCACAAACTTACCCTAATGTTTCCCATTATGGCATAATATTCAACTTATGTCTTTAATTGTACAAACAACCCCTCCTGTTAGTCAACTTTGGTTAAAGATAACCATTGACCATGATTTTTTTTTTGAAAGCGCAAAATTGCCCCTGCACTTTATTACAAAAAAAAATCTTAATTGCCCTTTGTTTAAAATATTATCTATTTTAAATTATTAGAATATAAAAATGGAAAAATTGCACAAACTTACCCTAACGTTTCCCATTATGGCATAATATTCACTAATGCCTTTAATTGCACAAACAACCCCTCATGTTAGTCAACTTCGGTTAAAGATAACAATTGACCATGATTTTTTTTTGAAAGCCCAAAATTGCCCCTGCACTTTATTACTAAAAAAATCTTAATTGCCCTTTATTTAAAACATTATCTACTTTAAATTATTAGAATATAAAAATTAAACACTAAATATAATCCTTTTTAAATAAAAAAAATTCAAAAATAATATATTAAAAACAAAACAATTTAAGAAAACATTATTTTGAGAAAATACAATTTAATAATATATTAAAAACAAAACAAAAAAATGTTATTTTAAGAAAATATAATTTAAAATTATTCAAGTCCAATATGAATAGTGGTAATGTGTTACATATTTTTAAATTTTTTTTGTTTTTATTATATTATTTTTGAATTTTTTTTTATTTAAAAAGGATTATGTTTAGTATTCTAAACACAAATATAAATATAATCATTTGTCATAATAAAATACAGTAGCACCGAAAATTTGTTCAATGTTCATCTCTATAAGACAAAATAATTTGACTCAATATAAATTACGCATTATATTTTGAAAAAAAAAAAAAAAACTAAACATAATCCTTTTTAAATAAAAAAAATATGTTTTAAATTTCAAAAATATGTAGCACATTACCACTATTCATATTGGACTTGCATAATTTTAAATTATATTTTCTCAAAATAACATTTTTTTTTTTTGTTTTTAATATATTATTAAATTGTATTTTCTCAAAATAACGTTTTCTTAAATTGTTTTGTTTTTAATATATTATTTTTGATTTTTTTATTTAAAAAGGATTATGTTTAGTATTTATTTTTTATATTCTAATAATTTAAAGTAGATAATGTTTTAAAGAAAGGGCAATTAAGATTTTTTTTGTAATAAAGTGCAGGGGCAATTTTGGGCTTTCAAAAAAAATAATGGTCAATGGTTATCTTTAACCGAAGTTGACTAACAAGAGGGGTTGTTTGTGCAATTAAATGCATTAGTTGAATATTATGTCATAATGGGAAACATTAGGGTAAGTTTGTGCAATTTTCCCTAACTTGTATAATAGCATGACCTTAATTGGGTGCCTTTAATTTTCCGTGGCCTACCTTCATATATAGCCCAAGCCCCAAACAAAACCCACAACAACAAAAATAACTTATCATATGTAACCTTCAAAAATCAGAAAACCATCACATTCGTTATCGTATGTAAAGCAGGTTGTTAAGTCCCTTTTTATTCCAATTTTGTCCTCATTGTTTATACTAGAAAATAACTTCTCTGTTTAAAACACCGCCGATTTAATCGAGACCTAACCGTAGTTGTTCAGGTTCCAGTAAAACGACAACCCACCTTATCATGCGCCGAGTGCGCATTCAACACACCCCAATCGGATGTCCACGTGTCGGATGATGATTTAGATGATGATTAAAAAATTTGTGGGACCTGGGATCGGATGGTGGATGATTGATGATGATGGGACGTAACGATGTAGTAGTGGATGTGTGGGAGTGGGACCCAAGTGGTAAGACAGCCCAGGAATCTCTGTCGTTGTGTCCTCAGGTACAGTAAAGACCAGACTAGACATGACTCACTCGCTATCTTCGCTTGACACGTGTACGCCTCAGATCTTTCAACTACTACTACCGATCAGACAAAGGTCACCCCCACACACAATAAACATGCCAGATTTGTATCAGGCCCGTATTCTGTGAATGTGAATCTCACTCTCAAAATACGACTTTTTTTTTTTTTTTTTTCCTTCCTCTTTAAATGTATTGGAACCCTACCTATATTTTTTTGGATTTAGCGAACGATTATGATTTGAACCCATAACTTTAGTGCGTGAAGCATTTATCAATATATAATTAACTTAGATAATGACATTTTAAAAAATATAAAGTTTTTAATTATTACAATTAATTCAAAAAATGAAGAGACGTGATACGACTCAAATCTATATCATTGATCCAACCTCATAGGTCGGTTTTCATTCTGGATGTTAAAATGTATATAAACTAAAGAAATACTAGTCCTATGGTAAGAATTTCATGTTTGAGGTTAATGGTATATAAATCATTTTTTTTTTTCTTTTTAAACAGAAGTATATAAATGAAATAAATTTATTTGAAATATTTTTAAAAAAATTTATAATTCATGGAGAATTGAATAGAAAGCAAGTACTTGATTGGGTTAAAGGCATGTACTTGAAAATAGAAGTCAAAGAAGAGACAGCTAAGACCGGTCATAAATCATAACAAGAAATCAAATGTAAAAGACCGGTCAACACATCACATATCCCATTTTCTTTTTTGTTTTTTCTTTCACGTGATTTGTTAATGCCTGGTGTCGAGAGACGAGAGTGATAGATTTCACATGTTTATTCTTGGATTGATTATGTAGGGTAATTTTGGAGGGTAATTATACAAAAAAAAAAAAAAAAAAAAAAAAAAAAAAACAAATTTAGGAGTTGTCAAAGTGATAACAAATTGAAATTCAGTAATAATTAAGGGAGGGGGGCTAGGGGGGCCCTGCCCCCCACCGGCCCCCTCTCCCTCTGTCATGCCTGAACTTTCGTTTAAAAATGATCATGACATTCTCTAACTGTATAGAATAGTTCGGTAGTGAAAAAAGTTCATTTAACCGATAATATTTTAAGTTCGAGTTGTTGTAACCATATGTGGTATATATATATATATTAAAAAAAAAAAACGTTAAAGAAAAAAGCATACAAAATCAACTACCTCGTGATGGGGTAGAGACTCGAGACTCGAACTCACAACCTCATAATATAAGTGTGAGGGGCTTAACTACTAGGTCAATCTCATCTTATCTAGACCTGACAAGGTTCCGGTTTCGGTTCCAAACCGGTAGTTCCGGTTCCAAGGTTTGGTGGAATCGGAATATGCTGGTTCCGGTTTCGGTTCCGATTCCGGCCAAACCGCCGTTTTTGAACCCTTTTTTTTTTTTATTTTTTAAATTTATTTATTTATTAAAAATCAGTCAAGTTTGTGTGAAACCTAGATCAGTCAAAGACTCCAAGTATCCAACTGTGAACTGTCCAAGAAAAAGAAAAAGAAAAAGAAAATCAAAATCAAATGGTGCCATACTGCTATGGTGGTGATGATAGTGGATCGAAGAAGAAGAGGAGGAGATCGAAAAGAAGAAGAAGAAGAAGAGGAAGAAGAAGAAGAAGAGGAGGAGGAGGAGATCGAAAAGAAGAAGAAGAAGAAGAAGGGGAGGAGGAGATCGAAGAAGAAGAGGAGATCGAAGTAAAGAAGAAGAAGAGGAGGAGGAGGGATCGAAGAAGAGGAGGAAGAAGAAGAAGAAGAGGAGGAGATCGAAGATTCGAAGTAAAAAAGAAGAAGAAGAAGAAGAAGAAGAGGAGGAGGAAAGAAGAAGAGGAGGAGGTCAGCTGAGTTGAAGTAAGTAGAAGAAGATTTAGGTTTTTTAAGTTTAGTATTTATATTAAAAAATAAAAAATAATAAAAAGTTGGAACCGCCGGTTCCATTCCGGTTCAAACCGTCCGGTTTCGTAAACCTTGGAACCGGAACTGGAAATCCGGTTCCGATTTTTCCGATTCCGAACCTCCTCCGGTTCCACGGTTTGAACCGGAACCTTTCCAGGTCTAATCTTATCCATCTATGAATTTTTTAAAAATTATGAATGCTTTAAGTTAATATGAGAGAGAATATTGACATTTGTGTATGCAATTGAGAAAGTAAAAGACAAGATGGAAGTGGCGGTTTTGGCGCCGCTACGACGGCTGCGGCCGGTGGGTGCCGGTTTGCTTTGTCTTGTCAGTTAACTGACTCGGTTTTTAATACTAGTTATGTGCATGCGACACACAAAGGTCAATGCCAAGTTTTTGGAGTTTTGTCTTTTCATGGGCTTTTATAATTTAATAAGCCCAGAAGTTATTGGATCGAGGTTCTTATTTTAGTAATGGTTTCAATTTCATTTTGGGTTGGCCTGTAACTAGATTTAATTCGATCGAGTCTAGGGTCTGTCAGGATTATCAAAATCAAGAGGAGTGTTAGATACACTCTCCCAATTCACTCTCTGTTCACCTGGATATCATTAATTTCCTCACATTAAATTTGTAGTCTTTAATAAATAGCCTCCTTTTTCATTTTATTTACAATGTAAACCAACAATTTATTTCCTAAATTACCCTTCTTCTTTAGCTTTAACATATTGTCATTTAATATATATTTTTTATTTTTTTATTTTTTTATTTTTTAAATGTATTGGTCATATATCTATTTCTTTTTTACCAAATTTATTAAAGATTTTTTTTTACATCACCGGTTAACTTAAAGGTTGTTGTATAAAATAAATAAATAGTAAAACATATTAGAGTTAAATAATTTAAAAATATATTATAAAACATTCATAAGATAAGATCAATAAAACTTAATGTCTATATCTAAATTAAAAATAAAAATCAAGAAAAAAAGCTGTTGTTAAGTAGATATTGACATATTTTTTATCTTTTAATTTAAAATTGCTTTGCTTTAATTTGACTTAATTTGTCTATCAATCTAACTAGATTCATTTGTTTTTTTTTTTTTTTTTTTTTGTTTAATCACATAGAGATTTTTTTTATTTATTTTATTTATTTATTTATTTATTTTTTTCATTAGCTAAATGCCTAAATCTTGAAAGGTACAGATTTTGGCTCAAACACATATACAATTAGAGTAGACCCAATAAGGGTAACTGAGGTTCACGTTATTCTCCTCAGATGTTAAAAATTAAAATAATGAATTTTGGGTTATATGAATTTTTTATAATATATTTTTAAACTATCTAACTATAATTTATTTTACTATTTATTTATTCTATACAACAGCCATCAAATTAGCTAGTGTTTGGTAATGAAAATTTGGTGAAAAGAAATATCAAAGCAATTCAATTTGGGATCGTACACTCAAGAGATAAAAGAAGTTGTAGAGTCATGAAAATAACACACATCACACACACATGATATATATATATATATATATATATATATATATATATATAGTCTTTCTATTGTCAGTTCATCTTGATACAAAATATATCAGGACAAAGAATGTGGACCATTGATTATAGAAAAGTTTTGACAAGTGCTTACACTTTGAGTCAAAGTATGTAAATTTAATGGTTCACATTCTTCGTCCTGATATATTTTATATCATGACGAACTGACAATAGAAAAATTATATATATATAAAAACTGATATTAAATGGCAATGTTAAAGTTAAAGGAGAAGGGCAATATATAAAATAAGTTGTTGGTTTGTATTGTAAATAAAATGAAAAATGAGGCCATTTATAAATGCTACAAATTTAATGTGAAAAAGTTAATGTTGTATATGTGTCATCATATAAACAGAAAGTGGGTTGAAAGAGTGCATCCAGCACTCCTCTCAAAATCAATTGGATTGAAATCTAATAACTAAAAACTAACTTAATAACTAGATAGTACATGTATAGTAGCTTAACCCTAACTACTATTTAAGATTTCATCTAAACTATTAGAATTTCAAGTACTCTTTAGTTTCATTTTTAGTTTAAAGTACTTTTTATTTTATTTTATTTTTAAAAGGGAAATACATGTTCAACAAATTTCATAGTTAAAATGGGTAAACACTTAAAATTCAATCTGAATTAAGGCCCCGTGTGTTATTATTTTTGGGAAGTTAGAATTGGATCATTTAATAATTTTAGATTTTTGGTATAAAAAAGATGTTATGTAAAATTTTCAAAAGTGATTATTTGATAATCTATGTTGATTTAACACTAATTTTAAGATGTAAGTGGAGATTACTTTTGTAAGGTGTTAATGAAATAATCATATATGAATTTTAATAACTAAATTATCCTTATGAATTTAACATAAAAACTTTATTTCAAGCACGTTCATTATTGACTGTCGTCGATAGCTCCTGTTATCATCGTCGTCGATTTCTCTTGCGATCACTATTGTTCGTTGTTGATTGCTTTTGCAATCATTGTCGTTAGAAGAGAGCAATCATTGTTGTCAATTTCTCTTCTGACCACACGGTTGATTGCTCTTTTAATCATCGTTATTGATTGCTCTTGTGATCACCGTCACCGATTTCTCTTGTGATCATTGTAGTCTATTGGATATTACTCTTGCAATCACCGTTGCCGACTTCTCTTCCAATCTTCGTCATTAATTGCTCATCCGATCACCGTCACTGGTAAAATTTTTCTTGTAATTTATATATATATATATATAATCGCCGATGAGATTTAATGATTTTTTTCATTACTAAATTTTCTTAATTAATTGAACATAAAAGACAATTATATCCCAAGTTTCATTTCATATAAATCAATTTTATTACAAACACGTTAATCATTAACTGTCTCCTTTGACATGAAAACTTCAGCATACCGAATTGGCCCTAAATTTGCACCGACTTCCATGGCAAACAAATTTTCAACAGATTACAAAAAAGAAAAAAAAAATACCAATAGCAACTGCACACAATGCCGATTTTCTATATACAAATACAACAATAATCATGAAAACTCAATCCTGAAACATGGTGTACACATGAAAAACCTAAAAGCCACCCATATCAATTTATAGTGTAACTTGGGGCCAGTTTGGTATTGCTGTAACTTTTATAATAATCACTGTTAGATGTGCTGAATAAATAATTAGTGTGAAGTACTAAGACTTGTTAATTAGTAAATGTTTGGTTAATTGTATTTTTAAAACTATTGTATAGCTCAAAAACAGTAAACATATGTTTGGTAATTTTATTGTAAAAGTGCTGAGATTTGTTACAATGGCTAAAATATACAGGAATTTAGGACCCTCTTTTAATTTTTTTTTCCTTAATTATATATATTAAATCAATATTTAAGTGGAATATTTAAATTGGAAAAAAAAGTTCCACAAGAACAATATAAATATTTTTAAAAGATTTTAGAAATCAAATCAATATTTAAATAGAATATTTAAATATTCTCATGAAATAAGGTATATGAATGATTTTAAACTCGATTTCATAAGGATAATAATGATATTTTAAAAGATGCATTAAATGCTGAAATAGATTATTTTATAATCACTTTCAAAAAGTAACCTTCAACCTACTTTTCAAAATCATTGTAAAAACTTGTCAGATTATCAATTAATCCCTTATGAAAGTTTTATCAAACATCAATTTATATCAAAATTATAAAATAATCTAATTTTAACTTTTCAAAGGTGATACCAAACTAGACCTTAATGTCATTCCATCAATAATTCACATTGAAATTTGCTGTGATACGCATACTAATTTCATGGAATAGAAAGAAATACAAAGGAACTTCAAATAAAAAATGCAAGTAAGAATAATCAATAAACAAATAGTGTACACATTTAAGACAGATTACATGGTTCTTCAATACCATAATCAAAGCAGTCCAGTGAAAATAATTGGACAAGCACGTCGCGAGCACGACTGGACGGCAAATGTGTGTCACTAACTTAGAACATCTAATTTCATTCTCTATTGCCTCATTTAGTTTTTCTATCGCCTTTTTCCTAAGGACAAACATGTGCTAACCGAAAGGCTCCTACTCCTACTACTACTTATTCACTAATTTACAAAACAAATAAACTAAAAAAAAAAAAAAAAAAAAAAAAAGATAGGAGAGAAAAAAGAAACAAGAGAGCTCCCAACTAGGAAGATTGGTGTCCTAGAAATAATAATCAAAACATGTATCTAACTAAATGAATTTCTTCTAATGGGGGCTGCTGATACAGAGTTCCATTTCCATTCGATGATTGCGATTTACTGCCTAAACTTGTTTCTCATCTCCAATATCCTCTTGTGCGAATTTGAGTGCACTGCTGGAACAAAGGTAGGACTTGCAGCTGGTCGGTACTCAGGAAGAAGGCGGCCAGACCTGTAACGAACTCCACATGCATTACAAAGGGTCTTCGGTCCCAGAGGCCCCTCTCTCCACTGTGGGGTCTCAGACACCTCACAGTGTGTGCATTTTCTTGTTGAAACCGATGGCTCAAAATATGGTTTCTTAGTCTCTCTGGTGGCGCCTGAGAGCACTGTCAGGTTCTTTTTCAGTTTCAGTTTCTTTCTACGAGTTTTCTCAGTAAGATGGCTTTCAAATTCTGAGTCATAAGCAGAGAATGGAAAGATGAACTGTTGGTTAAAGGTTGAGGGACGTCGACGCTTGCTTCGAGTGCGCTTCACTAGGAAGCCGAGCTTGGGGTTAATGACAGGTGCAGAATTTTCAGAGCTGCTGCTTCCAAGGACAGAGACTGGACTGGAGCTTTGGAACCGTTGTGAATCTTTGACATCATTAGAGTCACTGCCGAGCAAAGTGCTTCCACTGGAGGGTGTATCAGCAGTGCTCGATCGTTTTTTGAGTTGAGCAGCTCTGTTAAACTGAACAAAGATTTAAAGTACAGTTAAACAAAAGATCAGATGAGAAAATAAGAAGGATTTGTTGCATTTGACAAAAGATGGGATATAGTAGGTTTTAACGAATCAAACAACACCACTTGATCTCACAAATGTTTGGTTTTATATTTACGATATCCTACAAATACTGAAAATAAGGAAAAAAAAAGGTGAAATCCACATAAACAAGCACAGCAAATACAACATACAAAGTCTCTACACAACCTGTATTATGCATGAAAAAGGAGGTTACAATTACTATTTTATAATAAACAAATCATAATATGACTAGAATATGACTTTCCTAAGTAAATAAAAACAACCTAAACAAATATTAAAAAAAACACCTAAAACAAAAATAAGAAAATAAATCCTACTAAAATAGAAATTCTCCAAACCGTCCTGCTTCAATGTTTCATTCATATCTATAAGCAAACAACTTGTGTGTACAATTTTACACAGTTATGAATCCTATATTCATCAAGAAGAAAGCTTTTAATTTCCTATTTCAGATTTGTGAGGAAACCATCTAATGTGGCTTTACGCTGTTTGCAAATCATATTAGCTCCTACACATTAAAGAAAAGGCACATGCACAGGGTCAACTATACCTGCAAAATTTCAACACGGACACTAAAACTAATACAGACATGCATGGAAAAAGGAGCCAAGAAACTGAGCAGAAGTACATAATTATACTAAGCACTAGATACATTGTACACTCATGTCTAATAAACGATTTCCTCAACTGTATCACCAAATAATATTAAAACAAACATACTAGTGTCACAGAAGATTTGTATATGGTAGGCCCTGCACCATGATTGTCGTATTTCTGGATAATAAGGCGTGCAATTGCAAGAAAACAAAAGGCTTGCACATGCTTCCTTACTTTTCAACTAATGCTTCATTTTACACATGAAGAAAGAGCGAGAACTGTAGAGGTTTTAAAACATTTCTGGTTAGAAAACTCTTAAGTAAAAAGAAGTAAAGGAATGTCAGGTTCATGGGAATGAACCCAGGAATGTAATGGTCTGTTCAATGTTTGATTGATATAAATCCACCAGAATCATTATTTCATAATGTCATTTTCCACTCAGGTTGGAATTGCTCATTTTGCTCTCAATATCCAAATTAAATCACCATTTTATCCTCCTTTGCTCATATGACTCCCCTTTCTACCTTGATAAGAATATCAGTACTTCTGACATTTCAATGATTACTAATGTTTAATAAAATTCTAAACTGGATATCAAAATGATAGACATTTATTACAGGATTTTTTAATAAGAAAAAATAATAATGAGAAAACAAGATTAGAAATATTGTGGACAGGAAATCCAGACACCTATAATAATTAAAACTACATCACAATCACCAGAAACTGAGTAACTGCAGTACCCCAATTAGGTTCAACTAAAAATAATGCAATTTCTCTGAACTTGATAGATTCTGAATCCCATAAAGAAGCCAAAAAATGAATGTTATCCATAGAACCTCAATATCCTCTCCCCGTAGAAAGTTTGACTCTCAAAACAAGTACTAAAATTTTTATCAACTGAACAGAATCAAATGACATGTCAACTAAAAAAGACCAAGGATGAAAATATTGGTACTATGATTTGGTAGAAATATCGACGGAAATATAGATATCAAAACAAATTAACATCAAGTATGGAAATTTGGCTAAAACTCTGATAAAGTAGACATTTTTAATGAAACTTTAAAAAGGGTTAAAATAATCAATGATATAACAAAAAACACGTTTTTTTTATTCAAAAATATATAATATCTAACAAATATATGGTATAAATATGAATATTATGCACATACAAGCCATATAAAATTGAAAATCTTCTATTTAAACTTCATTCTCTAATAGAAATATATTAGATCAAATTAAACAAAATAAACAAAAAAGGTAAATAAAAACATTTGGAAATATCATTAACTTCCCACTTTACGGAAATTTCCACGATATTATGTAAAAATACGTTACATGTTCACCGATATCAATATTTTACAAAAATATCAAGGATATTTCCAGAAATTTCCTTCCTGGGTATTTTACGAAAAAGATATTACACCCCATATCGATATCGGCATCCTTAAAATATAAAAATACCAGGGAAATTTTTGATATTTCAAACATTGAAAACGACAACACCTAATCACTTGAAAGAATATATTTTCAATATCTCAAGTAAGTTTTTAAATTAAAATAAGTTTAAATCTGATTTAAAACTTAAATACTTTAGAATTGCATAAATATCAATTTATGTAAGATATTATGGTTATTAATATAATTGTTTTGATTAATATAATAATCAAAACAAATAAAGCTATAATCGATATAAAGAAACTTAGCAGCTTACATATGTTTTGAGGAAAAAATATTTTTGTGGAAGCAATATAACATTAAATCCTCTTCTATTGGAATGACATGATGAAATGGAAACTTATACTAAAAAGAAGAGTAGAGGAAGATACAAAAGGTGAACAAGCAATCCACACAAAAAGCAGAATAAACAACAATAATACACTATTGCTGTTCATTGGATGTAAATTCCAAATAAAAGGATAAAAGGGAGTAGAATCAAAAATAAATTTCAACCACTTCACTTTTCTCTGTCACGTTTTTTCTTTCTTCCATAAAAAAGATGTCAAGGAAGCTAAACAGCATACAGAGAACACTACAAAGTTCACAAAATGCAATGCATCCATAAATTGATGTCAAGAAAATAAGAACTCACCGAAGTAGAGCTGTTTTTTGGCGCTTGAGAAAAATCAGATGATATATCCGAGAAAATACCCAAAGGTGGCTCTATGCTTTGAAATTTAGAATTCCAATCTTCGTTTGGTTCCAAATCTTCCAATGGGAAATCCAGATGTTTGATAACGTCATCAAAGAACTCGTCCGAAACCCCATTGAAATTCTCATCAAAAAACCAAGAATCACTCATATTACTCTTCTTCAATCTCTGGGAGAGAGGGATTACACACATTCATAGTGCAAAACAACAACCAAAGAAGACCATGTTATTCCCAACTTTCAAAACTCTTGAGCAGGAAACATCATATACATACTTATAGATATATACATATTGGTTGGATTACTATGCACTTACCTTATCCGACTAGAGTTTTACATGTAAACAAACCTTTTTATCAGGCAATAAAATCATTATATTAACATAAAATTGATTTGGCTCCAAGAATAGAATCTCATAATCCCACCAAATTCTTCTATTTAAAATCTTTCCTTGAATGTAATTATATATATGTATATATATAAAAAGGAATATTCGTTTAAAAAGAAAGAAAAAAAAGATTACGTCCTTTTCTGGGATCTTAATACATTAGGACATCGTTTTCAAGTGGTTTACTTTTATTTAGACCATTTAAAAATTGCTCAAGTAAATCTACAAGTCCAACCACAGAAAACAAAAATTAATACTAGTAAATAAATAAATTAAAAGTGCCGTTTGACCACTGAGAAATGCAGTAAAAAAAAAAAAAATTGACATAATTTCAATTAGCTTAAAGTTAAAAAATTAAAAATAAAAATAAAAAAATAAAAAAAAACCCCAAAAATTCACTCAACATTTTCAAAATTTTATTTCAATTTCTCCTATTCTAGACAAAATCCAGACAGTAAGCTTAGCTATTATCTCGAGAAGAACAACGAAGACATTCTCATTTCCGTTATTTTTCCATCTGTCATTTTTCTCGGTAACCAAACAGACAAAATAAACCAAAGACGCAGTAAAATATCCATATATAAACACAAAATATACGAGAAGATACGAGAGAATGTGACAAACCTTCGGCGAACAAGAGAAACATCCACAATCGAAGAAACCCTAGAACGAAACGAGAGCGACATTCAAAGGCGGAACCCTAAGAAACGAAAACACGAGAGGTGAGACTTGAGAGAGATAGAGAGAGCTAATCCGAATCCAAATCCAAATCCAAATCCACCGACATTTTTGTTTGAGGAGTTTTTTCTACAGGAAAGTGCGACTGCGATTCCTTTTTTTTTTGAATCTGCGTGTCTTGCTTTGGGGATTTTTAGGGATTTTTGTTTTTGTGTGTGTGTGATGTGTGTGAGAGATAGTGAGCTGGTTTATGGTGTGTGTGCGCGCACACGCTATTACTGTGGGGTCTCATATTAATCAACGTGCGTTTGGTTTCCCATTGGAGAGTGTGACGCTTTGATTAGATTATTTAAGGGTTTAACGGTGTGCGAAAGATAAGATCAGGATTTGGTGTTAATTTACGTTACTAGTGAAAGTGGTTAATTAAAAATTCAAATAAAATTAGGTTTCCAAATAAGTAATGATATATAAATATATATATATTTTTTTTTTCCTTCTATAATTGCAACTCACATGTTACATTACTAGTGAGAGGTGCGAGGTTATCTAAAAATCACATTCTATATGTGTGGTTCGTATATCAACTTCCACAACACCGAGAGGAGTCAAATGCTACATGTGCGGGATATCTATTCTCAGCCCGAATATCCACACTCATAACATTGGGAGAGTCAAACGTTACATGTGTGGGAATTCTATTTTCAACCCGATATTACTCTCACAACACCAAAATAGTTAAACACTACATGTGAGGGATATTTATTCCCACAAGATCGATGATAAAACTCTTATACATATTTGTGAAATACGGATCATTAAAACCTCACCGTTAACGTGGAAAAAGAAAGTGCACTACTGTCCATGCTAAGAGAGTGATATGTTGTTATGTCACGTTAGATCTAAATACCATATGTGGTGACGGCGATTTGAATTTGATATATTATTAAACCGAATAAGTGTCATTCTCCACCAAAATCACATTGGACGGTAATTTATATAAATAATTTGGACCACGTTAAATATAATCTTAAATATAACATCTAGATTTTAAAACAAACGGAGAACATATCCAAAACCTAAAATATATGTTTTAATATATTAATATCATTATCTTATATGTTTTCATTACTTTTTTATTTATTTTATTTTTAAGGTAAGTAGAGATCGTGTATTTTTTCACAGAAAAATTTATATACGTCTCCAACCAAAATCTCACCCTGTTACAAATTGCATCGCTAGAATGGTGGACTCTCTCCTACAGAAATCCTATTATCAATTCGAATTGATAAAAGTTATATCAGTTCCTTGCATGTGGGCCACTGGATTTAAATACTTTGACTTGGCTGTATGTACTTGTCAGTCAAAATATTTAAATTCAGTGGCTTATATACAAGGAACTGATATAACTTTTGTCAGTTCAAACTGATAATAGAAAGACTGTATATATATATTTAGAGTTTTTGAGGAGGGGGACTCGAATCCACGGCATTATTAGTACATGTGTGAGAGATTTACCAGGACAAACTTAAATAGTCAAGTATTTATATTTATTAGACACTAATGGTTTATAATTAACATATATTTTTTTTTTACAAGGAGTGAAGATCACAATAATATTACTTTTAAATTAGGATATATTTTTAAAAATTCTATTTCTTTTTAATTTTATTATTTTTGATAAATTTATCTTCTTTAAACTATGGAATTTTAATTTTCAATATAATGGTTATTAAACTCTCTCTCTCTCTAAAATTACCGATAAAGTTAATTAAACCCTTAAAATATAATATTAATTAAAAAACGAGAAAATATCCGGATTGCATATATATCGTTTGATCTCATTGGATCTCATCAGATTCATGATCCAACAGTTCAATATAAGAATTTATTATAATATATATACGGTGTAAATATATGCAAATATCTCGGTAGCATGTTGTATCATATGCATTGGCTAATAAAGTGGGGCCTAAAAATCGAAATTATTAGTATTTGTTGTTACTCTACAACTGGGTCCTATAATTTAGTTGCAACTCTCATATGGCACATGGTATGGTCGTCAGACATTGTCTGGTCAACATTTTGACTTTTATTTTCTTACTTTTATATTTATACAAATCGGAGGAACATGCACATACTTATTTTACTGTTCAATTCCTTTGATTGATAAAATAATATAATTTGCACTTTCAAAATATATATATATTTAATTTGCGAGGTAAATAATTAAATATTAATTTAGTTTGGACTAAGAATCGGGAAATGAATCTTTAATTCCACGGATAAGGTGATAAAAATTTAACAATAATGTCATTTTGTCCAAATTTAGTGCTCAAATGATGTGACATTACTATAATCCATTTATTTAAAGTATATTAGATCTGTATGATTTAAATGAATGGATTATAGTGTTGCCACACCAGATTTAGGTAATATAACATTACTCAAAATTTAATTCTTGATTTATGTACGGGGTGGGATCTATTCAATTTGATTATCAACCATGTTTATAATTCTTGATTTGTGTATGAAATCCATTTAATTTGATTCTAGACTATTTTTAGTAAACAATGTAAATCACAATTCAATAATTACAATTATTTCTTTTGTTAGAATTCTCGATTAGTAAACTAGTCCTAAAAATATTACATCTGCTGATTTGCTATAATAAATAAAATATATATATCAAAAGGGTTACATTATTTCAAATTAAATTTTTGACTTAATAAAACAAGTATTCTTTTTCGCCAATTACAATTAACAAAAGAAAATAACTTTTTTGTTATCTCACACAGTAAGGTAAAACCCTAAATTCATCTCTCTCATATCTTGAATTGGGTTTTTTTTTTTAATTTTTATTTTATTTTTAAATTATAATCTCCCATCATGAATTAAAGATTTCTTTTGTTTAAAAGGATATTTCAATCATTTTAACCAAAATCATACCCACAAGGCCACAAAACCACATTGATTGATAGATAAAACCCATTAAATAAAAATGTGAAGTGAAAAAGTACCCTTCATCTTTAATGAATTGTAATGGAAGCAAAGAGGTTTTCTTTTTCTACCAAAAGAAAAAGAAGGAAGAAGAAAAAAAAAGGTCACCTTCTTTTGTTTTGATTTTATCTTCTTCAACTTTCCACTTCATCATGCATGGTTGTGAACAGATTGGCTGTATATGGCCAACAAAAAAAGTTAACCAATAATTATACCTCTCACTCTCTCAGTCAGTACTCAGTACTGTTGAGTTATCTCCAAGTGATGTACCTTTCAAGTAAAGAAACCAATAATGGCTTGTATTCTACATACAAGAACTTGTATAGATTAAACATGAATAATTCGACAAAATAAACTATCTTCTTTGAAACTCATCAAAAAGCCTATCTTCATAAGAAACTTTCCCTACAGGAAAAGTCAAGTTATCGACAAAGTTTAAATCATACAAAACCGTTCACAGCGGCTAAACCTCAATGTCACAGTGGTTTTACCAAATTAATAAACAGATTCTACATTTCCTGCATCTAAGAGTACCCGTGGCTCGAAAGTCTGGAAAATAATGAATTTGAAGAATTGATGACAGTCAGTCCAATGGAATTGTTGAACATCAATATATGAGGCAAGAGCACACACAAGAAGGATGAACAACTACATTGATTCCTGCAATAATGTGTTTCTGAAACCACCCTGGTTTTTTTTTTTTTTTTTTTTTTGTTATCTTTCTTGTTTTCTGCATGTGGGCACTATAGTTAGTGTGTAATTCAACATTCATATCTTAACTTTTGATATTCTTCCTCTTGCATTTACATATAGATAGAAGAACAGGAGTAAGACAATGGACATGGCTAATAAAATCACTTTCCAAACCGTGATGCCATACGAATCATTGAGCAAGCCCGGAAACCTCTCCTGAAATTGAATATGATAATAAGATTATGCCACAGTGTAAGATTGAAATTTCTTTAAAGAGCAATCATGGCGGGCAGCAGGCCAATGAAATTAATGCATCATGTACAAGCATAAAACATAACGAAAGACATCAAGCAGACGCAGCTGTATATATGCATGAGATATATCTAAAAGTGGTCATAAATAAAAAAAGTGAATGGCTATGATGGAAGCGCGCTTTCTATACCACATCACAAGTATGTATCATTTAAGTGTCAAAAATGATAAGAAATCAAGAAGCAAAAACAGGAAGAAAGTTCGAATTCCAGGTACTTTCAAAACAAAAATTTACAGGTTAGATAATTATTAGCTAGTAAAATTCACCAGTTAAAAAAGAAGTGCACATCTAGAAAAAAATATCACAAAAGGAGTTAAATGGAAAAAAGAAGCAATTGCGAGACTTAAATTTTGCAAAGATGGGCACTTACTGTTGTGACCAGTTTCTGCATTGTATGTTCACTTTGCTTCGCAAAGATAACCTGAGCATACTTATAAAGCTCTAAATCAAGGTTGTTATGTGATCTTATCTGCTCAAGAACCACTTGAGGAACCCGGAGACGTGCCTGAAAAATTTCATGGGTGAAAATAGTGGCAGGAAAGAGAACCAAAACACCACAATTTTGTCTATTGAACAAATCCAGTATGTACACACTCTCAAAGACACTTCTCTTTCCTATATCGGTCCAGAGATTAACAGGTTTATAACTAAATGAGCATGAATGCATACATATATAAAATGGAAAATAATGATTTATAAAAGCACAACCAGCTGATCTTGAAAAAGAAAAAAAAAAAAGTACCTCCTTTGAGAAGTTTGCTGGTGAAATTCTCTTCAAAGAATAAATGCGACGATGTGCTTGAGACTTCCGTAAGGAAGAAATGCAGCCTTCGTAAGATTCCATAAGTTTTTCCACAGTCATCTAATATGGTGGAATGGGAGAAAGAAAGTCATGTTTTTTTACACATAAAAGAGCAATAATATTAAGCAGCGCAATTTTTTTGTCCAAAAACTGAACCCAAGTGATGTTGCATGTGATTTTTAACTGCCACATCATTCACTATATCATCTAATAATCCACATGGCAGTTACAAATCACTTACCAGTTACCACATTACTTGAGTCTTGAGATGAGTTTTGGGAAAAATTAGGCTATGTAGTATCACTCATAAAAGAAACTGATCAAATTTTAATGGTTATATGACTTATATCAGATAGTGCAAAAAAGCTTACATTTTCTTCACTTGCTTCCACATGATCAGTTGAAGCTATCTCACTACTCTTTTGGTCAAAGGTGCCATTCTGTAACACGGTCAGTGAAAAGAAAAATGCAGTAAGAACATTTCTCTACTTTATTGACATCCAATTACCAAGTGTTTACTAAGACGTAAGGTCCGTTGCTGCTTACCTGATGATAATTGATATCAGGCTCAGAATCTGAAAACAAAGTGCTCTGTTCTGTAACACAAGTAGATGAACTTAATAAAGAGCTAACAAAGCTAATTTATTCCTAACTATACTACAAGTTCAAAATAGAATTGTAGAGATGTTACTGGAGTTCAGAGCAGCAGACAGAATTCTGTGATGCCAACAACAACGCAATATGTTTAATTTTTTACATTTTAACTTTTGTATTATTCTCAATGAATCAATAAACTAAAGTTTTCAGACCCATACTGGGTCATCAATAATGAAACATTTAATACCAAATGGTGGGTTCAAAACAAAATAAGCAAAAGATTGATAAGACCCCTTTTATTGATTAGGTATTCCAATTGGTGTTGCGTATGATATAGAGTTAAAAAGTTAACAAAATATTACAGAGAATTTTTTTTAATATAAGAATACAAGGAAGTGTCATAACACTGTACTATATGCAAATTAGCAGAGCAAAAATAAGTCCCCAACCCTAAAAATCCAAGTGAGATCCCCATAGGGTTGCTCAACATTTTTTACAACAAAAAGCTACACAATATTCAACAAAAGGAAATAAAAAGGTTATGAACAAAAGTAGATAGTTTTTATAAAAAGCTCCAAGATAAAAAAATTAGGGTTTTCTCAAATTCTACATGCTCCATAATGAAACATTTTACAAGAAAATGACATAAGCAAAGAGGATGAATACAACACCAGAGATCCAGATCAGCAAAGCAATAACCGAAAAAAAAAAGACAGAAAAGAAATGTATGTCATCTAATGAAGGGCTGGTGGACTTGTGCACTTTGTTCAGTTCTAGGAACATGCGAATGTGATGGTTTATATCTCCCTGAAGAGAGTGGTTATGGAAAACTCTGTATTTTGTTTTAATCGAGTTTCATCTCTCTATAAGGAGCTTACACCCAAATGCTGCCTAAAAGGAAAGAGGCCCAATACCTGGATGTAAATCATTTTGCTCAATAATTTTACTTATCTTTACACTCTGTAGGTTTCTAGCTCCAGCTTTAGACTTTTAAGTTATCCTTTTTTCTTTTTTTTTACCATTTTTTTTTTATTAAAAAAAAAAAAAAAAAAAATATTACATCTTAAATGAACTATGTATAATAATTTTAAGCTGGTGAAAGACCTTTTTCCAAAAAACAAACAACCCTTTCCAGTAAATCAAGTTTGACCCTGGTTAGGCATTGTTTTACAATAACAGTTAGCGAATTAGATTATTCCAAATAAAGTTAACCTGAAGAAACAATGTTTGAGGTAACTATTATGCATCTAGGTTGTGTCTAATGACATCTGATTCCTAAGTCCTCCATGATTTTAAATTGTTGCATCATATGTGAAACTATAGAGGTAGTTGATCAAGGTTCTGGAACAGAAAATATACTTTGCTAGACTAACCTGATTTGTTGTTTGATGAACTGACCATACTAGAGTTTGATGCTTCCATCTGGGAAATCACCTGCGCACCAACCACATTTCCAAACATTTTTGCTGATTCTCTGTGGTTCTCTGTAAGACCGACATATAGCATATTGTCCAATCTCTTCTGCAAGATTTACAAGTATCTACCATGATCGCAACCATAAGGAGAACAATTATCAGAGAAACATATTACGACATAAAGTTATTTGTAACTTCAAATACCTTTTTCAATTACCTTTGCAACTTGAAGCACATAGTCACCAAGAATTTTAAACTTCTGCACACAATGACGCACTTCATGAGATTCTGCTAAATACGAGCTGTTTGTCAACCCTGCAACCTGTAATTGAGAGCGGGAATGAGAAATTAGACAATGTGTTCATGGATGTAACAATTCCATCAGAAACTCAGTGAAGATTGGCTCATACATAATAATAGTGATATTTCCAAAGAAAGATGGCACAACTCAAACTAAGTTAAAATAATTAGAAGTAGTGCACAACAATCCAATGGGACAAAGATGAACCATAGGAAAGAGTACCTGGAATGTTGCTCCATTATTAACAATGTCCCAAGCTACTGGCTTATTGATGAATTCTTGTAATGGCATTACAACGTCCTCCATGTTGTATGAGTCATTGCTGCTAATATCCCTTAACCCCTTCCGCATCCTGGCATCTCTCTGTTTATCAAAGTAGAATATGTAATAATTTATCACAAAAACTAATGGTTCTGTCCTTCCCTACTAGATAACTTGTATTAAACTCATTATGCAACAAACTAAACAACAGAATTATAGAGATCATGGTTGTCCATGTATACAGTAGAGACTAGAGATAGATAGATGTGGAATATCTCTGACCTTAAAGTGGCAAAAGTAATTATGATAACAGTTAACAAAATTACTTCTTCCTACACATTTCTAGAATAAACATTTCTATTGGAAAGACTAATCAAGAATGCTTCCAATATTACTATGTAAAAATATTAAAACATCATAGATCTGATTCATATATATAATCTAAACGATACATTACCAAACTTCTGTAATTCTAATAAATAGGAAATGGATGCTTTTTTCCTCAAACATTTATAATTAGATTTAATCATAAATCCAGTGATGCATATATCATCAAATTAAAAAAATCAGATTTCCAATACAAACTCATCCTCCCTTGATTATAACTGTCCTAGAACATAGGTTATCCTAAAATGAGCAAGAAAATTAATTACGAGCACAGTTACGAGAATTAATCACCATCTCTTTGGCAACACATTATTTAGCCATTTGATTCTTCAAGAAGCCTCTCCCTCTCTATATACATAAATTTAACTCTTCTTAGATAATAATATGAGTATGGACCATACCATTTTTCAAGGAAGAGAGGAACGAATATCATTGTAGTAATAGAAGGTAAAAAAAAAAAAAAAGTAACAGCAAGGTCCTGCAGATAGATACAAGACAAACGTACCCGAGCAAATAGGTCCTCCCTCATCCATGGAACCAAATATTTCCATGGCCATATATCCAGAGTGCTAACTCCTTTGGTCTTAGCACGCAAGCGTCCAGCCATTTGAGTGGCAGAAGTCAAGTTAGGATGCACCAAAAATCTAGCTGCTACTTCAACTGAAAACTCATAAGTGCTAAATACACGGTCTATTGGATTCCTAAGTATTGTCACCACTGATGTTTTCTCTCTGGGAAGTTTGGACATCATGCTATAGTCATCGTGAGTAACCAACAACCTACACTTAGTTTTCCTGTATGAATCACAAAATTACACCTATAACAAAATTACACCTATAAAAAGCCATATTTACAAGCAAAATTTATAAAAAATCATGATAAATTGGTTTAGAACAGAAGAAAAAATTATCCATTTAGTAAAGCTAAGGCAATGGTACCTTGGATTAAATCGCAGCTTGTCATAAGAACGGGGGCATTCCAAGGAGCTGGAATATAACTTTTTCAGGAGACTGCAAGCATAACATATTAACAGAAGCAGTAATTAGTATGGTAGATAAATATTAGGTCCTGATTTTTGAGTAACTGCATTGTATCCATAGGGAAATTACCAATGGAAGTATGTCCGCCCTCCTGTTCTGGGGACATGTAGGAAGAAAAGTAAATCCCGCAGTGTGTGTTTGTCGCCTTTTACTTCTTGATCAAGTGAAGAAAGTGCCCACTTTTTGACAATTCCTTCACAGCGCCCAAAATCATTATTGGTAGGGGAGGCATTTACTGACATAAAATAATTGTCAGAAAACATTCACCAGTAAAAGCCAAGTATAAGGTCAAAAGAAACTTGATAAAAGAAAGTCAAAAGGATTAAATTGCATATCACGAACTGAGCAGCAGAAAAACATATAGTTACTAAAACCCCTGTTCCCAAATACAATCCCAAGCAGGGGTTTTCATCTTTGTGCTACTAAGTTTGCATTTCGATATGTTTCTTCATTTATCTAATACAATAATTAGAAATTGATCTTATCAGCTCATTTTATATTCATCCTACTACAAAATTATAAACTTTGGATGAGCATGTTGTGTAATGAGAAACTGAAGTCATTGTTTCAGGCAATAAAACCAAAAAAAAAATAAATAAATAAAAGCAAATGCGGACACAGCATGGCGGAGATAGCAGCAACGAGAGATCAATCAATAGAATCATGTAATTAACAGTAGGAGAACACAACAGTGATGAAATATTGAAAAGTTGCGCCTTTCATTTCTAAAAGTAAAGTGCAATAGTAAGACTACTTGAAAGAAAATCAAGTATTTCCAAATGCTTATGTAAAAAAAACTTGCCTAAACAGCAAAACCATTACAATTAACAACTACATCTTCAACACTCTCGAATGCAAAAAATCAAACCATTTTTAACACTCTCAACAAACTAAATTAGAAATTCAGAGAAAACATAATATGTAAGAACATAAACAACCACTATTATTTCCAGGTCATAACAAGAATATTATAACTCAGAAACACTTACCAAACCCGAATAGTATCAATAAGACAACGAATTTCAGAGCAGGATCCATTATCATCCACTTGTTTTCCCGTTCCACCACTCACTGCGCCAAACAGTTACGATTTTTTATACGCAATTGCAACACAACAACAACAGCAACAAAAACACCAAGACAAAAATGAATGAATGCGTCACTGGTGGTGGTGGTTACCTGCTTAGAGTTCCGCGATCTCGTGCTCATAAATCCAGAAACCTGTTGTGATTCTAACAGACAAACAGTATTTATCGACTTGATTGAATATTGGAAAATATATAACCCTGAAATTGCAATATATATATGTGTAACTGAATCTGTGTCCTGAAACGAACACAGAGTCAGAGAGGTTTAAACTTTCGACAATCGAATGACGGTACGGTGGAGGGAGAACTGAGAAGCAATGAAGCATATACATAGAGCAATTGTTTTCCGTTTTTCTAAGAGGGGTAGAATGGTAAATCTATAAAAAAAAAATTGAGTAAATGTATAAAAATGGAAATAAATCTCCCGATTATGGTAATATATATCTACCGGATTAAATATATGAATAGCGTATGTAGTTTTGATCTCTACAGCCTGCAAGTGTATATCTTTTCATTATGGAAATAGATTTCTACGAGATTATTTATTTGAACCGTTTATATAATGTTTGATCTTAGTAGATTGTGTTAAATTTTTAATTTCTTTTGTGTCAAATTTACCCAATATATATAGATAAGATGAGGTTTGTCTGGTCCGTTAGTTTGTGCTGTTTGCGCCTCATGATTGTGGTTGTGGCTTCGAGTTTATCTCATCCTCAAATACTGAATTATTATAATATTTAAAATAAAATAAAAAAATGAAATTTTGTCAAGCGTTGATTCAAACATTAATCTTTGAAGAAGACAGATAAAAAAAAAATTATAAACTCTCTATTACAATTACATCGTCTGCCTTGAAATTGAAATTAATAAATGTATGAAATTGGTCTATTGATGTATTTCAGTATTTCACACTCACTCCAATAACGATCAAGTTTTCTCTCACCCTCTTAAATCTTAAAGTATAATAGTCCAAAAAAATTATATATAATACAAGAATCGTGCTAAATCAATTTTTTTTATTTATTTAAATGATATCAAATGAGTCAGGATTTATCGAGACTTAACAAAATCAGTAACTATTCTCGGAATGCAACTCACTATTGCTTTTTAATAAGTAGTGTTAACTTAGATACATGATAAAAACAGTATAAAAGGAAATATGCACACCGTATTTATTGTCCTTAATCACAGTAAATATATAAACAAGACAATAAATGCACGATCCAAAATTAAATAAAATTTAAATCCTAAATTAAATAAAATTTAAAAATGGCCCATTTCACTCTGATATTTTTTCAATTCGGGACAAGGTATTTTTTTAAAAGCTTTCGTCATTTGTAGGATTCGAGCCACTAACCTGGGAATCATTTACCCAAACCCCAAGCTCGTCCATCTATCAGCTGAGCTACGCCCCTATTGGCCTGTATCACTCCTATATAAATTTGATAGTTCCAATACAAACAAAAGCTCTTTGATAGATGGTTTGGAGGCCGTTTAGTTTGGAATTTGAAGTGTTGCAAAAATGTTGTCGGTTAACGGGAACTGTTTTCCACTAAATTTATAAATAATTATATAATTAGGCTTAGTGAGACATAGAAGTGTTCTTGTTATTGCCTTATCGGTGGACAGTGGACATTGGGACAATGACATTCACGAAAGTGTAGTGGAGGTGCACCGTCCCATTATCGAATTCCTATTCTGAATTTCTCATCCTCGGTCCCACTAATTGTATTTCAACTTAAATCAATATTCAAATGGTAAATTACAATAACCTACTATGAGTTTCGCTAATAAAGCTTGATGTTCAACTTTTGCCTTTAATGACACAAAGATCTACTAATGTTAGTGGTCGATTGTTATAGACTTAACGATTGACCTTGAATGTTCCCATTTTAGAGAACTCTATCAACGTTGAAGATTCGATCAAACGTGGAATAGATACCAAATGAAGCAAATCGCTCCATCATTGATAAAGTGGATATGCCTTTCCAAATCTCCTCCGTAGCGAAGGAGATCCTCCACCATCGATGGCACTTCACTTATGGTTGAAATTTTTTAATATGGGGATGAAAAATATTATTGAAAATTATGAGATTGTTTAATCATTTGTCTTTAGGTAAATATGTAATTTTAAAATTTTAAATTTTTAGTTTTATTTAATAGGCAAAATGACTATTCTACTCTTGATGTAGAAGTAACCACTAACGACAAGGGGTCTTTGTATCATTAAAGGCAAAAGTTGAACACCAACATTATTGGCAAAACTTGAGTATATTATTGCAAATTAAAATAATTTCAAAGTTTGTTTCTCTCCTAAGTTTGATATTTGGTTTTTATTTGATTGAATTCCGATAGCTTAGAAAAATCAATACTTAGAAAAAAAAATAAAAGAGAATCGAAAGAAAAAAAAAAAAAAAATTGTTGGTTTTTTTTGAAACTGATGTACGTACAGGTTCTATATAGTAGCAAAATCTTTTTCGGCCGATTTGGAAATGAACCGGCCCATCTTGAGTAAGCCTAGCTAGTATGCAACAATAAACTTGGGCCATAAATGTGCCAACGGGTCTGATCAAACCTAAATTTAACAGGCCCACCACACCTACCACTAAAAGAAGAGTGACTGTGTTGACAAATTTGAACAGTATTCATAAGAAAATGGACTTTTTTTTTTTTTTTTTTTTTTTTTTTTTTTTTTTTTTTTTTTTTTTGGAACTGAGAAAGAAAATGAGCACTATTGAAGACATCATCTGTACAAGTATATTGGTGGTTATGGCACCAAAAAATGCTGCCAGTTTCAATTTTGATTGAATCAAAGAATGAATTTTGCAGGTTTGTTGGCAGAGTGGGAAGGGAATTAATCATGGTTTCACTAAAACTGCTTTCGCAGCATCAAGATGGTTCAAGCGGCATGTCCCCAGAAGAGATTCGGGGAGCTCTCCATCTGTATTTGCCTGCACAGAAAATAACATCAGCATTTTTGAGGTCAATGGAGCGATAAATCATCAAGAACAGTAAAAACTGCAGAGACAAGCATAAGTTATCCACAACGTGGGAAAGTTTTCGTTTATTGCACCAATTCACGATTTAAGGTAAGAAGAGCTGTTGCTGCTTCAATTTGATTTACTCAATGGTATAAAGATATAAACTTAAAGGACCTTTTGCCTATGTATGATAAGAATAAAGTGGTTTTACCTGTACCAAAAATGCCATTTCAATCACCAGATTGTTAAGGTAACCCAGAACAAGATTGACCACACACCTCGCAACTGTTGACGACCCAATATCAACCCCAAGCTGAAATGATATCGACAAATGTCATTTATAAAAGTTCTAGTAAAATGAATTCATGATTCAGACATTAAATGCGTATCCAATACTAGCACAGTCCCTTAAGTGGAGCTTGTTAAGATCATCTTGTTAATGGACTGCACAGAGCCACAGGCAAGCATTATATGTATATGTATCCAACATGAGAACTAGCTGGTTAAAGTTCTTGCATTAAACAAGAGTTCTTGCATTAATTTTTGTCTGTATAGTGGGGTGGGGTCGGGTGCAATGTGTGGTAAAGTAGGAAAAAAAAAAAAAAAATGTTACATGCGCTTGATATGAATTTCACATTTTCACCACCCCCGCAAGCAAGAATAACAGAATTTGTAAAATTTAAAGTTAAAAGAAACAATTTCGCATTATCTATTTTTATAGAATATTGAAATAAATGAAACACCTCCAAGTAGTTCTTTCCCTGGAAATAGTTAATTTCCAGTGCTTGACCAAGTAGGCAAGCTTTCTTTCCCACACTCTACTTAACTATCCATGAACCCTGAAAAAAAAATAAAAAATGTTTTACCTGTACGAGCCCTCGTTTATAAAGCATGTCGAATGAAATCAATGCAGCATAAAGCAAACTGTAGAAATATGAAGAATAATGGTGCACATTACACTATTTTCACATGTCACATGAATTAACTTTATGCATTGGAATTGGAATCAAAGGTAGGCTTAAGTTCAATTACTTAGGAATTACGACACAGAAGCAAATCTTGAACTAAAATGATTGAGATACAGAGAGAGAGATTCAAGAAGCATTTAAACTTGTAAAACACCAGTAAAAGATGCACGCAGCCTTTCTTTTATTGGGTAAATCCAGTAAGCAGACCCAAGAGGAAGGCTCAAAATGGCCTCGACCTCTTCACTAGAAAAGGAAGACTAAATCAACGCACTGTTCCACTTACCAGAAGGGGTAATCAACATACTTACTGTCGCAAAATCACCTAGAATCGGAGGAGATTAAACCTAGAAGGAATAAGGTCTAGGGATCCAACGATCATTGTAAATAGAAATAGAAGACCGAGTCCCAACCCTCCATCTCAACCCTGCCTTCAGCAACTGACGGCCCCACAGAAGGCTTCTCCAAATGTATGAACTTGAAGCACAAAGATCAGCTTGAAGAAAACTGGAAGTAGGATAGTACCTACCTTTGATCACTATAGCGGCCAAAGAATCAGGGAACTGGATTAATCGCCAACACTACTTAGCCAACGTAGCCTGATTGAAGAGGGAAAGATCATGAAAACCTAACCCTCCCTTCTTCTTACCCTCACATAGCTTAGACCAAGAACCCCAATGAAGCTTCTTCTCAGTGTCCGAACTTCCCCACCAAAATCAGGCACACAGGCGGTGGATATCCGAGATAATTTCCTTCGGAAGACGAAAGAGATTCATTGCATAGTGTAAGGTTGATAATTAGTGTTGGCATTAATTCCATATCAAAACGTGTTTTACTTGTAATGTTTAGTGGTTAGTAAATGAAGGATTTCGAAGACGAAGGACGTCTCAACCATTATTCGTTCAAGTTGCCGGCTTTTAAGAGTTTCGGACATTATCGGTCTACAAAGGTATACATGACCTCTTATCTCTTACAAGGCTAGGCACACACTCACACATATCATTTTTGTGTGTCCCTTCATGATTTTATTTCATTTACATTTCACTTTCACACACTTGGCAAAATATGCTCATGCATTCACATTTAGTTAATAAACTTTGTGTTTTGCATTTTCTAGGACTATGTCCGGAAACTAGCATATGTGTGTGTATTTGTGTTTATATGTTTCCGTATTTTGTGTTTAGGACTTGAACATGTTCTTATTCAATGCCTTATTGAGTTCCGGTCGTTTCAGTTACTCATTCATAAGGTTTCGAGTCCAAACGTGTTGACTATGCCACTTTACGTTCTCTTACGTTGTGTTGACTTCATCGATGATTTCCGAGATGATTTCTCAACCGTTTTTCAAAGTTGTATAGTCGTTTTTGTGTGTGAGAGAGTCACGGTTTGTAATCCGAAAATGGATTCAAATTCAGAGTTCGAACGCTCGAGATACGGGCCGACGAACCGAGAGTGCACGGGAGAGGACAGCCCAGGCCGTGGGCCACATGGGCTGGCCGTGGTTGAGGCCGTGGGCCCCACGGCCTGGAGCCCCTTCTGCTCCCGTGTGGGCCACGCGCCCCCCACGGCCTGGGGGTGACGTGGCACCACATGATTGGCCGAAAAATGCTTTCTCTCTCCTCCTATTTCTTCCCTCTCTCTCTCATTTTGAATTTCCAAGAAGAAAATTTCAGAATTCCCGTCTAGAGTTCTCTCCAATTTTTCCAAACTTCAAAACACCATATCTTCCTCATCCGGAGTCGGATTTGAGTGATTCAAGTTGGAGAGTGTTCGTATTTGAGTCCTCTAACATCTCCAAGTGATTTGGTGGCTGATTGATCGTGATTTCAAGTGGTTGGACACTGAAATTCGCACCAGCTGCAGAATTCGAGGTTTGAGTCTCAACTTTGGGATTTCTTGTTATTTCACCTTCCATTTGCTTGGGGTTTCTTCTTCTATATATATGTTATTGTTTTATGAAAGCTATTTGAAAAGGTAGCTTGATTATCATTCCAATTGAAACTCAATTTGTGGACTTATGTTGACTAGATTTTATGATTCTAGGTTTTACATTTGTTTGTGAGTTGTATTGTGATTAGAATGGCATCTTAGGTTGTTTGATACTTAATTGAATTAATTTTGTGTTAAAATGACTTTGAGATTTGATTTGGTCCTTTGATTGAAGAAATCAAGGATTTGTGTATTTGTTTGTGATTTAGAGAATATAGGTTTTGATTGATGTAAATCTCAAAACCTTGCTCTATATTTTTGTCTAGTATATTGATTGATTTTAATCTCATATATCTAGACTTTGATTGTATATTGATAGCATCTTGAATTAGGACTTAATGAACATTTTGTGATTCAAGTGTTATATGTGTGAATGAGACTTTGAGTATATGTGTTAGGTGTTTCACATGCTTAGGTTTCTATTCATGGATTTTTGCATCTAGACTTGATTAATTGTGTTTTCACATGTTTAGGTCTATTTGTGCCATAGAATGTATTGATCACATGTTCTATGTTGAAATGAATGTTTGCATCATTTGCATTCACATGATCACACTAGGAAGTCCTTGTAAAAGGCATGAAGTCTTGGTTAGAGTCGGGATGACTCGGATAGCCAAGCAAGAAGTCTTGCCTAGAGTCGGGATGACTCGGATAGGTAAGCAAGAAGTCATGGCTAGAGTCGGGAGGACTCGGATAGTCATGCATGGGAGGCTCCCTAGAGGCAAGAGTGCCTTGGATAGGGAGTTGGCTAACATATTGGTAGGCCTAGGCGTATGGTTAGACATAGACTCCGATAAAGCGGGGTACACGGGATGTGTATGCACTCTTGAGGAATTTCTAATCTACCATCGATGTTGGTTGAGTGTGTTGTCCAATATATGGTGGTTCCGCATCATTGAGGGATTTCATACTTTCCAATAGGGTTGGGTAGGCTTAGACTTCACTAGGTTGGGTGAGCTAAAGATTGGTCACTTTGTGAATGTTCTATGTTTACTTTCCAATAATATAGTACCCAATGGTTGTAATTCAACCCGTGGATGTTTCCTCCTTGGAGGTTTTACCACGTTAAAAAATCCCTTGTGTTAATTCTTTCTATCTCTTCTCTTATATTTTAATTGTATATTTTATTGTCTTGATTCATAATATTCACTTGTGATGTATTTTGAACCAAGTCTTTGTATAGTGTGATTAGTGTATTCATTCTATAGATCAATTTGTATCTTTGATTCTTTTGTATATTGTAATATTTGTTTAGTGACATTTTGCTCACTCTTGTAACACATTGAACATCTTATGAAATACAAGTTTATTTTGTTGTTATGATTATTTGATATTTTACCTCACATGACTTGTTGATATACTTAGACATTTCAATTATGATTGTGTCATCATATTGTCTATGTATGTCTATCTTGGATTATAGTGTTGTGTGTAAGGCTACCTTGAGGGACAAACGGATGTTTGTTTAAGGGTTTGAAAAAAGGTGTAAAAAACCTATTCACCCCCCCCTCTAGGTATGCTTTAAGCAATTTAACTTCGTTTGTGTACATTCAATTGGTATCAGAGCGGGTCGTCGGACGGCACTCGGCGAGATCCGGCTTACACTTACGAGTGGATTGCTTAGGTATTTGCTAGAATGGTTTTCCAAGATGATGTGATGACCGAAGGGGCTTCGAATTCTAGGCCTCCTCTTCTCAAGGGTCACAACTACGGGTTTTGGAAATTGAGGATGAAGGCTTACATCCGATCTATTGATGAGAGAGCTTGGATGACCGTTGAAGAAGGTTACCTTGCTCCTAACAAGATTGTGGATGGAGAGACCGTTTCCAAGCCTAGGAGTGAGTGGTCTACTAATGAGTTTGAGTTAGCAAAATGGCATCATCGGGCGGTGAATGCTATTTTCGGAGGTGTTGATAGTAGGCAATTCTCCTACATTCAAAACCTAGAAACCGCTAAGGAGGCATGTGAGGCTCTCCAAGTCACCAATGGGGGGACTAAAGCGGTGAAGAAGTCTCGTCTTCAATTGCTCACTTCCCAATTTGAGGTTTTGCAAATGGGTGAGGAAGATAAGTTTATTGACTTCCAAGATAAGCTTCTAGACATCGCCAACCAATGCCAAGCTCTTGGTACTCCTATCTCCGGTGAGAGGCTAAATTGGAAGATTCTTAGATCACTTCCAAAGAGGTTCAAAGCCAAGGTTACCGCCATTGAAGAGAGCAAGGACGTTGACGTCATGAGCATAGATGAGTTGCTAGGATCTCTTCAAACTTTTGAGGCGTGCATGAAACCAAAGGCTAAGAACAAGGGTTTAGCTCTCAAGGTTGTTAAGGAAGCTAGTAGTAGCGATGATGATGAGGAGATGGCATTATTGGTTAGGAAGTTTAGGAAGTTCATGAGGAAAGGTGCCAAGTCAAGTGGCAAGTACTCAAGGGACAAGGAAGTCAAGAAGTCTTTTACTCCACCTCATGAGAGGAGTGGCCATGCTAAGAGCAATAGGAAGGTTCAATGCTTCAAGTGCAAGAAGTTTGGACATTATGCTTCGGATTGTCCTAGTGGTGATTCTAAGAGGGACAAGAAGGGAAAGGCTATGGCGGCTACATGGAGTGAAGATGATGCCTCTAGTGATGAGGAGAGCTCAAGTGATGAGTCTTCTAGTGAAGAAGAGCTAGTAAGCAACTTTGTTGCATTCATGGCTTCTCACTCTACTCTAGAGGATGTTAATCAAGATTCATTGGATAAGGAGATTGATCAAAGTCATCAAGAGTGTTCAAATGATAATCCATCCTACATTGATCTTTTGGCTAAGGTGAAGTTTCTTAAGGAGAAGTTGAAATTAGCCTTGAGTGAGATTGATGAGAAGGAAGACTTGATCAAGATTCAAGTGGATGAGTTTGTTGCTACAACTCGTAGGCTTTTGCGTGAAAAGAATGCTATTGAAAAGAAGCTTTGCGAAGTTGAGGGTATTTTGCTTGAAAAGGATAGGATCATCTCTAATATGAACTTAGAGAGCTCAAGTGTAGCGGTGGTTGAAGAGAAGCTCATAGAAGCATCACTTCCTACTAGTGAAGCTATCATTGAAGAGAAAGCTCCTAAGAAGAGACGTTCCAAGAAAAAGAACAAATTGAAGAATAAGGTACCCCTTGAAACTCCCACTTGTCCTCCACCACCACCGGAAGGTAAAATCTCTCCTTTTGTTCCCATATGTCATTTTTGCAATACCTTAGGCCATATCAAGCCCAAGTGCTATAAATTCATTGAATATTGCAACTTAGAAAATGCATCTAGGAATAGAGCGATTGGACCTAATTCTATGCATGCTAAAGCTTTTGAATATGGAAAGCATGATAATTTGTCAAAGCATGCTAAGAATATCCGGAAGGTGAAGAATGCATATCCTACAAAGTTTGACCATGCATGTGTTGCTAACAATGTTGAGAAGAAGAGTATTAATGATATTATTGTGAATCAAGTTGTGGAAGAACTTTACTCTAGGTTCAACATTATGGTCAAAGAGAATCTTGATGATGTTCATGTTTGTCCACCCAAGACAAAATTTGTCAAGGGTGAGTGCTCTTACCATTAGTGTAAGTTGCACATATGAGTTAGCTTTAAGATTAGTGTCGTTGATAAGAGGCTTAGCTTTTTGCTTTGTATCTTTACAACTTGACATGAACTTAGCTATCTCACTTTGTTTGTTTTGATAGTCAAAATTTGTTGGTTAACTTTTGAGAAGTTTTTTTTTGGAATCTATATGATAACATTATTGTTATGGCTTTTAGAGAAAGTCATTTTTTTTTTTTGTTTGAGTTGGATTACATTGCCTTTAGTCTCTTGGAATCGACACACCTATAACTTGTAGTCATGAGGACTCACAAGCCAAGAGGACTCATAAAAAGGGTGAAGGCTTTGTATTTGGTGAAAATAGCTTGCGAAGGTATCTCTATATCATATTGCTTGCTTACTTGATTTTTCATCTATCAACTCATTGTTTGTATCACTTTCATGAAGCATGTCATAATTGAGAACTAATATAGTGTTTATATGGTACTCTTTGACATTTGCTAGTTTAAGATCTTTTGGTGATAAGTGTTCACATTGATCTTATTTCATGAAGCATGTTGTTATTTGTATGATTGTTGAGTGGCTAATTTTTGAATAATGTGAGCTTCATATTCTTTGATAGCTACTCTCTTGAGAAGTAGAGATTTTAAGTAAGTCTCTTTACTTGCTTTTAGATCATGTGCTTTTAAGCCTTGAAATTGGTTTCAAAAATGCACTTTGCTTCTCTTGTATGTTTTGTTAAGTATGTTGAGCTTGATTGATGTTCGCTTTGGATACACCTTGAAGTCCTAAGGACTAGTACATTTAAAAATAACCAATGGTTGGTATCCATTTGCTTCGGCAACATAGAACTCAACGAGCACCCTCATGGAAAGGGCTACACACCTTGGTTGTGAAGCCACCCAATGTTGGAAAGGGCTACGTCATTGTGATGAGTGAAAGCCGCCATGAGGTGTATATGTTTATGTTAGAAAAATCAAAGAAGTGTTGAATTGAATCATAAAAAAAAAAAATCTTTGATTCAAGCCTTTAAAAAAAAAATAAAAAAAATAATATAAAAAAATAAAAGGCTTTTGGAGTATAGTTGAATAATCAAATGAGCTCGGGTTGACAAATAGAAATGGGTTGACGAGCCACATGCACACACACGCTCACATGTTGAAATCTATTATCTTTATAAGCAAAATTTCGGATGATAACCGGTTTGACCTTTTTATGGAAAGGCCTAAGATGAATAGATGTTGAAATTGTATGCATGCTTGATTATCAAACTACTTCTTTTCATATACTTGAAGTAAAATCTTCACACACTCACTTTTGCTTAATTAGTATTTGTGATACTTTAGCAATTTTTGATGACATATGAGAGTGATTGAAAATCTTGATGTAACTCTCTTAGATATGTGAAGCTTATTTGCAAATCTAATAAAAATTGCTTGTGATGTGATTGTGTGGTGATTTTTGTGAACATTTGTCTATCTTGATTTTAGATGAGGCACTTGTCAAGGGGGAGCATAATATGCTAAATTCTTGTTCTCTTTTATGACATGTTCACATGTTCTTCAAGGTTGTTAATTGTTGGCATTATTCTTATTTTTGATAAATCATGAAGATGCTATGATAAACTCTTACTTGCATAGTGATTTATTAAATATAGTGTTTTGCCTTTGTATATGTTTATTGGTTTCTTATTTGTTTCTTTGTTTCCTCTCACTTTGTTTTTAGTTTGTTTTGTGTTGCAAGATCATGGGTAAAGCAAAGAAGGTTGGTGGAAATACTTCTTCATCTCCCATTGCCAAGTCGAAACCTACAATTTCGTCCAAAATTTCCAAAGGTAACAAAGTTGATGAATTGGGAATTTTTGGGTGCAAAAAGATAATTCAAGAAAGAGGTATTGACTTGGACTTTTGTATTGGATCATATGTCTATGATGTGCTTAAGAGTAGGAATTGGATTTCATGGGTCAACATGTTAGGAGTATCTAATGAGACCATTGTTAGAGAATTTTATAATGCTTACAAATCCGGTTCTACTGTGACTAGTGCTACTCTTAGCATAAGGAAAGTTGTCTTTAGAGTTTGCCCTAGGAAGGTTAATGAATTTCTTAACTTGTCCGATGACATTGAATCGGATTTCCTTGATGTTGATGTCTTGGAAAACCTTGATTTAATGGGTAAGACTCTTTGTGATGATGATGATTTTGTGTGGGGGAAACGTGCTTTTATTAGGCAAGGTGAGCTAACAAAAATTAGTGCATTTTGGCATTTATTTGTATGCTCCAATCTTATTGTTTCTACTAATGCTTCGGAGCTCAATAGAGACAAGATTAAGATTGTGTATGCCTTGGTTACTAACCAACCTATAAACCTTGGTGAATTGCTTGTGGAGCAAATTCAAAGTGCGGCTTGTACTAGTCGTTTGGACAAGAAATTGGCTTTTCCGGGGTTTATAACTCAATTGTGCTTAGCTAAAGGTGTGAGGAATCTTGATGGTGATGTTATGCTTCCTCCCTTAGAGAAGTTGAGTGAGAAACGTTTGGCAACCATGTCATACAAGGACAAGGGAAATTCTAATGATGTACTTAGGCTTTTTGGTGATTCTCTTGATTCTAACCATGTCCCTAACTCACCCGCTCTTCCTAGTTGGGCTTTAAAATTGAGGAAAGAGGTTGAAGAATCTCATAGGTTGATTGAGGCGTCACAAAGAAAGATTGAAGACCTTAGTGCAAAGCTTGTTGCTCAAGATGAGAGGATCAAAGAGTTGGAAGGAAAATCAACTCCAACAAGGCAATATGTGAGATCCGCACACCGTTCTTCTTTCCTTGGTGGCACAAGTGGCTAGAAAGCTTCATGAGGTATAATTTCTTACTCTTTCCCTTTGGCTTCATATCATGTCAAAAAGGGGGAGAAATATGAGAAACACATGGGAGATATCTAGCTTACTTAGCCTTATGTTAGTTGTTTTTGTATATTTGGTATCTAGCTTGAACTATATGGCATGTAATATTTTTTGTTGAATCTTGGCTTAGAATATATTGATGGATAGTATGTATTAAGGGGGAGCATACTTGATCCATTTGAACTTGTATGCTATTATTTTCTTGCCTATGATTGGATACTTGGATATTGCCATACTTGGTGTCTCTTGGATATTCTTGTGCTTTCAAGTTTTTTTTTAGGTGATATCAAGAGAAGACCAAGATGAAGTTCAAGACTTGATTTATAATTTGTGTCTATATGTGTAACTCATTGTACTCATTGTGACCAAATTTTCTTTGTAATTGTTTTAGTGTTTGTTTAGGGGTTTTGACATGGAATTTGCCAAAGGGGGAGATTGTAAGGTTGATAATTAGTGTTGGCATTAATTCCATATCAAAACGTGTTTTACTTGTAATGTTTAGTGGTTAGTAAATGAAGGATTTCGAAGACGAAGGACGTCTCAACCATTATTCGTTCAAGTTGCCGGCTTTTAAGAGTTTCGGACATTATCGGTCTACAAAGGTATACATGACCTCTTATCTCTTACAAGGCTAGGCACACACTCACACATATCATTTTTGTGTGTCCCTTCATGATTTTATTTCATTTACATTTCACTTTCACACACTTGGCAAAATATGCTCATGCATTCACATTTAGTTAATAAACTTTGTGTTTTGCATTTTCTAGGACTATGTCCGGAAACTAGCATATGTGTGTGTATTTGTGTTTATATGTTTCCGTATTTTGTGTTTAGGACTTGAACATGTTCTTATTCAATGCCTTATTGAGTTCCGGTCGTTTCGGTTACTCATTCATAAGGTTTCGAGTCCAAACGTGTTGACTATGCCACTTTACGTTCTCTTACGTTGTGTTGACTTCATCGATGATTTCTGAGATGATTTCTCAACCGTTTTTCAAAGTTGTATAGTCGTTTTTGTGTGTGAGAGAGTCACGGTTCGTAATCCGAAAACGGATTCAAATTCGGAGTTTGGACGCTCGAGATACGGGCCGACGAACCGAGAGTGCGCGGGAGAGGACAGCCCAGGCCGTGGGCCACATGGGCTGGCCGTGGTTGAGGCCGTGGGCCCCACGGCCTGGAGCCCCTTCTGCTCCCGTGTGGGCCACGCGCCCCCCACGGCCTGGGGGTGACGTGGCACCACATGATTGGCCGAAAAATGCTTTCTCTCTCCTCCTATTTCTTCCCTCTCTCTCTCATTTTGAATTTCCAAGAAGAAAATTTCAGAATTCCCGTCTAGAGTTCTCTCCAATTTTTCCAAACTTCAAAACACCATATCTTCCTCATCCGGAGTCGGATTTGAGTGATTCAAGTTGGAGAGTGTTCGTATTTGAGTCCTCTAACATCTCCAAGTGATTTGGTGGCTGATTGATCGTGATTTCAAGTGGTTGGACACTGAAATTCGCACCAGCTGCAGAATTCGAGGTTTGAGTCTCAACTTTGGGATTTCTTGTTATTTCACCTTCCATTTGCTTGGGGTTTCTTTTTCTATATATATGTTATTGTTTTATGAAAGCTATTTGAAAAGGTAGCTTGATTATCATTCCAATTGAAACTCAATTTGTGGACTTATGTTGACTAGATTTTATGATTCTAGGTTTTACATTTGTTTGTGAGTTGTATTGTGATTAGAATGGCATCTTAGGTTGTTTGATACTTAATTGAATTAATTTTGTGTTAAAATGACTTTGAGATTTGATTTGGTCCTTTGATTGAAGAAATCAAGGATTTGTGTATTTGTTTGTGATTTAGAGAATATAGGTTTTGATTGATGTAAATCTCAAAACCTTGCTCTATATTTTTGTCTAGTATATTGATTGATTTTAATCTCATATATCTAGACTTTGATTGTATATTGATAGCATCTTGAATTAGGACTTAATGAACATTTTGTGATTCAAGTGTTATATGTGTGAATGAGACTTTGAGTATATGTGTTAGGTGTTTCACATGCTTAGGTTTCTATTCATGGATTTTTGCATCTAGACTTGATTAATTGTGTTTTCACATGTTTAGGTCTATTTGTGCCATAGAATGTATTGATCACATGTTCTATGTTGAAATGAATGTTTGCATCATTTGCATTCACATGATCACACTAGGAAGTCCTTGTAAAAGACATGAAGTCTTGGTTAGAGTCGGGATGACTCGGATAGCCAAGCAAGAAGTCTTGCCTAGAGTCGGGATGACTCGGATAGGTAAGCAAGAAGTCATGGCTAGAGTCGGGAGGACTCGGATAGTCATGCATGGGAGGCTCCCTAGAGGCAAGAGTGCCTTGGATAGGGAGTTGGCTAACATATTGGTAGGCCTAGGCGTATGGTTAGACATAGACTCTGATAGAGCGGGGTACACGGGATGTGTATGCACTCTTGAGGAATTTCTAATCTACCATCGATGTTGGTTGAGTGTGTTGTCCAATATATGGTGGTTCCGCATCATTGAGGGATTTCATACTTTCCAATAGGGTTGGGTAGGCTTAGACTTCACTAGGTTGGGTGAGCTAAAGATTGGTCACTTTGTGAATGTTCTATGTTTACTTTCCAATAATATAGTACCCAATGGTTGTAATTCAACCCGTGGATGTTTCCTCCTTGGAGGTTTTACCACGTTAAAAAATCCCTTGTGTTAATTCTTTCTATCTCTTCTCTTATATTTTAATTGTATATTTTATTGTCTTGATTCATAATATTCACTTGTGATGTATTTTGAACCAAGTCTTTGTATAGTGTGATTAGTGTATTCATTCTATAGATCAATTTGTATCTTTGATTCTTTTGTATATTGTAATATTTGTTTAGTGACATTTTGCTCACTCTTGTAACACATTGAACATCTTATGAAATACAAGTTTATTTTGTTGTTATGATTATTTGATATTTTACCTCACATGACTTGTTGATATACTTAGACATTTCAATTATGATTGTGTCATCATATTGTCTATGTATGTCTATCTTGGATTATAGTGTTGTGTGTAAGGCTACCTTGAGGGACAAACGGATGTTTGTTCAAGGGTTTGAAAAAAGGTGTAAAAAACCTATTCACCCCCCCCCCCCCCTCTAGGTATGCTTTAAGCAATTTAACTTCGTTTGTATACATTCACATAGGTAGGGATAGATTACACCATTGCCTTAAATATGACCTCCTTACCACCAATAGAAAAAAGTTTATACTACCAACCCTTTACTTTCTCCCAAACTTTGTCTTTAATATTATCATAAAGCTATATCTTGTTCTTGCCTGAAACGCTCGGGAGGCACAGGTAATGAACATGGCAATTAACAAGCTTCATCCCCAAAATCTAAGTTAATTGAACCCCAACTCTTCTAGGCACAACACAGCTAACACACAAGGCCGATTTACTAAAGTTAATGACTTGTCCCGAAGCCATTGCATAGTCCGAAAGGATGCGTTTAATAGCCCTATAATCCCTTCCGATAGCTCTAGCCAAGAGAAGACTATCATCGGCGAAAAATAGGTGCGAAATAAAGGGAATCGTATGACCACACCTAAAACTAGAAATGTCACCACAAGAGGCAGCCTTATTAATAAGGTAGGAAAGACCCTCTACACATAGCTAGAACAAATAAGGGGAGCGGGGGTCCCCTTGCCGTAATCCTCTCGAAGGTCTAATCTTCTCGCAAACTTCCCCGTTAATGAGGAAGGAGTAGGAGACTGACGTAACACACCTCATAATCCTATCCACCCAGGAATTTGAGAAACCAAGCTTCAACATCATCGCAGCCAAGAACCCCCATTCGATCCGATCGTAAGCCTTGGACATATCTAATTTCAAAGCAACAGAACCCTTTTTACGCCTCAACTTCCGAAAAGCATGGATACATTCAAACCCAATCATGGCATTATCAGAAATAGACCTCCTAAGCACAAAGGCACTTTGAGCATTCAAGATAATATCCCCTAACACTAAGCGAAAGCGGTTAGCTAGAGCTTTGACAACAATTTTGTAAACCACATTACACAAGCAAATATGGCGAAAATCTAACATCCGGTTAGCATTAGAGACCTTAGGGATCAAGGTAATTAAAGTACCATTAACATTATTAAGGGGATCCCTCTCGTTAAGACACTGAAGACAAGCCGCAATCACACTACTTCCTATAGTCTCCAGTGTTTTTGGTAAAACAAAATAGGCATCCCATCAACCCTAAGGGCTTTAGTAGGATGCATATCGAAAATAGCCTTTCTAACATCCTCAGTCGAGAAAGGAGAATCGAGGAACACACTCATTCTTTGAGGAAGCTTGCAAGGGACAGAGCCAGTCACAGACCTCCATTAGGTGTTCGATGGCTGGTTATAACAAAACAAATCAGAAAAGCAACTCAGAACAATCCTTTCTACATCCCTTTTATCATAACACAACACTTTATTCATATCCAACAGACTTTCAATCTTATTCCTGACTCTACGCGTAAGCACTTTCCAATGGAAAAACTTGGTATTACTATCCCCATGTTTGAGCCAATCTTGCCTGGATCGTTGCTTGCAACAACACTCCTCTTTTTCGAGCAAGGTCTCCAAATGGCTCACAATAATTCTCATCGTCCTCCAAGACCCTTACAGATTTCCCATAGCAGCGCAAGCCAATTCTTTTTTCTTCGGAAGGATATCCCTATGTAAATCCCGCCTATTAATCTGGTTTCATCTAGCCAGACTTGTAGCACATTTCTTCACTTTAGACACCATATAACCCATACCAGGTCGACTTCCCATAGTCCCCCAATTCTCACAAACCAGTTTTCGATACTCATCGTCATCAGCCCAACATGCCTCATAATGGAACCGACGCTTGGACCATTCCTGATAAATATTAGGACTATCAACCATCTCCTCAACTTTAACCAAAACAGCTATATGATTAGAAGACCAGAAGTCAAGATGGACCACACCTGAACTAGGGAACATTTGTTTCCAGTTGAAACAACAGACCCCACAGTCTAATCTTTCTTGAACAAGGCCACTATCGCGTTTATTCGACCAAGTAAACTGAGGCCCTGAAAAGCCCAAATCTTTAAGCTCACAAAAATCTAGCACCTCACGAAAAATTTCCATAAGATGACTCGGATGAGGGAGACCCCTAGATTTTTCAGAATTTGAGAGAACCTCATTGAAATCACCAAAACACAGCCGTGGTAAATTCGAAAGATCCCCCAGCCTCCTAAGCAAGGTCCATACATGAAGCCTCTCAGCAACAATAGGGCTGCCATAGAATCCTATCAGCCACCACAATTTCGAGCCATGAGAGGTAATACACACATCAACATGAAACTTGGAATAAGTTAGCAAAACCACACTAACCATAGTGGATCAAAACATACACAATCCACCACTACGACCACGATAATCTACAGCTAGCTTTCCAACAAAACCCAAACGGACCCGGTACGATTCCATCAAAGATTGATTCGCCTTAGTTTCCATCAAAAACGGAACATCCGGGTTGAAGCTTCTCTTCAAATCATGCATAGTTATTAACAATACAATATACTAATATATTTAATTTTGTTAAATTTAAATAAATCATATTTTTTTAAAAGATTATACCTGGATCCGAGAACCTACCCGACCTATCTCAAAAATCCCCAAATAAGTGTCTAATAAAATTCGCACTGCAATCCCCAATTTTCTCACTAGCCAAACAATCAATCAATTACTCTCGACAAAGAGAGCAAAACAATTATCGATTTCGACGTAGGTTTGTCTCATTGATCTGTTCAATTTTTCGAGTTCTTTTCGTATTCAATTTTTTGTTGTTGTTGTAGTAGTTATCTTCGTTTGCAAAGAAACTTGTGGAAATTTTTTTTGATCAAAAACAAGAAAATAGGAACAAATAGTCATCTTAATCACTTGTTTTAAGTAGTTGAAAGTAGAAAGTTACTACCTTTGAATACAAATTTTTAGGGTTTTAATTTGTTAGGTCTCGATTGGTGTTGATTTTGATTTTGATTTTTGATTTTTATGAAATAAATGAATCAGCTTTAAATCGAATTTCAGAGCTAAAAGTTTATTTTTAAGAAAAAAAATCTATGTGACAATTACTTTATGTTGTTTGTGTATGTCAACCCTAGGGGCTTTAGTAGGATACCTATTGAAAATAGCCTTCCTAACATCCTCAGCCAAGAAAGGAGAATCAAGGAACACACTCATTCTTTGAGGACAGAGTCAGTCACAGACCTCCATTGGGTGTCCGACGGCTAGTTAGAACAAAACAAATCAGAAAAGCAACTCATAATAATCCTTTCTACATCCCTCTTATCATAACACAACACTCCATTCATACCCAACAGACCTTCAATCTTATTCCTGGCTCTATGCGTAGACGTTTTCCAATGAAAAAACTTGGTATTACTATCCCCATGTTTGAGCCAATCTTGCCTGGATCGTTGCTTCCAATATCACTCCTCTTTTTCGAGCAGGCTTTCCAATTGGCTCTTAATAATTCTCACCATCCTCCAAGATCCTTACAGATTTCCCATAGCAATGCAAGCCAATTCTTTTTCTTTAGAAGGATATCCCTATATAAACCCCGCCTATTAATCTGGTTTCATCTAGCCATACTTGTAGCACATATTTCATTTTATACACCACATCAGCCATACCAGGTTAACTTCCCATAGTCCCCCAATTCTCACAAATCATTTTTTGATACTCATCGTCATCAACCCAACACGCCTCATAATGGAACCGACGCTTGGACCTTTCCAGATGAATATTAGGAGCACCAACCATTTCCTCAACTTTAACCAAAATAGCTTTGTGATCAGAAGACCAGAAGACCAGAAGACCAGAAGTCAAGATGGACCACACCCGAACCAGGGAACATTTGCTTCCGGTTGAAACAATAGACCCCACGGTCTAATCTTTCCTGAACAAGGCTATTGTCGCGCTTATTCAACAAAGTAAACTGAGATCCTGAAAAGCCCAAATCTTCAAGCTCACAAATATCCAGCACCTCACGAAAAATTTCCATAAGATGACTCGGATGAGGGAGACCTTCAGATTTCTCAAAATTTGAGAGAACCTCATTGAAATCACCAAGACACAGCCGTGGTAAATTCAAAATATCCCTCAGCCTCCTAAGCAAGGTCCACGCATAAAGTCTCTCAGCTGGAACAGGGTTGCCATAGAATCCTGTCAGCCACCACAATTTCGAGCCATGAGAGGTAATACACACATCAACATGAAACTTGGAATAAGTGAGCAAAACCACACTGACCATAGTCGACCAAAACATACACAATCCACTATTACGACCACGATAATCTACAACTAGCTTTCCACCAAAACCCAAACGGACCCTGCACCGGGTCCATTAGAGATTGATTCGCCTTAGTTTCCATCAAAAACAGAACATCTGGGCTGAAGCTTCTCTTCAAATCATGCATAGTTATAAACAATATAATATACTAATAGATTAATTTTGTTAATTTTAAATAAATCATATTTTCTTAAAAGATTATACCCAGATCCGAGAACCCACCCGACTTATCTCCAAAATCCCCAAATATGTGTCTAATAAAATTCACACCGCAATCCCCAATTTTCTCTCTAGCCAAACAATCAATCAATTACTCTCGACAGAGAGAGCAGAATAATTATAGATTTCGACACATGTTTGTCTCTTTGATATGTTCAATTTTTCGGATTCAATTTGTTTTTGTTGTTGTTGTAGTAGTTATTTTTGCTTGCAAAGAAACTCGTGGAAAAGAAATTTGATCGAAAATAAGAAAATAGGAACAAATAGTCATCTTAATCGCTTGTTTTAAGTAGTTGAAAGCAGAAAGTTTTTGCCTTTGAATCAAATTTTTAGGGTTTTAATTTGTTGGGTCTTGATTGGTGTTGATTTTTATTTTGATTTTTGATGTTTATGAAATAAAGGAACCAGCTTTAAATCGAATTTTAGAGCTAAAAGTTTATTTTTAAGAAAAAAAATTGATGTGACAATTACTTTATGTTGTTTATGTATGTCAACCCTAGGGGCTTTAGTAGAATACATATCGAAAATAGCCTTTCTAATATCCTCAGCCGAGAAAGCTTGCAAGGGACATAGTCAGTCCATGCCTCTATTGGCTCATTCTTTGAGGAAGCTTACAAGGGACATAGTCGGTCACATGCCTTTATTGGGTGTCCGACCGCTGGTTAGAACAAAACAAATTAGAAAAGCAACTCAGAACAATCCTTTTTACATCCCTTTTATCATAACACAACACTCCATTCATATCCAACAGACCTTCAATCTTATTCGTGGCTCTACGCGTAGACGCTTTCCAATGGAAAAACTTGGTATTGTTTGAGCCAATCTTGCCTGGATCGTTGCTTCCAATAACACTTCTTTTTTTCGAGCAGGCTCTCCAATTGGCTCTCAATAGTTCTCACCGTCCTCCAAGACCCTTGCAGATTTCCCATAGCAACGCAAGCCAATTCTTTTTTATTTAGAAGGATATCCCTATGTAATTTCCACCTATTAATCTGGTTACATCTAGCCAGACTTGTAGAACATTTCTTCATTTTAGACACCACATCAGCCATACTAGGTCGACTTCCCAAAGTCCCCCAATTCTCACAAACCAGTTTTCGATACTCATCGTCATCAGCCCAACACACCTCATAATGGAATCGACCTTTGGACCTTTCCCGATGAATATTAGGACCACCAACCATCTCCTTAACTTTAACCAAAACAGCTCTGTGATCAGAAGACCAGAAATCAAGATGGACCACACTCGAACCAAGGAACATTTGCTTCCAGTTGAAACAACAGACCCAACAGTGTAATCTTTACTGAACAAGGCCATTGTCACGCTTATTCGACCAAGTAAACTGAGACACTGAAAAGCCCAAATCTTTAAGCTCACAAAAATCCAGCACCTCGTGAAAACTTTCCATAAGATGACTCGGATGTGGGAGACCCCCAGATTTCTCAAAATTTAAGAGAACCTCATTGAAATCACCAAGAGACAGCCGCGGTAAATTCGAAATATCCCTCAGCCTCCTAAGCAAGGTCCACACACGAAGCCTCTCAACTGGAACAGGGTTACCATAGAATCCTATTAGCTGCCATAATTTCAAGCCATGGGAGGTAATACACACATCAACATAAAACTTGGAATAAGTGAGCAAGATCACAATAACCATAGTCAATAAAAACATACACAATCCACCACTACGACCACGATAATCTACAGCTAGCTTTTCAATAAAACCCAAACGGACCCGGTACGATTCCATCAGAGATTGATTTGCCTTAGTTTCCATCAAAAACAGAACATCCGGGTTGAAGCTTCTCTTCAAATCATGCATAGTTATAAACAATACAATATACTAATATATTTAATTTTGTTAATTTTAAATAAATCATATTTTTTTTAAAAGTTTATACCTAAATCCGAGAACCCACCCGACTTATCTCAAAAATCCCCAAATAAGTGTCTAATAAAATTCGCACTGCAATCCCCAATTTTCTCTCCAACCAAACAATCAATCAATTACTCTCAACAGAGAGAGCAGAACAATTATCGATTTCAACATATGTTTGTCTCTTTGATCTGTTCAATTTTTCGGGTTCTTTTTGGATTCAATTTGTTTTTGTTGTTGTTGTAGTAGTTATCTTTGCTTGCAAAGAAACTCAGGGAAAAGAAATTTGATTGAAAATAAGAAAATAGGAACAAATAGCCATCTTAATCACTTGTTTTAAGTAGTTGAAAGCATAAAGTTTTTGGCTTTGAATCAAATTATTATGGTTTTAATTTGTTGGGTCTTGATTGGTGTTGATTTTTGATTTTTATGAAATAAAGGAACCAGCTTTAAATCGAATTTTAGAGCTAAAAGTTTATTTTAAAGAAAAATAATTGATGTGACAATTACTTTATGTTGTTTGTGTATGATATGTTACTGAGATAGATGATTTTTCTGTTAATGTATACAATTTTGGATACGTAATCATGAAAGGTTTGTAATTGTTCTTATGTTGTTCAGACGGTCGAAGTGGTTTAGAGGAAGAGGTAGAGAGAAAATAGAGGACGAAAGAAGAGTGCACCTGGATTGTATCAATGTGTCGAACTCTTACCATGAATGTGTTGAATATTGCTTTATAAAGATTGCCGAAGAGATGGCGCGAATGGGTAAAAAAGAGACATGTGGGCTTCTTATTTGTTCCCTTGTGCACCTTTTTGGACGATCGGTGCTTGTTTCTAGTTTGGGTTTTGTAGTTTTTCTATTAGCTTGTATTTGTTTATATGGCTTGTTCCTTAGTTGGTTATAATAATTTGACAAGGTTTTCCATTTACTGAAGTTAATGACTTGTACCGAAGCCAATGCATAATCCGAAAGGATGCGTTTAATAGCCCTATAATCCCTCTCGGTAGCTCTAGGCTCTAGCCAAGAGAAGACTATCATTGGCGAAAAATAGGTGCGAAATAAAGGGAACCGTACGACCGCACCTAAAACCAGAAATGTCACCACAAGAGGCAGCCTTATTAATAAGGCATGAAAAACCCTCTACACATAGCTAGAACAAATAAGGGGAGCGGGGGTCCCCTTGCCGTAATCCTCTCGACGGTCTAATCTTCTCGCAAACCTCCTCATTAATAAGGAAGGAGTAGGAGACTGACGTAAAACACCTCATAATCCTATCCACCCAGCATTTGAGAAACCAAGCTTCAACATCATCGCAGCCAAGAACCCCCACTCGACCCGATCGTAAGCCTTGGACATATCTAATTTCAAAGCAACGGAACCCTTTTTACGTCTTAACTTTCGAAGAGCATGGATACATTCAAACCCAATCATGACGTTATCAGAAATAGACTTCCACAATACAAAGGCACTTTGAGCATCCGAGATAATGTCCCCTAACACTAAGCGAAAGCGGTTAGCTAGAGCTTTGGCAACAATTTTGTAAACCACGTTGCATAAGCTGATAAGGTGAAAATCCGATATCCGGTTAACATTAGATACCTTAGGAATCAAGGTAACTAGAGTACCATTAACATTATCAAGGGGATCCCCCTCGTTAAGACACTGAAGACAAGCTGTAGTCACACTACTTTTTTGTTTTTGGTAAAACATAGCGGGCATCCCATCAACCCTAAGGGCTTTAGTAGGATACATATCAAAAATAGCCTTTCTAACATCCTCAGCCGAGAAAGGAGAATCGAGGAACACACTCATCTTTTGAGGAAGCTTACAAGGGTCAGAGTCAGTCACATACCTCCATTGGGTGTCTGATGGCTGGTTAGAACAAAACAAATCAGAAAAGCAACTCAGAACAATCCTTTCTACATCCCTCTTATTATAACACAACACTTCATTCATATCCAACAAACCTTCAATCTTATTCCTGGCTCTACGCGTAGACGCTTTCCAATGGAAAAACTTGGTATTACTATCCTCATGTTTGAGCCAATCTTGCCTAGATCGTTGCTTCTAATAGCACTCCTCTTTTTCGAGCAGACTCTCCAATTGGCTCTCAATAATTCTCACTGTCCTCCAAGACCCTTGCAGATTTCCCATAGCAGTGCAAGCCAATTCTTTTTTCTTCAGAAGGATATCTCTATGTAAATCCCGCCTATTAATCTGGTTCCATCTAGCCAAACTTGTAGCACATTTCTTCGCTTTAGACACCACATCAACCATACTAGGTCGACTGCCCATAGTCCCCAAATTCTCACAAACCAGTTTTCGATACTCATCGTCATCAGCCTAACACGCCTCATAATGGAACCGACCCTTAGACCTTTCCCGATGAATATTAGGACCACTAACCATCTCCTTAACTTTAACCAAAACATCTCTACGATCAGAAGACCAGAAGTCCAGATGGACCCCCCCCCCCCCCCCCCCGAACCAAGGAACATTTGCTTCCAGTTGAAACAACATACCCCACAGTCTAATCTTTCTTGAACAAGGCCACTATCGTGCTTATTCGACCAAGTAAACTGAGGCCCTGAAAAGCCCAAATCTTCAAGCTCACAAAAATCCAGCACCTCGTGAAAACTTTCCATAAGATGACTCGGATGAGGGAGAGCCCTAGATTTCTCAGAATCTGAGAGAACCTCATTGAAATCACTAAGACACAGCCACGGTAATTCGAAATACCCCTCAGCTTCCTAAGCAAGGTCCACACATGAAGCCTCTCAGCCGGAACAGGGTTGCCATAGAATCCCGTCAGCTACCACAATTTTGAGCCATAGGAGGTAATACACACATCAACATGAAACTTGGAATAAGTTAGCAAAACCACACTAACCTTAGCCGACCAAAACATACACAATCCACCACTACGACCATGACAATCTACAACTAGCTTTCCAACAAAACCCAAACGGACCCGGTACGATTCCATGAGCGATTGATTCACCTTAGTTTCCATCAAAAACAGAACATCCGGGTTGAAGTTTCTCTTCAAATCATGCATAGTTATAAACAATATAATATACTAATAGATTTAATTTTGTTAATTTTAAATAAATAATGTTTTCTTAAAAGATTATACCCGGATCCGAGAACCCACCTGACTTATCTCCAAAATCCCCAAATAAGTGTCTAATAAAATTCACGCCGCAATCCCCAATTTTCTCTCCAGCCAAACAATCAATCAATTACTCTCGATAGAGAGAGCAGAACAATTATCGATTTCAACGCCGGTTTGTCTCTTTGATCTGTTCAATTTTTTGGGTTCTTTTTTGCATTCAATTTGTTGTTGTAGTTGTAGTAGTAGTAGTAGTTATCTTTGTTTGCTAAGAAACTTGTGGAAAAGAAATTTGATCGAAAACAAGAAAATAGGAACAAATAGTCATCTTAATCACTTGTTTTAAGTAGTTGAAAGTAGAAAGTTATTGCCCTTGAATCAAACTTTTAGGGTTTCGATTGGTGTTGATTTTTATTTTGATGTTCAACGTTTATACAATAAAGGAACTAACTTTAAATCGAATTTCAGAGTTAAAAAGTTTTTTTTTTTTTTTTTTTTATAAGAAAAAAATATTAATGGGACAATTACGTTATGCTGTTTGTGTATAATGTTACTGGGATAGATTATTTTTTTGTGATTGTATGCGGTTTCGGATGATGTAATGCCGTGAAGGCTTTGGGAATCTTGAGTAAATTCTGAAAGGGTGCTGATATTGACACCCATAAATATGATAAGCACACCCATATTTTAATAAAAAAAATTAATTACAAAAATATCCCAATAGGAATTTACTAATAAGGACAAATTAGTTTAATTAAAAATAAACCAAATACTATGTACACCCATATCTTCAACTATATAACTTTATTAATAAATAAATAAATAAAACCCTAATTCTATTTCAAGTATCAAAATTTTAGTTTTTGTAGAAGAGAAAACAAACTTAAATTATTTTTACTTGAAAACTGAATTTTAGGTGTTCTTTTTGGATTCGAAAGAATCAAAGTAAGGTTTCCAAAGATGTTAATACTTTAATTTAGAGTACAGTCACATACATAAAGAACAATATAAGCGGTATAAGTAGGACACACCAAAATGATCAAAAAGGTAGATGAAGTAAACACATTATTACCATCAATATGAGTTCCAAAATCCAACTTCATAACATCGTCATACTGAAGCACAATTTTATCTCCCGTATTTGGAGTCCAATGTGCAGCAACCCTTAGAACAAAAAAGTTCAAAGTAAAGACAAAACCATGTAAGTATGGAATCAATGCAAACCTAAATGACAAATGTATAACTCACCAGTAGGAAAAGCAATGCCTGCTTGAAGCCCATTTTCAGATATTAGCTTACAAACTGTGTTCTCCAATGTTTCACACAGGTCAGTCATTAGCATTCCAGGCTTCAAGATGCTTTTGATATATTTCCGAACTTAATAACAAGTAAACAAAGTTAAAAACAATGTCTAATATTTCTAACACTTATGAAAGTAAAATTTGGCTACCCGTGACATCAAATACATATGAGAAATTTCTTTTGCCAATACTTTAACTTCCTCAACCTGAGGAATTTCTTATGTTTCAGGTAGAGAAATTGGGTGTTTTAATTATTTAAGAGGGTTTATAAATAAATTGTATTAAAATAAAAACATTCATTTAAATAAGGGTACTATTGGTATTAAGATGAGTGTTTATAATAATGTTTTAATTTTAAATTTTAGACATGGATGTAGTTATAAATATATGGGTGTCAATATCCGTACCCATTCTGAAAATGAAATTAGTTAGAGGAAAGAGAAAGAAAGTTGTTGAGAGAGTATAGAACTGTAGAGAGGAGAGAATTTTGTTGTAATAATCGATCCATTCCAAATTCATGTGATCCTCTACAGCAGGCTTTACACTACTAAATTGAAATAACAAGATAAATTGCAGAGGCCCAATAGGCCAATTACCCAACCTGGCCCAAACTCTTTTCAAGCAAATGACCCGACACAGTCTTCGACTCTTATAACATCACGCCATTCCCTTTCCTAAGTAGGATTCCTATTAGTAAACATAAAATCTATAAGACCTGACTTCCTCATGTTCGCCCAATTTCCCCAATTATATAAAATCCCTAATTCACCTCGCCTCCTTACAGATTCGTAATCATTAATGGAGGTTTGTATTTGTTCGTGTGTTGTTCAGGAGAGTGGTTTAGAGGAAGAGGTCAAAGTATTGAGAAAGATGGAGGACGAAAGAAGAGTGCATCCGGATTGTATCAATGCGTCGAACCCTTGCCATGAATGTGTTGAATATTGCTTTATAAAGATTGCAGAAGCGATGGCGCGAATGGGTAAAAAAGAGACAGGTGGGCTTCTTATTTGTTCTATTGTGCATCTTTTTGGACGATCGGTGCTTGTTTCTAGTTTGGGTTTTGTAGTTTTCTATTAGCTTGTATTTGTTTATGTGGCTTGTTCCTTAGTTGGTTATAATAATTTGACAAGGTTTTCCATTTGGCTGGAAATCAAAGCTTTATGGGACTTAACAACATAGTTATGTGAGATGCTGTAATTCTTAAATTTAGCTCCTTGATGTCCCATGAAATTTGCAGCTCGAAAAGCTGTGAACATAGTCATGTAGAACTTAACATGTTGTGAATGTAGTAATTATAACTTGTAAGCAATCATAAAGATCTTGAGATAATTTATTGTCAATATTATTTTGGGCCTGCATATAACATGTTTGACAAACTTGAGATTTTAATTAGTTACTCTTAATTAAATTTTTCTCTTGTCTAATTTGTCAGGTTACATACTCATTTTAGTTTCTATTTTTTCATTCTTTATCTGACATTTTTACTCTGTCAGAAGTTGCACAAACTACTGGTGGCAATGGTAAGTACGAGGATCTACATGATGATAGACCTAATGTTGAGGAAGATTCAGATAGTGACAACGACCGTCCTGCTGAGGAGAATGTGGAAGTAGATTTGTCAAAGCTTACAGGAAGACAGAAAAAAATGTTTGAGTTGAGGCTGAAGATGGTAGGTTTTGATTTAATTTCTATTTTCTAGTCATAAGCATCATATCTCCAAGCTGTTTTGTTCGGTTATGTTTTGGCGTATCTTTCATTCTTTCATATATATATATATATCTGTATTTAATGGTTGCTGTTGCCTACATTCTTGCAGAATGAGGCTAGAAAAGCGAATCAAACGGCAATGATTGCTGAAAAGAAAAGAATAGAAGCTCCAGCGGAGTCTAGGGGAATCTCTAAGCAGAAGTGGCTTGAAGAGAGGAAGAAAAAGATAGGCAAACTTTTAGATGCAAATGGTTTGGATATGAAAAATGCATTTATGCTAGATACACAAGAGGCAGCAGAGGCTAAATATAAGAAATGGGAGAAGGACCCGGCTCCGTTTGGTTGGGATGGTATGTTTGGATATCTGCTTATTACCTCTCTGTTTCATTCTATTGCTACTTGTTTGTAATTTTAAATGGTATATCCATATACTCATGTTTGCCGTCACATATACAATTGCATTTTAGTTTCTCCCATAGCTAGCATGGATATGAATTCATATATTAGAATCAAATCAATGACCATTATGTAATTCAGGCTTTAGGGCTAGGGGTTTATTGAAGTTCACTTTTATTGTGTTTATGCTCCTACGAACTATGGGAGCATCCATGTTATGGACAGACAGTAGACTTATAAAAACTGCTCGACATATAGAGTAGAACATGCATCAAAACAAACACCTATCCCTAGTAATTTGGATGAAAGATTAAAACGGAGGTCACTGGGGAACTGTTTCCTCGAAATTCCACTGCTTAGCTTGACTGCTTTGATTTTTGAAGTAGTTGTGTAATAATATGTTGACTTGAAAAACTTGAAGCTTTCCTGAAGTTAATGTATATTATATTGACAGTTTTCAATCAGAAGACATTGTACAATGCTTACAAAAAGAGAACAAAGAACGTCAACATTGACTTGGAGGAATATAACAAAATGAAAGAAACTGATCCAGAGTTCTACCGTGAAGCTTCAAGTCTGCAGTATGGGAAGGTACAGTTTTGGAAAACATGGTGCTCTCTGGTGAATTTAGCTAAATATTAGATCCTTTTGTCATGGGCTTTCTGTTCTTTCATTTGTGTAGGCACCGAAGATTTCTGAGGATAAAATTGACAAGATGGTGAAGGAACTCAAGGACAGGGATGAGAAACGCAAGTCCTTTAGCAGGAGGAGGAAGTTCCATGACGATAAGGACATTGACTCGATTAATGACCGTAACGAGCATTTCAATAAGAAGATTGAGAGAGCATTTGGCAAATACACCCTTGAAATCAAAAACAATCTTGAACGAGGAACTGCCTTGCCTGACTAAGGTATTTGGTGGTTGTAGTTCATTGTTTTCTAAACTTCTATAAACATTTTTATCCGATTGAAGACATCTGTTGTATAGGGGATTATATTTCCATATCATTTCCCGGGGATTATTTAAATTTTATTTCTATGTTGACTGAGTTCTAGTAAATTGTGTTGGTGATTCAAATAATATAAACTGAAGTCCTTGCTCTAGTTTTCATGATTCCGGCGATATATTATCCCCTCTTTCTAGCTAGAACATGTTTGGATTGTTAGGATAAATTGCAATGAAGTTAGATTTCAATATTAAATTACGATACATGCTGACTGGAAGGAGTGGGTTGAATTCAAAAGATGTTTAGTTCCAACGAAGAGGACATTGGTTCAATCCCTTTTTTTGTCTTAAGTATTAAAAGACCTTATTTTAAGTAAGTAAAGTAATATCACACTTAATATTTAAGAAACTCTCTTTTTTTTTTTTTTTTTTTATTATTTGAAAGTATTCCACTTAAATTTTAAGTGGTTTTGATTTTACTATTCTACCCCTATTTTAACAAATTATTTGACTTTTAAGATATTTTATTTTCATTTTTTTAACAAATATTTATTTTTATAAAAAAAATTTGTTTGTTTTCATTTACAATTTTACTTAAAATAAAATAAAATAAAATATAAAATATCTTAATTTATTGAAAACAATAAAATATAATATTGTATATTATCAAAAACAAAAACCAAAAGCATCAGTCTCACGATTCATAACCAACCCTTCATGGCCGCCACCGTCGCTGCGAGTCATCCATCATGGCCGATCTAGAAAGATTTGTCGGCCACCGATCACCAAACCCCTGCAATTGAAGTCGTCGATTTGTTCGCTTAATCGCGAACGAAACCCATGAAGATTCGATTTTGCAGACCCCGCCTCCGCCGCAACGCTTCCACTACCGTGCCTCTTCCACCCTATAAATAGCCTCTCACTGTTCCTTCGGTGGCGTGCAAACTGAATGCTTCACCAACATCTAGTCTCTTCTGATTGTTGCTTCTTCGAAACTCAACAACCTTTCTTCTTTCGATTCGTCATCGAGTGGAAAGTATTTATCGGCGGCCTCCATGGTGGAGGCAAGGAGGAGGCTAGCCGACCTCCTCCAGTTAAATCCCAGGGCGGCAGCCCTGGCCGTCGCCTCCTCCTTGGTCAATTTTAGGTTAGGTTAGGTTAGGGTTAGGGTTATGTTAGGAAATTGGGGACTTTTTTTTATTCAAGGTTATTTTTGGTAATAGACTAATTTTACAAGGTTAATTGTGGAAGTAATTGCGAAGGTGTTAATTACAAATTATTTCATAAGTGATAAGTCAAAAAATTTTACTTTTTCTAAAAGACATATATGTCTTAAAATAAAATATAAATTGGAAAAACAAACAAACTGATTTATCTTAATTTAAGATATAAGAGGCAATAAGTCTTCCCTTAGTGTCACATACCTGCAATAATATAATGGGTTATTGGCACATTTACTCCCTGAATTATGCTCTCGTTGCTATTTAACCCCATATACTATTTTTTTAGACAGTAAACCCCCGGAACTCACATAAATTGGCAATCATCGACGGAATGGGGATGGAACCCTTATTCCGTTTGGTTTCTGATCATGTGCCTTGCACATGTAAGGGTAAAATTGGAATTATATATTTTTAAATTATATTTAAATATAGAGATCCATATTGGATCTCCACCATCCATCTTATTCAAGTGGATGGTGGAGATCCAATCTATATCCCACCTAATAAAATAAAATAAAAAACGAAAAAAAAAAACAAAAAATTAAATTAACCTAAAAAAATCTAGATTCATCTTCATCTTCATCAGCTCATCTTCATCCTCATCAGCTCATACCCAAAACACAACAAAATTTCAAAAGCCACAAATATCCATACCCAAATCAAACAGCATACACCAAAAGTCATCAAATGTGACCTTCTCCAAATCATCAAACATAACCCAACCCTTCATCAATCCATAAAACAAAGAAAATTAGAAAGATTCATCTTCATCAATCGCCAAAAAAAAAAAAAAAAATCATCTTCATCAATCCACAAAACAAAAAAAAAACAAAAAAAACAAAAAAACAAAAATCCAAAAATCCATATCTTCTTCATCAATTCCACAAAAAATAATTTTTATTTTTCCATATTTTTCATTCACAACTAGATCCAACACAATACAAACACCACAATCATCACTCAACCTCATCTTCATTAGATCCACCGAAATAAGAAATATAAAATAAAAAATTATAATGCGAGCCACCATCTCCAAACCACCACCTTAACCCACTGTCTCTCCGTCAACACTCAAACCTACATATGTATTTTGAGTGGTGGTGGTGAGTTGTGACAGGGTATATAGTTAAGAAAAAAAAAAAAAAAATCTAGCGAGTGCTACCTTTACCGCAACATGATGCCTATCCTACCCCTGAATGAATTAGCTGCTTGTCACTGGATTAATTGGACTCATCAAAATAAAAAAAATAAAAATAAAAAAAGAATTTAGTTAAAAGAATAAGTTGAAGTTTTGTTTCAAATCCAAGAAGTCAAGTTCCATGGGCCAAATCAAATAAGGATTTTTAGTAGGCGAAGAATTTTGTCTCTGTTAGTGGACTTTTGTCAAGTTCCATGGGCTAGGGTTTGGGTGTTGAAGAAGATGAAGTTTGAAAATAAAATTGTGTTTTTTCAACCAGGTTGTGATCAGTTTTATGAGTAGGTGGTTGTTTGTGTTATGATGATTATGGGTTTTTTGGGTTGTGAATTGTTTTGGTGAATAGATGAATTAGGTGGCTGACATCAAGAGATCAAACCCAAATTGAATAAGATCTGGTTTGATTTGTGGGTTTCTTTTTTTATTTAATTTTTGTTTTTTTGTTTTTAAATTTTTTTATTAGGTGGGATCTAGATTGGATCTTCACCATCCATTTGAATAAGATGGATGGTGGAGATCCAATCTGGATCTCCACATTTAAATTGAATTTAAAAAAATATAATTCCAATTTTACCCTTACATGTGCAAGGCACATGATCAGAAACCAAACGGAATAAGGGTTTCGTCCCTATTCCGTCGATGATTGTCAATTTATATGAGTTCCGGGGGTTTACCGTCTAAAAAAATAGTATAGGGGTAAATTAGCAACGAACATAGAGTTCAGGGGATAAATGTGCTAATAACCCTAATATAATATCCCATAAGTTTATTGACTACATAACCACATAAGATTGTAGATCCAGCCATGTAATCCTTGGTATAGAGCTCTGTTATCGAAGAAAGATGGGGATTTTTTGAGTCCCAAAAAAAAAAAAAACGAGTGCCGTCTGTTTTCACTGATTGCATAGGAAACCAAGTGTCATTTGAACTTCATTCATCTGGAAGCTTGTATGCATCTAGATGACCTTTTCAATCTGTACAAATTCTATTTTGTATATCGTCTTAGAAATATGGACCTAGAGAGACGGTTTTAGATGTCGTATTTTCTTCGATGCCCTCGTCGTGACTGCCCTTCAAATCTCCCTGAATCTATTTATGTTAATTCTTTGATGGTTGTAATTCATATTTTTTTTCATGTGATTTTTTACCCATACCTAACAATCAAAGGCTAGTAGTAGTTAATTGTTGACATCAAACAACAATGTACCATGGCATCTATCACACTTGAAGTTCTTTTGTTCTAAACTTTGTATCTCCGCCTTGCAGGCTTTATGGGCGCCGGTGGGAACAATCTCCAACGTTATCTGCTCCATTGTCCTTCTTTTTCATTTTGTTTCCGTTCTTCAGTTTGGAGTCGTTTGGTATCTAATCTAAATCAAAGTTGACGGAACTACGAAAGATCTTGTAAGCATTACTGGTGTCTCCTCTATGTAGTTCATTACCATGAAATCTTGTAAGCATTACTGGTGTCTGTCTTCCTAGGTTGGGTTTTGAATGATGAACATGATGATTGTTCTATCTATTGCTAGAATATTTGTGCTATCTATTGTGTAGATAATGGATTTTCGATGTTTCCGATGAAGAACAGGGTACTGGTCTTGTATAAATTCAAATTATACGAACATAACGTTTAAATTTACAGGCGTAGTGTTCAACTTAACATGTTAACTTTACGATATCAGATATCACAAATGATATGTTCAACTAACCTAATAAAAATCCTCAATCCTTGATAGAGATCTGTCTCAGTCAGCAACCAAGAGAGACAATAAAATAAGAAAAACAAAGACTACTAGTTTGAACCAAAATTGAAGCACACATGGGTTGGAACCTGAAAAAGGCAAGGAGGAGAGCTTTGAGCTTTGAGCTTTGTGTTGTGATGGGTGTGGAGTGTGGACCACCATGCACTCTCCTGGTTGGATCACTGTCAGCCTGATCTTCAAAACTCTCTATCTCTAGACCACTTTCTTTCTCTTTCTTATCCACACAAATAAACAACTTGTAAAAGCAATTTGTTAAAAGAAGAGAACCATGAATATGATTGATGATTTCTTGATCTAAACATATGAATCCAACACAACAAATTTTGATTTGATTCATTATTTTTGCTTTCTTGATAATGTCATTTGCAGATTACGTTTGTTTAATTATTTAGGAGACTTTATTATATAATAATAATACTAACATTTTAAACCTTTTTCATCCCACTTTCATCCCAAGTCCCAACCACCAATTGATGTATCAATAGTAAGTGGATATGTATGTGTATACACTAGAGATGGGCATCGGGGAAATGGGGATGAATATGGGTCCCCCAATCCCTGCCTCCTCCCATTTCCCCGTTTGGAGAAAATGGGGATGGGAGAGTTTTTGGGGGATGTATCCCCATCCCTATCCTCATCCTCATTTCTCCATTTAGAAGTAACCATTCTATTCTTGAATGTAGAAGTAACCACTAACAACAAGGGGTTTGTATCATTAAAGGCAAAAGTTGAACATCAACATTATCGGCAAAACTCGAGTATATTATTGTGATTTACTTTCAAAACTCGAGTATATTATTGTGATTTACTTTCAAAGTTTGTTTCTACCCTAAGTTCGATATTTGGTATTTTATTTGATTGAATTCCGATAGCTTAGAAAAATCAATACTTGGAATAATAAAACTTGAAACCGATGTAAGTACAGGCCCTATATAGTAGCAAAATTCTTTTCGGCTGATTTGGAGATGAACCGGCCCATCTTGAGTAAGCCTAGCTAGTATGCAACAAATAAAATTGGGCCTCAAATGTGCCAACGGGTCTGATCAAATCTAAATTTAACAGGCCCACACCGACCACTAAAAGAAGAGTGACTATGTTGACAAGTTTGAACAGTATTCATAAGAAAATTGATTTTTTTTTTTTTTTTTTTTTTTTTTTTTTTTTTTTGGAACTGAGAAAGAAAATGAGCACTATTGAAGACATCATCTGTACAATTATATTGGTGGTTATGGCACCAAAAAATGCTGCCAGTTTCAATTTTGATTGAATCAAAGAACGAATTTTGCAGGTTTGTTGGCAGAGTGGGAAGGGAATTAATCATGGTTTCACTAAAACTGCTTTCGCAGCATCAAGATGGTTCAAGCGGCATGTCCCCAGAAGAGATTCGGGGAGCTCTTCATCTGTATTTGCCTGCGCAGAAAATAACATCAGCATTTTTGAGGTCAATGGAGCGATAAATCATCAAGAACAGTAAAAACTGCAGAGACAAGCATAAGTTATCCACAACGTGGGAAAGTTTTCATTTATTGCATCGATTCACGATTTAAGGTAAGAAGAGCTGTTGCTGCTTCAATTTGATTTACTCAATGGTATAAAGATATAAACTTGAAGGACCTTTTGCCTATGTATGATAAGAATAAAGTGGTTTTACCTGTACCAAAAATGCCATTTCAATCACCAGATTGTTGAGGTAACCCAGAACAAGATTGACCACACCCCTCGCAACTGTTGACGACCCAATATCAACCCCAAGCTGAAATGATATCAACAAATGTCATTTATAAAAGTTCTAGTAAAATGAATTCATGATTCAGACATTAAATGCGTATCCAATACTAGCAGTCCCTTAAGTGGAGCTTGTTGAGATCATCTTGTTAATGGACTGCACAGAGCCACAGGCAAGCATTATATGTATATGTATCCAACAGGAGAACTAGCTGGTTAAAGTTCTTCCATTAAACAAGAGTTCTAGGGATCAGTCCTACTCGCACCAGCCTCGGAGGAGCATTTAATTTAATTTGTGTCTGTATAGTGGGGTGGGGTCGGGTGCAATGTGTGGTAAAGTAGGAAAAAAAAAAAAAAATGTTACATGCGCTTGATATGAATTTCACATTTTCCCCACCCCCGCAAGCAAGAATAACAGAATTTGTAAAATTTAAAGTTAAAAGAAACAATTTAGCATTATCTATTTTTATAGAATATTGAAATAAATGAAACACCTCCAAGTAGTTCTTTCCCTGGAAATAGTTAATTTCCAGTGCTTGACCAAGCAGGCAAGCTTTCTTTCCCACACTCTGCTTAACTATCCATGAACCCTGAAAAAAAAAAAAAATTACCAGTATGATCCCTGGTTTATAAAGCATGTCGAATGAAACCAATGCAGCATAAAGCAAACCGTAGAAATAAGAAGAATAATGGTGCACATTACACTAGCCTTTAGTTCGATTACTTAGGAATTACGATACAGAAGCAAATCTTGAACTGAAATGATTGAGATAGAGAGAGAGAGATTCAAGAAGCATTTAAACTTGTAAAAGATGCACACAGCCTTTCTTTTATTGGGTAAATCCAGTAAGCAAATTGCTTCTTCGTTTTTGTGTATGTGTGAATTGCAAAGGAGGTAATCGAGCAACATACAGTCAGACATGCAAGTAGCTATGAGGTTCTAAACCAGAAAATTGGCACAGATCACTGTATTTCACAAACCTTAGGTATGTATGGTATGAGCTTAAATCTCGAATTTCTATATGTATCATCCCCATTGATAAAGCTTTCAAGAACGGGTGAATCCTTGATAGGAGTAGTCATCATATAGTATAGTGCTAGACCATGTGTTGTTGATCCAGGCACCTATTTCATATAAACAAAAACTTAATCAACTAGTAAGAATGATACAGGTTAAGTTTTGCTTGACTTGAATATAAACCACAAACTGAATTTACCTGTATGTTTATAATGAAGAAGAACTCTGGCCCACCCTTCTCTGCATATTTCTGAAGAAAAAAAGCGTTTAAAATTTCTATGATCACAAACATCATGCAGCAAATTCAACAAGGCCAACAGATCCAATTAAAGATCAACCTGAACAATTCCCCCTGGACGAGCTCCAAGATCATCTTCACGTTTGTCGGATTTTAGCCAATCTGCAGCAACCATTTGCATCAAGGTTCCCTTTGCTTTAACCTGGAATAAAAGCAACAAAAGAGCATTGAAATTAACCACGAGATGAGACGCTGCATCTTCACTGTAAACTGAAGCACTCGGGATGATTATCAGGTACAATTCCAAAATAATAGATTACAAATTCAATGCATCTGACTTATAGTAAGGTCTTTAAACTTGTAGGAGGGTGGAAGAGTTAAAACCCAAACATCTGATTAGGAATCCAAGCTTGGTTAACATGAGAAACAGAGAACGAAGAACAAAAGATATATTACATAGATCTGTGATCACTAACAATGACATGCAAGTTAACATTGAAAGATCGAGCAATTTTAAGAATGCATAGCCAACCAGTTTGTCACCCTCTCAATTGGTGGTGAAGAAGAACATAAAATGGAACACACAAGCAGATTTTTCCCAAGAAACTAATAGCTTTAATATTATTACTGTTGTCGTTCATACCTTTTGACTGTCATGCAAGTAAGTTTTCCCGCGAATTAAAAAAGTGGTAGGATCTGCTGACGTCCAACTGCAAGCCGAAGTACAAGTTGGATCCTTCAGAAGAGTGGTTCCATAGCAGCATGAGGTGCTATCTTCCCTTGCCATCCCTTGTAAGTCCATATATCCCCTCTTATGAACTGCAATACACAGACTCTTGCCATCAACACATCGGAAAATAAAGAAAATCAAATACATCTGTCAGAAAGAATCAAGTTTCTTTTGCCATGAACTCAATTTTTTAAGCTGAGTATTGGTAACCCAAATTGAAATCACCTGCAAGATCGTGCAATTTTTTGACAAAACCAGCAGCTGTTGATAATTTTTGATGATGTGTATCCTGCAACAGTAAACATAGTAGAGTCAAGTGAGAAAACGGATGGGAGCAATATTTGAAAATTCTACATCATTCAGATAAGAACAGAGAAACTCAAGTGAGTTTTGTGTTAGTTTCTCATGCACATTGAAATATCAGTGACTGCTGATACTGAGAAGTGATGTTAACAGGTTTGCCAATATATATAAAACAATTGCCCATGCAGGAACATTTGTATGTGCACATATTCATGTGTGCGTGTTTGCAAGTGTATATGTTTGTGTGAGTGTCACAGAGCAAGGGAGATGGAGCACAGATGGAGGTGTAGAGGAATAAGGAATATCATCATGTAACTGTTTTCAGGTTTAAACCCATAAGATTTGAGAACAATTTGTGGCAACAAAATTCGAAACAAAAAATGAAAGAAAGAAAAACTCGCAGTATGTATGTATGCATTGACTGCCATAAACAAAGTGACTAATGCAAAATGTAATTGAAACCCATTCTGATTTCCCTTCACTAGTAAGAAGGAGGACTAATTCGACAGCGTTAGTACCTGGGAGCTCATTAATGGACCAAAATCAGAAGTCCATCCATTCTCTAAATCATCAGAGTCTGATGGTTCTGGAACATCAAAGAATTCATCAGCAGCATCATTGAGGCCAACAAGGCTTGCATGTTCTGAAGGGGAATTATCCACTTCTGCGCTTATGTTTTCTTTATTCTTCCCATTCTCTGTCGATGTTCGAACATCAATTACACTACTCCCTTCCACTTGATGCAACTTGATATTTGTTGTCAACTCTCCAGATGAAAAGTCAGATGCAGAATAATTTCCTTGTTTTGCTCTAAAAAGCTCACGTAATGCTGCAAATACCAAAAGAGTAAAACTGACTTGTTGCCTAGAAGATCATAATCAGTAAAAAAGTAATACTACATTGCCCGAATTTTATCCCAAAATTCTCATAAATGATGTCACGGGTGGTTGTAACCGCCATTTAGATCATAGGATAATGTGGTAGTTACAAATCACATGCCAGTCATTTAGGATGAGAACTTGGAATAAAATTGGACAGTGTCATATTGCCCAAAATGAAAACCATATCAACATATGATTAAATGTATAAAACTCTATCAACCGTTGAAGATTACCAGCAACTCTCCCAAGCATGCGAATGGTAATAGATCTAGCTGAAGAAGGTTGTAGATAAGATCTCCAGAATTTCCAATCAATAGCAAGCATATGCTTTACGACAGATCTTTTCCCTTGGTTCACAGGAGATACAACATATCCCCCACCTGTAATAGAGTGTAAAATATTATCTCCTATTTATTACCCAGTAATTTTCAATTATGCATCCATTTAAAGGAAAGAAAATATCATGAACTCTCATCACTAATGGATCAAAGATTCAAAAGATACAATAGTCAACACACATTACACTGTAATCTTTATAAGTTGCACAATGACAAAATGATGAATGCTAAAAATATTGAAACAGAGATACAATTACGATAATCATTAGGATCATAAAAAGTACAAGAGTAATCAGTGAACCTGCAGGCTTGACAACCAACACAATTATTTGCCAAACCATTTATTTCAGACGCACACATTTGAGAGATTGAGACACTAGAGGGACTTCCAAAATATCACTATAGTATTTCATATGTTCATATTCCCAGTGCATGCATACAAGAAACTCTGGAAAACTCTATCATATTATCTTTTTCTTCTAAATTTAAAAGCATACATTACTTTTAAGGCAGGCACGAACATATCCTTTCTGGGGTTGACACTTCTTGTGAAACACAGAATGGTAGAGTATAACTGTGACAGAAAGAACCAAAGAAAGTCATTTCTGATTCAAAATCAGTTAGAGACATAAATAAAAGAGATTTCCTCCATAATATTACAACCATATGTTCCGTCATCTTCCCTTCTCCAATAACGCCGCAATAAGAGATCTCTTCGCTTCATTCCCCTGCAATTTGTAACATGTCAAAGACAAGAACTACAAAGGAATGGAACCTATCAGGCATCTCAGTTCAAATAACTTTGATATTTTTTTTAAGTTTAAAAAAACAACTTACCAGGGTAACCAATCACTATATAACTGTTTGTGGACAATATCAGTGTGCCCATCAAGGTGTTCAACCACACTACCCTTGTACAAACAGAAGTCCCATCTGCCAGCCGATTTGCAAAGTTATTTTTGGTAACAGACGTGTGTATATTTTTAAAAGACAGTAGACAAATTATTTGATAACTAGTTACAATTCCCCACAACCCCATAATAATAATCATTAGTGTAATTGGGAAGCTTTCAATTGATTTGTAAAGAGCGTATATGCATATTCTAGATTGCAGGACCATAAGTTTGTTTTTCAAATAAAATCTTAAGGTTTGAATTTCAGCAGTCTACACTATCTTCACAGTTGCAGATCTTCACATTGTCTTCGCTCAGAAACATATATTCAAGGTTTTACTTTATTTTGTCTTTTTTCAGTTTCCTGGGCATTGTAAGTTGCATATCTCCATAACTACAGTCTTTGACATGGAATATGTCATGACTACTATAGTAGACTTGAAAACATAAAGCTGTCTGATGAAAAGGTATCAACACACATAAAAATGCCGAATTAAGTTTAATGGTGCTATGAATCCTAAGATCGCAATTCTTCTCCCACATAAATTACCATTTCAACAATGTAATACTAAGGTTAAACAATATCAAACAAACTTACTCTGATCTTGAAGGACCAAGAGACATGAGTGTCTGGAAAATGGCTTCTGAAGTTCCATTTACCACTCCCACAGCCATTATTGCAGGATGATCATCCCACTGCATAAAGATTGAAAAAAATCAATATTGTAGTTTAAAACCAGTAAATGGTAAAAAAAGGAAAGCTACCAACCTTTCCATGAGAATCCCTATTTTTTCCTTCCTTAAACAGCCGAAGACCTGCACTACAATTATTATTATTGTTATAGGCATGCAACTTTAGCTTTGTCAAATAGTATACAATTAATTTTCTACGAACCATTTTGACAACCAACGATTGTCCATGGTGATGGTGCAATAACATCAGATGTCACTTGATCCATGTGTTTTGCTGAACAAAGGGTCCAGTCTGTAGACTTTGTGTGATTCACCCTATTGGAACCACTCAATCTGCATGCATTAAAAATCTCTTAGTAACCAAAAGTAAATCACGCAACATAAATATAAAGGCAGCATTCTGGACAACAAAGAAAAAGCTACGAACGTAAAGTCAGAAGTTAAACATGTATGTTAAAGAAGAGCAATGGATTCTGGGTAGATTCAGTATACCTAAAAGACTCCCAAGTGTTATTCGAATAACCATTTGCATTGTCTCCTTGGTATGGACCACCCTGCATAAAAACATAAGCATCATCTCCTGTATTACATACCCACTTTCTGCTATGCATTAACAAAACAGAGCTGTTTTGAACCTTTAAAGCTGCTTCATGAATTGAATGAATCCATTTTGCTGCTTCTTCAGGACTGCTTGCTCCTAGCTATGACATTTAACTTTCAAAACATATTCATGAAAATTTTATGTAGATTTAACAATATTTATAAAATGATTACCTTACCTTAAGTTGATCATTGTGATTAGAAGTATTATATAGAGTAAATATGAAGAACACCTGCAAGTTGTATGGAAAGCTTGTTTTATAAAGGTATCAAATATAACAAACTTGCTGAGAAAGTAGAAACTATAAGATGTGTAACAGTTATGCAATGACAGCATTGTTCACATACTTTTCTGTGAATGCTCTCTCTCCCATTATCCATGACCCGGATGCAGGGATCTATAATTGCACTTCTAACAGGATCCTGATAAACAAGTCAACATTTTTCTTTTTAGTTCGTATACCAAATAGTATAATATTCACATTCAGCATTCAATTGGAAGCCTAAATAGAGTTTAAATTATTACCTCATTTAGCTTGCGAGCGCAGTTAAATATTACTAACCAAACAAATGAAATCTATGCTAATTTATATAGTTGTGTGCTTGTGTGTCGTTTATCATGATAATTTTACACAGTTAATTAATAAATTTTACAGCCACTAACATGGTTACTTTCACATGGCTATATAAACACAATGCGCTATTTTGGTCCAATTAAATTGTGATATTCAACAAGGCACCCAAATGTATCTTTAGATCCTTAAACGCTCATTTTATTTCCCATTTAACAATCAAGTGATCAACTATATATAATTTTTTCCTAGAAAGTGTGTAAAATTATCTGTAGCAGTACAGGAGAAGAACCTAATGGGTCAAGTCATGGATGATGCCCAAGAAAGGTAAGTTCCTTTGCTTCCTATAGATAAAATAGCACGGGCAAATATAACTATGCATAGAACTTGATTCAACTACTAAGTTGGTTTTCATATACTGAAATCTCATCATTAATTCAAGCCTGGAAGCTATATCATAATACAATAAAGAACGCACAAACTCGGGATTCAAATGTTTACTTTACCTAGTAGCAGAATCATACCAAAGACTACCAAAATGACAAATAAATGCTAAAGTGAAGATATTTCTGACATGAAAGGGATGGAAGAAAACTTGAAACAAATTCTTAGCCATGGTTTTGCAAAGGGAAATACAAACAACTGCATCGAAAAATCCAACATATGAAAGCCGGCTATCCTAAAAGAACACGTCGTGCATAAAAACTGGCCATGTCCCATTCAATAAAAATCCTTCAACACCAGAAACTTGCATTGATACTACCATAAGCTGTTTCAATTTTTTCTCTACCACGGTGACAACAAAGAAAACCGTTTACATTACCGGGATGTTTATCATTTGAAGCCATTTCCATACTATGTTCTCAATTAAAATGCAGAAACAACTACTTGATACAAGTAAAAAAAAAAAAAAAAAAAAAATCTCACACTTTCCATGCCAAACCCAAAGCAATTACTGAATTTGGCAAGTAACAGAAACCCAGAAATCAACTGTCACAAATTTTAGTACCCAACATCGACACGCAGTGAAAAACACAAATAGTAATAACAAAAATTCAACATTAAAAAAAAAAAAAAAAAAAAATCCACGAAATTCATCAGGTCTAATTCACAGATCACTTGACTATTCCCAAAGAATGCCCTTGAATCCATTCATATACATACATACGTAATGCAAATTTAACATCAACAACCCAACAAAAAAGAGATACAACTCATTGATTTTAACAGTGACTGGAATGTAAATTCATGGAACAACAACAACAATAATTGTACTGAAAGTGAATTTAAATAAGAACCTGATTCTTTGAATCGGGGACAGACTTAAAGCTCCTGAGAAAATGATCTTCTAAAACGAAATACCGTTTTCTAGAATACTGTAACCCGAATCGATTCGACCGAATTAGGTACAACCACCCTTCCATTCCTTCATCGTTATTGATTTGCGATACATCCATCACTCGATTTCTCAGAAAACTTTGAAAAAAAATAAAAACTTCAAGAACCCCACCTCTCAAAATCCAATTAAATTAACAAATTCTTTTCAATCCATGCAAATAAAAAAAAAAAAAAAAGACTTGATTTTTCAAAGAGAAAAAACAAAAGTTGGTGGAAACTGAGCAAGTGAAGTGATCCTCTCTGATCACCCAGCCAGCTATTAGCAAGTTGTTGTGATTGAAAATTTGCAATTACAATTCAAGACTCAAGAGTGAATAAAGAGAAAAAGAAAAAAGAAAAAAGAAAAAGAAAACTTTCTTTTTTCTTTCTCTTCTCAGTGTTTTTCAGTTTCTCTCTGGCAAAGCAAAGCAACGCAACTGAATTTTCTCTATTGAATTTTGGTGGTTGCGTATATGAGACAACACTGCTCGAATATTTTATTGTCAATTCGCCTTTTTGGAATCTTATTTTATTTGAATAGTCGAACGGTTGGATCTGACAAGGGACGGATATCGTTTGTCGAGACTTAACGAGATTAATTATTACAAATATGTATTTAACGGGATGTGACTACAATGATTCTTTTGGCATAATAATTTTAATATTGTTAAACAGTTAGATCCGGGAAAGATCGATGTCATTTGTCGGAACTTGACGAGATTTACCATTACAAACATATTTTGGAATAACACTCTCATTTCATGAGAAAGGTATGTTTAATTTAATGAGAAAACGTGAGACTCAAACTTCTATCACATAAATCAAAAGGGAAGTTTACGACACTCATAAAAGTGGATGTGATTATGATTTACGATTATTCTTTTGGCATATTAATTTTAATATTATTATAAGGGAACATTGCACAGACATCCTATGAGTTTAATCAATATTGCACTCGGTTGTAACTTTTACCAAAATTGCATATACTTCCCTTGCTTTTCGTTGATTAAATGTTAATTGACTGTTTGACTAACAATAAAATTTAAAATGTCTAAATTACCTCTGAATTAATTATTTTATTATTATTATTTAGATTTATTATAAAAAAAAGAATTAACTAACAATTTTTTTATTTAAAAAACATTTTTTTAAAGAAAAATAAAAATATTTTCCATGGGAGGACTATAGAGACTAGAGACAGATTAATGAAAAATTGAAATGAAGTACGTACAAGTCTTTTAATTATTTTTTTTTAAATGATCAAAAACAAGAATTGTAGACTAAAAAAATTGTTAGTTAATTAATTTTATTATAATAAAATCTCAAGAAAATACGAAATTTGAAACGGTCAAATTTGGGAAAACTGCAGCGCATCACAAGAGTACTTGGTAAAAATATGTAGGTCCCGTCAAATATTTTTCATCGGAGGACTGTAGAGACTAGAGACAGATTAATGGAAAAATGAAATGAAGTACGTACAAATCTTTTATTTATTTATTTTTTTAAAATGATCAAAAACAAGAACTGTCGACTAAAACATTTGTTAGTTAATTAATTTTATTATAATAAAATCTCAATAATAATAATAATAATAATAATAATAATAATAATAATAATAATAAATTTTAGGGATAATTTAGACATTTTAAAGTTTATGGTTAGTCAAACTATCAATTAACACTTAGTCAATGAAAAGCAGGGGAAGTATGTTCAATTTTGACGAAAAATTTAGCTGCGTACAATATTGATTAAACTCATGAGATGTTTGTGCAATTTTCCCTTATTATTATTAGTATTATTTCTCTTACAATTATTAATTTTAGTACTCCAACTACACATTCTACATTACATGTGCATCATAAATATTAACTAGTCTATTTGCATATAAATATTAATATCTACATAATGTAATGTTTTATTTTTATTTTTATAGATTTTATCATACCTAACGCCTTGGAAATTATCTTGTGGAATGACATGATTAATCAATTAATATATATTGACTGGAAGAATGTAAAAAGTATTGATTTAATCACTTGACCTTCCTCACAAGCTTCCATGAAAAAACTTTGGGTGGTAACATATGGTGTGGGTGGAATGTGTTTGTCTGACCGTATATTACATTTACGTCACATGATATATTATAAATGAATATACGTACTAATGACATGTTACAACAGCTTTTTTTCTTTCAAGTTTCACCTTAGATTTGATAAATCTTTTGTTGTGATTTTAATATTCATCCATTTATACTTGTCAAATCTATGAAGTTGAAAGCTAGATTTATTTAGACAATAATTACATATTGATCATAAAAAAATAAACAATCTATTTACGATACTGATATATTATAAATTACTAGATTTTGACGCACATGCAAAGCATGTACTTATATCATATTTTAAAATATATATATATATATCTTTGCGAAAACAAGAAAGCAATTGAAATATAAATATATTAATATAATAAAGTTTTACATTATCAACAGGTACACAAATTGTAAAGCTCATCGATTGAAAGCCCTATATACCTCTAAAAGGATTTTTTTATTTTTTATTTTTATTTTTTACATTATGTACATATACAAAATTGTAAAACCCAACGATTTAAAGACTTATAAACTTTTAAAATGAGTTTTACATTATTTACGTATACAAAATTGTAGAACTCAACTATTGAAAGCTCTATAAACTTTCAAAAGATGGGTATTTCAAAAAGTTCCTAACAACTATTGTTAGTTTGGAGTTCAACAAAAAGATATATTTATATGGTCATATGTATTTCTTTAAAGATTGATATTCTCAATTATTATAACCCGGTAACATAATACAATCACCTGAGAAAAATGTCAACAAACAAACTTTTAATAACACCGATGAAGGAACAACAGTAGTTCCATTTGACAAAGACGGTATAACAAATGTGTAGAAAGTGAAGAAAATCTACCACAAATGTATATTGAGGTTCAATAATTTTTCAGTTACACCAAGTTAAGAAAAAAATAAAGAAAGAAAGAAAAAATAAGGAAAGAATGAAAGAAAGTCGCAATAAAATTTCAATCCAGTTGAATATAAAATTCTGGGATTATAAATCATATGGTAACTTTGAAATTACATCTACAAATGCCGAGAAAATCCAACAGATGCTATAATTGAAATCTTACTAAGGCCTGTCCATTAAGTAATTATATAAACTTTAAGGGTTGTATTTATAATTTTACTTTTAAAGAAAAATGAAAAGTTAAAAAAGGTATGCTATAAAACAACCGACTTACTCTCTTTTATATATAGTATAGATATAGATATAGAAATTGGAAAAACATGCTTATCTGTATCTGTACATATATAAACTTTAGATGTTATAATTGTAATTTTACTTTCAAACAAAAAATCAAAAGCTATAATCCAAGCATGTTTATCTGTATCTGTACATATATAAATTTTGGAGGTTATAATTGTAATTTTATTGACAAACAAAAAATTGGATGCTATAATCCACCGACAAACTCACACTTTTTATATAGTTAGGATAAAATCTAACTAAAAAAAGAAATTTAAGATGATTTTTTTTAAAAAAAAAATCATCTTTACAAATCATAAATGATCTGTTTGCTAAATATGGTGATGCAATTATTTGACAAAGTGCCTGTAGTAATTGTTGAAAGCATATGAGAGAGATGAAATGTCACTAGTTTTTGTTACTACTATAAATATAGTAGGTGACATTACACAACCACTAAATAGATATTGTTAGATTATTGTTGTATAAACCATCATATAATTAAATATACCATAATAAGCTTTCAAAAAAAAAAAAAATACCTAATCTCGGATTAATAAATATTGTCAAAAATAAAAAATAAAAAATAAAATATACCGATGTTTCAGGCCGAATCTTTGTTAAATTTTATTACAGTCTTTCTATTGTCAGTTCGTCCTGATATAAAATATACCAGGACGAAGAATGTGGACTATAGATTATGGAGAAGTTTTGACAAGTTCATACACTTTGAGTCAAAATATGTAAATCTAACGGTCCATATTCTTCGTCATAATATATTTTATATCAAGACGAACTGACAATAAAAAAACTGATTTTTATTAATACTTTATTATATATTTGTTTTTTATTAGATAATATAATATAGGGCTGCTTAGAAATATTATTATAGGATGATGTGGCATGGATTAACAATAGAGAATATATTATTGGAATATAGTAGGACTAGTAGTGTTGTATCTTGTGTTGTGTGGGTGGTCCGATCGAACCGATCCTAGTCTTAGAGCTTGTTTGGTTGGGCTTTTGAAAAACATCTATTGGTAAGATATCAATTTGCAGTAGATCTATTAGGAATAGAGTTTTTGAAAAAAAAATAATTATAGTTGTTGGTTGGTAGACTTTTTTTTTTTTTTTTTTTTAAATGTCTATTTGGAGAAGCACCTCAAAGTGAGTTTTTGCCTAGTAGAAGTTTAAACTTTACTAGCCTCTACTTAATTTAAAATAGACAATCTCAAAAACCCAACTAAACAACTCTAAAAAATTCAAATAGACGTTGGTAAACCTTTTGAGGCAATAGAAAACTCAACAAAACAATCACTTAATTTATTATCAATCAATTGCAATATTAATTTCTTACCAAAAAGAAAAAAAATTGCAATGTTAATTAGTTTCACAACTATTAATCAATAGATTTACATAGTTCAGCTTAGTCAAAATCTTCTTAAACTTAGGGTCAGTTTGGTATTGTTTTTTAAAAGTTAAAATCAGTTTGTTCAGTAAAACTTCTAAAAGTGATTAATTGATAATCTGGCAAATTTTGACATTGATTTTAAGAAGTAGGTGGATGTTATTTTTTGAAAGTGATTATGGAATAATCTATTTCAACATTTAATAAATATTTTAAAATATCATTATTATCCTTATGAAATCAAGTTAAAATCATTCATATACCTTGTTTCATCTTAAAATTAAATATTGATTTGATATATAAAATCTTTTAAAAATATTTTTATTGTTCTTATGGAATTTTTTTTCTAATTTAAATATTATACTTAAATATTGATTTAATATATATAATTAATGAAAAAAAAAGAAAAAGAAATAAGGTTATAAAATCATATCTATTTTAGTCATTGTAACTAATTTCAACACTTCTGTAATAAACTAACCAAACATCTGCTGATTAATTTCATAGCTGATTATTTCTTCAGTACAACTAACGGTGATTATAAGAAAAGTTACAGCAATACTAAACTGGCTCTTAATCAATGACTCATAAGTCTCGTCCTAATCTTGAAAGTTCAGTTCAGTTCCGAAGAAAAAGAAAACAATATATATATATATATATAATTTTTCTATTGTTAGTTCGTCCTGGTATAAAATTTATTAAGATGAAGAATGTGGACCATTAGGTCAAAACTTTTCTATAATTTATGGTCCACATTATTCGTCTTAATATCAGGACGAACTGACAGCAGAAAGACTATGTATATGAGTAATTTTCCAACGAGGACTTTTATAATGCACACTTTAAGCACCTTTTAATGAAATTGTATGAAATATATTGAATATTGATTTGATTTTTTGTATAGATGGTGAAAACATTGAAATACATTTATAGAAAAAAATTAAAAAGAATTCGGGTGCAATAACTAATTTTTTTCCGATTTTTTTGAAGATAAAACATTTAAAAATAAGGAAATATAAGAAAAAATAGTTCGCAAATCCAAAAAATTTCCAAATTTTTACCAAATGTGTATTTTAATTTTCTTAGGATGCATACAAAAATCAAATCAAGATTCAATATATTTCCATATAATTTCATCAAATATGCTTAAAGTGTGCATTGTAAAAGTCCTTATTGGAAAATTACTATATATATATATAAGTGTATATACTTTGAGTAAAAATATGTAAATGATCATCATTCTTCATCATGATATATTTTATATTGAGACGAACTGATAGTAGAAAAATTATATATATATAAGATGGATACACTTAATCCATTGAAATTTTTTGGAAGAAAAAGGGCATGAGGAGATGGTCCGATGGATGTAATGGAATAGCATGGGAGGGGGTCTGCAAAAGCCACCATCAAAGACAGTGCTGATCTCAAGTGAAGGTCGCTGCTGCCAACTTTTGAAATGGTCCTCCTGACAATGACGTTTCATGCATTCCATTTCAGAATCTACAGTGATCTGCAATAAATAATAAGCTTGTTATTAATCGAACATATATAAGATTGTTCAATCAAATAATCATAAAGTAATAGAAGTTAGTAGATTGACTAAGCGAAAATGATAAAGTCGAACCCATCTGTTGGGTTATTGACAAATCTTAAAAGAACGCAACAAAACAAATCTTACTGAAAACGAAAACTTGAAACGGTCGAATTTGAGAAAATACGAAATTTGAAACGGTCAAATTTGGGAAAACTGTAGCGCATCACAAGAGTACTTGGTAAAAATATGTAGGTCCCGTCAAAACGATTCTATTGGTATAATTATTTTTGAGATTTATTATAATATAATTAATTAACTAACAATTTTTTATTTATTTAAAAAACATTTTTTAAAAGAAAAATAAAAATATTTTTCATCGGAGGACTGTAGAGACTAGAGACAGATTAATGGAAAAATGAAATGAAGTACGTACAAATCTTTTATTTATTTATTTTTTTAAAATGATCAAAAACAAGAACTGTCGACTAAAACATTTGTTAGTTAATTAATTTTATTATAATAAAATCTCCAAAACAATAATAATAATAATAATTAAACAATTAATTCAGGGGTAGTTTATACATTTTAAAGCTTATGGTTAATCAAACTGTCAATTAACACTTAGTCAATGAAAAGCAAGGGAAGTATGTGCAATTTTGACAAAAAATTTATCTGTGTACAATATTGATTAAACCCATGAGATGCTTGTGCAATTTTCCCTTATTATTATTAGTATTATTTCTCTTACAATTATTAATTTTACTACTCCAACTACACATTCTACATTACATATGCATCATAAATATTAACTAGTCTATTTGCATATAAATATTAATATCTACATAATGTAATGTTTTTTTTTTTTTTTTATAGATTTTATCATACCTAACTCCTTGGAAATTATCTTGTGGAATGACATGATTATTCAATTAATATATATTGTTTGGAAGAAGGTAAAAAGTATCGATTTGATAAATCGATACTTTTGTTGTGATTTTAATGTTCATCCATTTATACTTGTCAAATCTATGAAGTTGAAAGCTAGATTTATTTAGAAAATAATTGCATATTGATCATATAAAAATAAACAATCTATTTACGATACTGATATATTATAAATTATAAAATCTAACTAAGATTAACTATCCACGAAACTGACAAAAGGAAATTAAAAAAATAAAATCATCTTTACAAATCATAAATGATCTGTTTGCTAAACATAGTGATGCAATTATTTGACAAAGTGCCTGTAGTAATTGGTGAAAGCATATGAGAGAGATGAAATGTCACTAGTTTTTGTTACTTGTATAAATATAGTAGGTGACATTACACAATCACTAAATAGATCTAGTTAGATTATTGTTGTATAAACCATCATAGAATTAAATATACCATAATGGTAAAAGTTTTCAAAAAAAAAAAATACCTGATCCGGATTAATAAATATTGTCAAAAAAAAAAAGAAGAATTAAATATACCAATTTTTTCTTTTGTTTTTTGAAACGAATAATTATATTTAGTATTTATATACGTATAGCATATCTTAAATATACACACACACACACATATATATATATATATATATATATACATATACATATAACAGTTTTTCTATTATCAGTTCGTTCTGATATAGACTGTGGACCATAGATTATGGAGAAATTTTGATAGGTGCATACACTTTGAGTCAAAGTATGTAAATTTAATGGTCCACATTCTTCGTCTTGATATAAAATATATCAGGACGAAGAATGTGGACCACAGATTATGGAGAAGTTTTGAGTCAAAGTATGTAAATCTAATGATCCATATTTTTCATCTTGATATATTTTATATCAGGACGAACTGACAATAGAAAAATTATATATATATATATATATATATATATATATATATATAAGAAAAAAATTGATTTCCAAAAATATCTAAAATAAATTAATCTCATCCCTCTATTTACTAAAATGCCACTAATTGGATGGAATTTGATGGAATGGTCATTAGTGTAACAGTGTTCACCAAAAAATGGTTATTTTGAAATCAATTCCCCATCTAATTGCCATTTTGATGGTGGTGACCTAAATTGATGTCTATCGTGATAATTATCTCTTAAAATTAATACTAATTTGTACACCTATTATGTAAGTAAAAATTGTATTAAAAACTTCCTAGAAATGCATCTAAGATTCTCTTGCAAATTACCTTCAAATTTATCAAAACCCTACCTTGCGACAAAGATCATCAAAAAAAAAAATAAAAAAACCAAATGAATTTATATATACTTATCTTAATCATGCCTTAAGAAAAGTTCATGAATTATTTCATGAATTTTTTTTCTTCGCAATTAGTATTGGAAGCCTTTTAGAAATTGAGGGTCCATCGTGAATAATATAAAAATTTAAGTGAGCCTAAAATAAAAAATTTCCATTAAATTACATTCTTAAAAATTTTAAATAAAATCGTGTGCCAAAAGAGGGTATAAACCTAGAGAAGACAAAATTATCCGTAGAAACGGAATTTGTGGGGACCTATTCATGAGAATGGGTTTTAATTCGGTGATGGTGAAGATGAGGTGGGATAAAGATAAATAGTAAAACTATAACAAATATGGCACTTTAAATATATTTTTTTACATTGTTACTTTATAATTTATTTTTTTCTTTTAAAAAAGTTAATTAAAGATAAATAGAAAGTTTATTCTCTGTCACCTTTAAAAAACTTTAAAATGGAATATTTTCTTTGAATTATTTTATATATTATTATAAATTCATTGTGATATATTTATTTTTGATAAATGAGGTGGGGATAGGGATGGTGAAAACATTTCCCGTTCTATCCTGCCTCGGCCACCCTATCTACAACAGGTTATAGGGATTTAAGTCTAAACAACACTAACGTATTGTATTTTATACATTTGACTTTATTATAGATTTCAATATTTTTCTTCCTTGAACTCTCAAATAAATAAATGAAAAAAAAAAAAATATATATATATATATATATATATATGTGTGTATGGAGACAATGGATCAGGATTCTGGCATGAATCGATCATTCGTCTGGCTTTCTATCAAAAGCTGTACATAAATCATAAATCATCTCTGCATCTGCACCAATATACAAGAATTATGTTGTTGCTTTTATCTTTTTTTCTTAAAAAAAATAAATAATAATAATAAAATTTCAAAAAGAGCAAAACTTTCGGCTCTCATGCCAGATGGGTGGTGTCTGGCTCGCTCTTAATTATTATTTTTTATTTTTTATTTTCTTGGAAATTGGAATCACTAACCATTTTCAATCCATCTATGCTAAATTCCACGTGATACCCTTCTCTTATTTGTGTTTGAATATCACTTCCACGGAGTTATCGCAGTTACAACAGTTGATCTCGTTAGATCTTGATAGATCCTTAATTCATTTGGTATTGGATTTTATTTTTTCTTTTGAAAAGTTGGGTAATGCAAAACATGTTTATTATGGCTTTAAATTGCTTTAACATATATTTGGTTGCCTCTTTAAATTCATTTAATCGTAGAAAGGATGAAAGTTGAGGTAGTTGGCTTTAAATTCCTGTTTTTGTTGTGCGATAGCATTTGTTTGAAGAGCGACGGTATTTACGCTCCTAAAAAATTATATGTACATCCCTTTTTGCATATGCACCCGATTAAAATTTCTTAAAATGTTAGAACTCGTAAACACACCCCAATGTTACCAAATATGCCCCCTTTAATTTCTATGAAAATATTATAAATTATAAAATAACTAAATAAAAAAAATGAAAACAAAGATTGTGTTTTCTTTCCAAAAAAAAATTGAAAACAAGAAATAAAAAGATTGTAGTATCTCGGTCTAATCTGGGCTAATCTGGGCAGCAACCAGCAACCTTCTACAACATTTGTTTTTTGTACTTTCCTTATTTTATTTTAAGTATGTAAATCTGTTTTTATTTCAATTTAGTTACCGAATATTTTTAATTTTAAATAATCACTATTTACGTTTTAAGTAATAAATATTTTATATTGTAATAAAAATTGTTGCAGTATATATATATAAAATGCTCAAAATATTATTGTAGTATTATGATATATGAGATGTATTTTGAAATTATTTTTATAATTTGAATTAAGGGTAATATTGGGAGTTTAAAAAATTTACTACTTTAGGGTTCACATACGATTTTAAAGGGGCGCAAATATCGTTACTCTTGTTTGAATGATTGAGTCAAACAATACACTTCGGATCGACCCATACCAGGTAGGCCTAAATCGAGTCCAACATGATATTGACTCTGGGTCTTAAGCGTTGAGCCCAAGGGCCATTTTTTACCACCACAACATATATATATTGTCAAAACTTCTCCATAATCTGTGGTTCACATTCTTCGTCCTGATCCTGATATATTTATTGTCAGCACGAACTGATAATAGAAAATCTGTATATATATATATATAAGATGCAGGCACTTAAGCCATTGAAATATAATCGAGTTACATGCCGGGGCGGATCTTAAGAGGGTTGACCCGGGCTATAGCCGGGTCAGTTTAAAAATAATAATATTATAATTGATATTCTTCTAAATTTCTTTAAAATCCCAACACTATTGCTTGTCACCTCAACATCTTCCAACAATCCAACCTCACCTCACCTCACCTCAACATCCACACTCTCTCTCACTCAAATCACACGTCCCAACTAGTCTCTCTCTCTCTCTCTCACATCCTAAATTCCAATTCTCTCTCTTCCCAATTAATAATTTCCTTCATTGCTCCTCGAGCTCTCATTTACAAAATTGAATATAAAAGAATATTTTCATCTCATTCTAAAGATGTGTTTTGGATCCGTTATTTATAATTTTAAGTTGGTATTTTGTTATTTTTTTTTATAAATTTATTTTTCGACTGTAATTTATCATTTATAGTGTTATATTATAACCAAGAAAAACAATGGTTTCATGGGAAAAAAAGAAAAGGATAATCAATTATTGGTGGGAGTAGATGCAAGTTCTCCATGTAATGTCGGAGTTTGCCTTCTTCATCTCAATGGAATAAAAACAATATTGTCTTATTAAAAGTTTATATATATATATAGTCCTATTCTGGTCAGTGCGTACTGATGTAACTACATCAGTACCAATGCATGTGGACCACTGATTATAGGAAAGTTTTGAGTTTTGACAAGTGCATACACTTTGAGTCAAAGTATATAAATCTAATGATCTACATCTAACGCACGAATGAAGTTATATCGGTACGCACTGACTTAAACATTTATACATGTATATATATGTTTTAACTCACTCTAGCAAAAATTCCTGGGTACGCCCCTAGTTACATAAGAATGTGTGTGAATTATGGATGCTCATATAACATGATAATTGAGTTGGTCGACAAACGAACTCTAACCTCTGAGTTTTTCATCAAGATAGAGACATTCAATTTAATCATGATCAATTGTTAATAATATTTGTTCGATCGAAGCCAGTTTTTGTCCTGAGATTTGATTTGAATATTTTTTATTTTGTTTCTCATGGGGATTGGAAGATCACATGAAGTAGGAAATATGTGTTTGCATGTTTTGTAATTGGAAAGTTCAACACATTATAATTTATCTTGCATGAGCTATATATCAAATTCATCATCCACTGCACTATACCATTCTTTTAGCAACAAAAGATGTTTTTGTCTACAAAAACATCATCAAAACATATGCATGCATGCATGGTTCCATTATCACCGGCCCCCTTCTTCGATCATTTTTATCGATGCTTTCAAAAGAACATTTCCAGGACCACTTATATATAAAACATCATCTTTTCTTTATTGGAAATTGCAATGTCTCATTTTCATGGAAGTGACAATCGGCGGTTTCGCTAAAAATACACTAATAATATTAATAAACAGACACGGATGATGAAAGAAGCACACAATGACACGAAATTATATATAATTCAACTTGTTTAATAAACTTAATTGGTTGTCTGATGTTGGTGACAGTTTATTTATTTATTTTTAAAAATTAATGTTCATTTTATTTATTTATTTTTGTTTTTGAAATTGATATTGAACCACTTCCCATCATTTTCATATGTCGAAATCTAGCATTATATGAATAATCATGACATCTTTTTTTTATTGAAGGAAAAAACGATTATGATATCTGCTCACACAATATTAGAGAGAGATTATTCCCAGCATATACCTATTTTATCCCTAACCATTTTGTGAAAAGAAATATATATGCACATCACTTAATAAAGAGACGATGTGCATTCATTTAGTTTTAATAGTTGTTGACAAATAATAATAATAATTATTTAATGTAAGTTGACAAATAATTTTCAGTTCACGTAAAACTTCTCTAATAATTTTCAATTCCGATTAATAAGATTGTACCAAATAAATATTTAAAAATAAATAAAAAATTGCACATAAATGCTATTGACAATCCATTAATTATCCGTTTACACTCCTTTTTTTTTTTTTAATGACAATTTTAATATGAATTAAAATTACTAAACAAGACAAGAAAGCACTAAAGACACTCAAGATAAATTTTTTAGAGAATTATTCAAGTTTAAAAACACTGCAAGTTTTTTTTTTTTTTTTCATCATTATTTATTTTTTCCTTTTTTTTTTTTTTTTTTTTTTCACGTTTTACAAACCCTAAAATATCATCGATCTACCTTTTTTCAAAATAATTTTTTTTCCTGTTTTCTAGTTCAACCAAATTTGAAATCAATTTTTTTTTTCTCAAATACCATTTACGTTCAATCATGTCACTAGGAATATATATATATATATATATATATAATTCTTTTTTCAAGAAAAAAATTTAAAATTATTTTTTTACTCGACTTAAAGAGAAAAGCAAATATTGTTTTCCTATTTTCACAGTTTAATCTCCAAAACAGTTTTATTTTTATCTTTTTTGGATATCTTCACTTTTTGTTCAGTTTTATTCTCAGTTTTTTTTTTTTTTTCATTTGACTACTTCACATCTCTTTCCATTTTCCGTTTCAAATGGGTAATATTAAAATAGAATAGAGTGTCTTTAGAAGAAAAAAAATTTAAATGGAGTGTCGTCAAAATAGGAGTATCAAAAGATAAAATGGATAATTTTGGAAAAAAAATAGATTTTTTTTAAAATTTGAATTTTAGAATGAAATACCTTTAAAAATGAATTGTAAACAGAAAATATTAGATTGTAAGGAGAATCTCTCAGTACCGAATAAAATATTATTCCTTGCGGACTTATTCCCCTTGCTTTTCGTGGATATTACGTTATTTTTTTTTTTTTTTTAGGAATATGTCGTGCTCACAAAGTCACAATCACCTGGAAATCTCTCAATGGCTCTCATAAAGTTGGGATCACAAGTTGACCAACACCATAGACCTTGGTTGGAAGTTTAACATTCAACTCTCAAACAATAATAATAAATTAAACCTTGTAATTTTGATTAATTGATCTTTGTATTGCCACCTTATTTTATCATTATTGGATCCTATTATCACTTGCTGGGTTGGAGTTAAAAATTTTGTTTGAGGCCTTGAGGGACTGATACAGTAAAATACAATATTTAGGACAGACAGAGTAGTCGGCCTGCCATCCTCGTTGCCTCCGCTTCTGATTCACTTTCCTTTAAAATACAGGTTAATCGGATTTGTAATGTTACATATTATTAATTTAAAAGTAATTTGTTTTTGAAGTATTAAAATAAATTCTTATATTGAATGAGTTAGGGGTTATTCGGAATTTTCCGAAATCAAATACTATATAGAGCTCAAATATATACTCTGATAACGAGAGATACATACTCCCATAATAATTGGAGACAAGTTTTCACATATTCATGTAAAATGCATATGATGGACCTGAAGTGCTAAGAGATTGATGTGTAGGTAATTATTTTTATTTTTTTCAAAATATGAAGTTTGTTCAATTTTATTTTAATTAATATGTAATGTTACATATTACTTGTTAACATCTGCCCTTTTGGTTCTGGTACAAGTTAACATAACTCATTATTATCATTTACTATTATTGTCAAGATGTGATTACTCATCTTGAAATAAGTAATTACTTAGATTAATTATTAAACATGTTTTGCATTTACCAAACACCGCCTACTTATTGTCTATAAGTTAGGTGATAAAATTATAAATTATAGTTTTTTTTTTTTTTTAAAGTATTATAAGAACTATATTATAACAGGGTTGCTAGGATCGGCCGAGATCAAATAAATACATGTACAGTCCGGATATTTACTCATATAATAGGAGATAACTACCCCACAAATCGGGAAGAAAACTCCCCACACATGTGATTGCTCTAAATATGTATATGTTTTGAGTGCCTAATTCCTCCCCTTTGTTACCGTTTTTGAGATGTTTTAAAGTGATTAATTGTTTGTATAAGTGGTTTCGAGCATTTTCCATATCTAAGGGTACTTTCGATCCAATATGGAGATTTCAGGTTGAAATAAGATGATTTTGGAAAGTTTCAAGGAATCTGCGACTTCGATGTCATAGATCCAAGTTGCATATGTTTCCTAGAGGAAACTGCGAGTTCAAACTTACAGAGCCAAGTCGTAAAAATAGTCTAGAGGATTCTGCCAAGTCAGCCTACGACCTTAAGCTAGCAGAAACAAATCTGCTACTTCAATATGCGACTTCGATGTCGCAGATCCAAGTCTCAGAAGTCACCTAGAAACCTTCTACCATAAGAATCTGTCACTTCCAACAATTAGAAGCAATCTACGAGTTCATTCTGTGAGGTCCATGTTGCAGATTTGATCCGCATACGACTGCCACATCAGCATTCAACTTGACAATTTGTTAATTTTTTTGCACCCAGTCACTCATTATATATACAAAATATCTAGGATAACCAAAAGTGTCTTTTTAGTGGGATATAGTGTAGAGTAGATATTTTCACTTGTAGAGAACAAACTATTTCTTAGTTTTAGATTAGATCTTGAAGAACCTTTGAAGAAGATTGAAGAAAGAGTTTTGTAATCAAAGTCAAGGACTCTCATCCAAGATTATGGGCTGTATCACTTTCTCTATCTCTATCTCTTTCTCTTTTATAATTGATTAATGATGGGTAGCTAAATTCCTTGAGATGTAAAGGATTGATGCTCATTTATGGTTGACATTGATCTATATCAATTTATTATTTTTATTCATCTTATCTTGTCTATGTATGTGCAATTAGTGTATGACCTATACATTCAATGCAAGTTTACTTTGCAATTTAGCATTTAATATGCTTTCGAGTGGTTTGATTGACAATAAGGGGTTGTCCGATAGAGGGATTTTGGAGTTTTTTGTTTTTGTTTTTCGAAAACAATTTTGAAAACGCACTCGTTAACCGTTTTTCATTTTATTTTCAAAAAACAAAAACAAAATGAAAAAACAAAATCAGTGTTAAAATTGAAAATTTTGAAAGACAACTTTTAGATGTTTTACATGTTTTTCATTTCGTTTTTCACTTCTTCTTTTTTAATTAAGAAAAATCATTTTTTTTCTCACTTTTTCTCTTCTTCTTTCTTCTTTTTCTTCTTCTTCTCCTTCTCCATGACAGAAAATGGAGGAGCATCCGACGCCCGGTGACTCTGACTTGGTCACCGATCTGCTCATCCGTGAGCAGATCGGCGACTGCTCAAGTGTAGGTTCCCAGATCTTCTTCTTCTTCTTTCCCAAATCATCATCTTCTTCTTCTTTGGATGAGCATGTATATCTTGTTGATGAAAGTGATCGATAATCCACAATAAACCAGAGTTTTTCTCTTGTAGGTATATAACTGTGAACATACTTATAGTATACTTATCCACCTTATCACTTTTTGTCATATATGCATTATTTGACCCAATTGTATTTTTTTTTCTAGCAAAAAGTGATGAGGTGGATAAGTGTGCTATAAGTATGATCACAATTATATGCCTACCAGAGAAAAACTCACATAACTTGTGGGCCCTTATCGAATATTTGGGTTAAGTTTTCGGCTTTAAGATCCAAATCCTATCTATTTGTTCAATTAGAAATCAAAATTAAGATTTAAGAGTAATGCATTGCCCAAAATTTTTACCTATATTTAAACACAAATGATATGCTACGTGAGTTTTAACTAACATATCACTTATCACATTATCTCATGATTTACACGTTATTGACAACTCATATGTCACACTATTTGGGCATGAATTTGAACAATACATTATTACTAATCGAATTAATCGAATCCCCATTTGGTCATTTAAACAACTTAACGGAACCAAATAGTCCCTTATCGGGCCCTAACAGAATCCTTGAGTTTTCAGTTTTGGGCCCAAACCAAATTTATGGTTGATTAGTTTCTGATGGAAACCGAGTTAATTAAACATGATGCGGTTTTTTTCGGTGAAATTGTTTAACATTATTTAAAACATTTATTTTTTTTAATGGATCCTTTTAGCATGTGTTAGGATTTAAAAACTTAATGAAAAATTCATAATTATTTTTTAAAATATCAATGCACACTTTTTAGTGCCATAAGAAAAAAAAAATAAAATAAAATACATATATATATATATATATATATATATATATATATATATATATATAGTAGTTTTCCAATGAGGACTTTTTACAATACATACTTTAAGCACCTTTGATGAAATTGAATGGAATATATTGAATATTGATTTGATTTTTTGTATGGATGGTGAAAATAGTGAAATACATTTATGGGAAAAAATTAAAAAATAATCGGGTGCAAGAACTAATTTTTTCCGATTTTTTTGAAGATAAAACATTTAAAAATAGAGAAATATAAGAAAACATAGTTTTCAAATCCAAAAAATTTCCAAAATTTTAACAAATGTGTATTTTAATTTTCTTAGGATACATACAAAAAATCAAATTAAGATTCAATATATTCTATGCAATTTCATCAAAGGTGCTTAAAGTGTGTATTATAAAAGTCCTCAATGGAAAATTAGTCTCTCTCTCTCTCTCTCTCTCTCTCTCTATATATATATATATATATATATATATATATATGTAATACTTCTCTAATTAGGACTGTTCTGATTTTATAATTTCAGGATGTCCAACCACATCCACACATTCACAATAGGCCTACAACCCCACATTAACAAATACCCTTACTAGAGAACCACCATATATATATATATATATACATACATTTTTAATTGAGTGAGGGGGATTTGAGCATGTGACCTCAATATTTCTTGATATTTATTGAGATGTGCGGTTTACCGGTTACCACCAAATTATGTGTGCGACCACCACATATTTGAATATATATATATATATATATATTGAAAAAAAAAACATATTTTTAATTTATTTTTGGAATCTATTATAATATTTCGAGATTGAGAAAGGGGGCATGATTTGAACACGCAACTTCATAGAGACAGTTAGTTGTCAGGAGCTTACCACCTGAACCAAGTAACCAACCACATCATTTCATAACATATTTTTAATTCTTAACCGATATTCTTTGATTATCATATTATTTTTGTTATTTGTGTAAATTTAATTTTAAAACCTGCAGGACATAATCACATAAATCAAACAAACCAATCACCTAATCAATTCATTTCAATTTTTTCAAAATGTACCAGACCCATTCTAGGCCCATATTTCATCCAATAAATGTTAATTGAATTTTTTGAAACTTAAATATTAAATGAATTGAAAGATAAAAAGAAGAGCTTAATTATTTAAAGAATCAAATGATTTACACTCAACCAAGTGTACAGAAGAAAGAAGATAAAATAATACATGAACATTTATCACAAAAACCACTATGATCACTCAAACAAGAGAATCCTTGGTTGCTTTCTTAGCTTCAAGACCTTCCTTCTCTTGATGACCCAAAAGTGCTGTTGTATCTTTATCTTTCATCTGAAACCAAATTCCGAAACAAAATTCAATATCGATCTTAAGAATTTGTGATCAATCCAATTCAATCCAATCTGATTGAAATGATTCGAAAGTAAATTCAATCAAATACGCTATATGGGTTTATTAATAACTTTATGTTCGAGTATTTTGTTAAGGGTACGTTTGATTTTTACCTGAGACACGAGATCGGCGGATTGTTTCTTTTTATACTCCTAGATGCAGAAATAAGAATACAATCCCATACCAGAAATGGCAAACAAAATACCAATGATGTTCCTCTCAGTGAATGGATCATGCAAAAGTGTGTAACCAAAAGCAAGAACCAGACAGGTTTTCAAGTGTCCAAGCACTAGATATGTAACTGGAGATGTCTTTCCAATGACCAAAAATGTACTGAAGTTCACTGAAACTGCTATTAAACATGAAAGGATGATAAATGCCTGCAATTTTTTCACATCGTAAAACTTGTTAGAATACACATGGTCCCTTGCCATAGTGGTGGGCCTTCCTTTGGGAACCTCCCACCACCAAGGTTCAAGACCTAGTGTGTGCATAGAATTATGGAAATTTTCCTTAGCCCATTTAAAAACATGGGTGTTGTCCCACTTTGTGTGGGTGGTTGTCCCTCCTTTGTGTGGGTTCTCTCTCCCCGTCCGTGGGAGCTCCAGTCTGGGTTGCACTTGGAAATCGATTCTCGATGAGTCCCAGTTGTTGTAATCATGTAATCTTGTTCTGGATCTGTAATCCTGTTGTTGTTGTATTACAATAAAAAAAAAAAAAAAAAAAAAAACTTGTTAGAATAAAGAAGAAGTACTCAGATGATCGACGAAAGGAAAACGCGTTTTTTTCTTGGATTTTTGAAAACGTTTTTCTTATGATTTAGAAAGCATTGTAGAGTGAATGAAGGGAAGTGTTACCAAGACTATAGGAGAATATTTGTAAGCAAAGACATTTTGGTTGGTGAGGTACTGATCTACTAAAGGACCCGAGACAAAAAGAACAGCCAGCAGCTTGAAATGGTGCTGACTGGTACAGCAGCTGTGTTGAAGACACATTCAACCTCTTTTGTATTGTGTTTGTCAGCTGAATTCACCATCAAAGTTAAGGGAACAAAATTAAAAAAATCATGAAAGAGCAGATTCATTTCAAAATGGATATTTCAAAATGGTGTTTTCTTACATGTTTTAATAATTTGGTATTAGTAAATAATAAAATAAAAGTAAATATAAGACTTGTCTTTAATTTCAAAACTTAAAATTAGAGGAATCAGCCATAATTTTAAGGTCCATCCTAAAGTAGATTCATTACTACTTAACATATGAGGTTGACCCAGATGTATTACTCACACTTGCACCATAAGGTTGTTGCTTCGAATTGTTTTCTCTCATCAAAACCCTGAATTATTGTAATATTTCAAAAAAAAAAAAAAAAAAAAAAAAAAAAAAGGTGTCAAATGGACCGGACTGGATCATAATTTTATGGCCTGACCGGACTTGAAGGGCAGAGTATGGGCAGGGCCTTAAATTTTTGAGCGGACTTGCTTGCATGAGCTTGGGCAGCCTATCCGGCTCTATCCTCAAGACCACCCTTTCGGGCACACAGTCCTTAAAAGTCGAACACAACCCTTCCAACCTTACGGTTGTCAATGAATTTCATTTTATTTCAAATTTCAAGTAGAAATTTTATGCCCTTATTTATATTTTATTGTTTTTCTAGTTTGATATTAGAGGGGACCCATAAGGTCTTCTAGCAGCCAATTAGTGGGGAACCATACGGCCCACCATTCAACCGATTCCCTTCTCTTCCCACTTCTTCTTGTCAATCACGGGGCCCACCGCCCACCCGTCTTTTTTGTCTCCTTATTCGTTCTTTTTGGCGATCAAAAGGACACGGTGAGATGTCAAAATTTTCTTAAAATCCGGAGTCCCGTACGTTAAAGCTACTCATGATATAAAATTAATTAGTTTTATTAAATTTTTTGATTTATCTTCAAACTTTTTTTTTTTTTAACCTAAAAGCAACTCCAACCTCACTTTAAACCCCACACCAAACTTCAATTGGAGCCTCCAACGTTGCGCCAATTTTCTATTCCCCAATTTTTTTTTTTTTTGTTGAGCTACAGTACCCACTATATATATATATAGCGGGCACTGCTCACAACACAAAATCCACTTACTTTTTTTTTAACTATTTAAATGTCACATTAAGCTTTATTTTTAAAAAAATTTCTAATTAAACCCTTTTATATTTAATTAAAATAATATGTATTCCTAAAAAATATACCATTGGAAAGATCCCATTTTATTGGGAGAATATTCTTTAAAGATGTTTATTTTGATATAAAATTTGATATGGAACATTGGAGTGGAAAAAAATTTGGTGTTAACAGATTCCCATTTAACTTCAAATTGCAGAAAAATTTAGTGTTGTATGATGGAGTTGCTCTAACACACCTAATCTTTAATTTCTATCTTCAATAGTTCAATCTCTCGGGCTCTCACAGCCTCTTTTCTTTATAATCTCTCATCTTCTCTATCTCTAAAACTTATCAACTAAACTCTTTTTTTATTTTTTATTTTTATTTTTTATTTTTTATTTTTTATAAAATCATTTACTTTTATAAATCTAAAAACATAATAAAAAAACATTGTATTCTGAATTAGTGATTTAAAAAAAAAAAAAAAACCGAATGGAAACCACCATTAAAGGTCACCTACTCACCTCCACTAGATTCATAGATTTAAACTATATATTTTTTTTAATCTGGTCTCCACTGAATTCAGAGATTTAAACTAATAAAGACAAATGGAGGCCACCATCCACCGGCATCTCATTTAGAAGAAGCCTAGTTCCTGTTAATGTTTTTTTTTTTTTATTTTTTTATTTTTTTTTTATTTTTAAATAAATATAAAAAATGGATTGAGAGGAAATTTCTTGACGGAAAGAAAAGAAAAAGACCGGCCATCATCAACAGAAAAAAAAAAAAAAAGAGTTGTTCATGAGAAATTCACAGAAGAATCATGAGGAAAGAAGAGAAAATCTCTGATGTGAAAGCAGAAAAGTGTACAAGTAAAAGGAGTTGCTTTCGGATAAATAAATATATGGATAAATTGCAATACCATACCCTCACATTTGTCTATACTACTACTAGATCGAACTTTTACCTTAATTATAGAATACTACCCTTGACTGGTTTGACTACAGTTAACTCTAACAGTTGACCAGATTTTTAGCCCGAAATGACTAAAATGCCCATATTTACTTATATATTTTATCTTTTATTATAGGGAAAATTGCACAAACATACCCTGACTTTAACACATATATAAGGCATAATCCAGTTTTGCCAAAATTATAAGAAAATACCCTTGACTAACCGTTGACTGACAGTTGACCATACTAAATGATAAAATGACCAAAATGCCCTTCTTCAATGTTTTATTAATTTTTATTTTTAAAAAATACTATAAATATTAAAATAATTAAAAACTAATTAATTAACAATATAAATTTAGAAGTCAAATATTACAAAATATCCAAATTACCCCTCAATATTATAATATTTTTAATTTTTAATTGTTTGATAACTGTTAATTATATATTAAAAGCCAACCAAAACAATTTAAATATATATATTTTTTAAAGAAAAGCAAATCAAATTAAATGTTAAAAGTAAAATATAAATAGTAATTGATCTCCATGGAGACCTACGCTAATATATAATTAACAGTTATCAAACAATTAAAAAATTAAAAATATTATAATATTGAGGGTAATTTAGATATTTTGTAATATTTGACTTCTAAATTTTATATTGTTATTTAATTAGTTTTTAATTATTTTAATATTTACAGTATTTTTTAAAAATAAAAATTAATAAAACATTGAAGAAGGGCATTTTGGTCATTTTATCATTTAGTATGGTCAACAGTTAGTCAACTGTCAGTCAACAGTTAGTCAAGGGTATTTTCTTATAATTTTGGCAAAACTGGATTATACCTCATATATGTGTTAAAGTTAGGGTATGTTTGTGCAATTTTCCCTTTATTATATTATTTAAAATTTAATATTTAAACTAAAAAATTTAAAAATAAATAATATATCATCCTTATCTTCTTTATCTTTTTTATCTTTTTCTTTAAAAAAATCCCTAATTTTTGTGTCATTTTCTTTCATTTTTCTTTCAATTTCATGTGTTTTCTTGACCCCCAAACAGCTTCCAGTAATCCAGTTGAGAAGGACTAACATTAGAAATTTCTTGACCCCCAAACACCCTCAGCTTTCGATAAGTTCCAATAACAAAAGAAACATAATTCCAAAGCCACACATATCTCAATCCAAATCAAACAAACAAACATAAAAAATCTTAGTCCCAAATAAAACACAGACACCAAAAATCTCAATCTCAAATCAACGGACACAAAAATCTCAGATCCTTTCACAGATGAAGACCGTTTCCATCAACCATCACAGATCGCCAAATCCTCAACACCCACTCACCCAGCCACACCAATCCTCCACCATCACCAACACATTCACCCACACCATCACTAACCACAGCTACCACACATAGTCCACCAAAACTTCATCATCGCTGCAACATCCCCTCCATAGAGGACTTGAGGAGGGATCGCAACATCCCCTTCATCGCCGCCACCGCAACGAGGGACTTTGGAGGACCTGAGGTGGGGATCTTTGAGCTTGAGACGGGTCAGGATTCGGCTAGTTGGATGGCAGTGAGAGAGGAGGGCGTGGTGGTGACGCGGATGGAGAGAATTGGGATTGTGGGGAGTGATGTGGTCTATGATGGGTTGTGACGAACATAAAATGGATTTTGATGAAAAAAGCTGGATTTGGTGGTGGTGGAGAGGAAGAGAGGAAGTGTGTGTGTGTGAGAGAGAGAGAGAAGATGATGAATTGATGATGGAGTGGTGGTGTTTTTTTTTTTTTTTTTCGAAATTATGATGGAGGTTGTTGATAGTTGATACTGAGTTTGTAAGAGGAGATCTGGAAATTTTTCCAGATATCATCCCAACTTCTTATTTGATTGGGATGGAGTTTCAATTTTTGATTGGGAATATCCATTGAAAAAATCTGGATTTTTTTTATAAATAAAATCTGGATTTAACTATTTTAAATAACCTTTCAACTTTTTTTTTTTCAATATTTTATTTTTATTTTTTTATAATTAAATATATGTTATGTATTTACTGTAAAACAACCATTTTGCCCTTTATCCGTTACTACACCGTTAAGTCTAATAGTGGTTAAAGCGGTCAAAGGTATCTTTCTGTAATTAAAGCAAAAAGTTTGATATGGTAGTGGTATGAGCAAACGTGAGGGTATGTTATTGCAATTTACCCTAAATATAAATAGATTTTTTTTTTTCAAACAATCAAATTAGAAGTGGATGTTGGGTTTCATTAGACTTTATTTATTTATTTTTAATTGTACATCGTCATGATAAAAGCATAATACTAAATAATTTAAAAGTGGGAAAGTTTTAGCTTTTAGGTCAATAGTGGATGCTAGCGCCGCTCTGATACTAGTAAAAAAAAAATATCGACTGGCTGTCTCCTTCCTCAGGTCCCATATAAAAAAAAAAAAAAATAAAATTATGGCAGCGAGGTCTCGTTTGTCAAAAAGGAAGAAAAAAAAGTTCCCTAACAACAAATTAATGGAATTTAAAATATAAAAAGAAGGCATGTTAGCCGAAAGACGTAAAAAGAAAAGTCAAAACGTTTTGACGAAATCAAATTTCTTTTAATTGCGATTATGATCAATAATCACCGTTTATTGATTGAATTTGAATGTTCCATTGAACTAATTTTTATTCCGACCTAAATATATCAGGGGACATATATATATTTTCTATTATCAGTTCATCCTGATAATAAATATATCAGGACGAAGAATGTGGAATATTAGATTTACATACTTTGACTTAAAGTGTATGCACTTGTCAAAACTTCTCCATAATCTATGGTCCATATTCTTCGTCCTGATATATTTATTGTTAGGACGAACTGACAATAGAAAGACTGGTGACATATATATATATATATTTTCCTTTTACTTTCATTATATTTAAATGAAATGTATTATCTGTGTTTTAGGTCCGGAAAAATATCAGCTCAACTAAGGATCCAATTTTAACAATGTGGGCTATTTAAAGATGTGTAAAATTTGAAGCATAAATCTCTTGATCTTCTTTGGGGATTTTCTCCAAATTATTCTTTCCTCTCTTATCATATCAGAGATTTCATCCATATTATCATTTCCTATTTTCTCTCTTAGAGAATTATTCTCATCAAATGCAAGGTTATTAATAGCATAATCCTTATTCAATAACTGATTGCCATATATTAACCCTTGAATTTATATAGCTTTGTCTTTGCTAATGTAAGGCTTAAACAAACAAGCTATTGACTGTTTTGTATCAATATTCAATATATGGAAGCTTCATCATATTCTTCTTCTTCATCCTCTTCATTATCGTCTACTAAGAGACAGAAATCCTCTCCAGCTTCTGCTTCTGGTGGCAGTATCCGGTGGAAATACGATGTGTTCTTGAGTTTTAGAGGTGAGGATACTCGGTACAACTTCACTAACCATCTATATGCTGCTTTACATCGGAACGGCATTATTACATTTAAGGATGATGAAAGACTTGAGAGAGGCACAGAAATTTCATCCGAACTCACAAAAGCAATCCAGGAATCGAGGTTCTCGATTGTCATTTTTTCCAAGGATTATGCTTCTTCTGCATGGTGCTTGGAAGAACTTGCAAAGATTGTGGAGTGCGTGGACACAAAGAATCATATTGTTATTCCAGTCTTCTATGATGTAGAGGCGTCTCATGTACGAAAACAAAAAGGAGAATTCAAGAAAGCCTTCGACCAACATCAACAAAATCATGACAATGAAAAGGTTCAAAGGTGGAGAGCTGCTTTAAAACGAGTTGCCAATACTGTTGGAGATCCCATTCGGGGCAGGTATCATTAATTCTCTCTCCTTTATATATTCAGTAGATTTCTCGATTAAACATTAAAATTTCCAACTAGCTATGTTGAGATTTAGAGGGTACTATTTGATTAATGAAAGATTTAGATGGCACTTATAATTTTTATTTTTATTTTTATTTTATTTTTATTATTTTATTTTATCACATTCCATCTCATGAGATGGATGGTCAACTACACTGGCGGACCCAAGAATTTTAATCAGATGCACTTAAACAAAATAACAATTGTATAAAAAAATACTGGAAAATTGAGATTATAGTAAAATTAGTTTGGTTATTTATTTATTTATTTATTTATATTTATTTTTAAACGAAATTGAGTTTCAAGAAAAATCGGTGGTATAATGAAGTTTAGGGAATAAAATAAAATAAATAGAATACTTGATCAAGATGAACTAAATAATCTTATATTTAAAAAGAAATAAAAACAAGAAACACAACATTAATAAATAAATAATAACAAAAAAACAGCATAAATTACAATCTAATTTTACAATAAGAAATTTTGTTTTGTGCTTATAATGAATTTAGTTTAAATTATACAAAATAATTGATTAATAAATATTACTAGACATGATTTTGATTTTTTTTTTTTTTCTAATTGTTGGTAAATTATTCGATTTATTGATTCTAAATAAATTAAAGCTATAAAATAAAGAAAAATATTAACAATAAAATAAAATGAATCATAATAATAGATTGACGATTTAATACTATAAATTAAAATTTAAGATTTTATGGTTTATTGATATGATGTGTTTAGGTATGTCAAACTAAAATTATTAAAAAAAATAAAAGTTTAAAATAATAATAGTTAATTTAATATAAAAATAAAATTTAATTAAGTAACCATAAATTGTGGGTAGTTAAGAAGTTGAAATTAATGGAAAAAAAATGAATTGTTTTTTTTAGAAGAAAACAAAAATTTGATAAAAGAATTTGAAAAAGAAAATGATACAGTAAAATAAAAAAAATGTAAAAAAATTATTAAAATTAAGCAAAAGGCAATTGTTGGGACTTGAATCCTCAGTCCTCAGAGGTACTCTACCCACTTTGCTATTAGGTTATCTACTATAATGTGTGCTATATATATATATATATATATATATATATAGATTTTCTATTATTAGTTTGTCCCGACAATAAATATATTAGGACGAAGGATGTGGACCACTAGATTTACATACTTTGACTCAAAATTGTATGCATTTGTCAAAATTTCTCCATAATCTGTGGTCCATATTCTTCGTCTTGATATATTTATTATTAGGACGAACTGACAATGGAAAAACTGTATATATATATATTCCATTTCTCATGAGTGCGCACTCATGTAAATACATGAGGACATTGAATGTGAGTCACTAGATTTATATGCTTTGACTTAGTGTGTATGTATTTGTCAAAGCGTCTCCGTCAAAACATGTAAATCTAGAGGCTCATATTCAATGCCCTCATGTATTTACATGAGTGCTCATATATATATATATATATATATATATATATATATATATAATCCTTTTCTCCTTAGTGTGCACTGATATAAAATACATCAATATATTGCATGTGGGTCATAGATTATGGAAAAGCACCGGGTCAAAACAATTGAATCTAATTATCCACATACGAAGCACTGGTATATATTTAACAGTGTGCACTGATGAGAAAAGTTACATATATATATATATATATATAACATAATTGATTTTAAAAAAAAATTGAGTAGATAAAATGGGTTTGCCCCTGGTCGACAAGATCCATTTCTTTATAAAAAAACAAAATCAACCTAATAACCAAAATCAAGAACTGGGTTTGATCAAAACCCGTTCAAAATGAAAAACAGGGTTCGATCAAAACCCTTCCAAAAAAACATCAAAAACCTAGAATCGAAACCTAGAATATTTTGTTAAGATTACTTCCTTCAATATTCTGTTTATTAAATTAAAAATAAATTAATGAAGTCTTCTTCCTTGTTGGTTTGGACAAGGTTGGCGGCCTCCTCCTAGTTAAACGAATGGGAGGAGGCCGGTCCTCTGGTCATATCATAGGGAGGCATCGTTGCCGTCGCCACCTCCACTTATTGGTCCTCCAATTATGTCTAAGGCTAGGGTTAGACATGACAAAACTTCACATGGCCTATTAACACAATCAAAACCCATTTGAAAAACTGTTTATGAGTCTTGTTTTATCGGATCGGGTTGTTAATAAATCAACCCATCAAAACCCATAAATAGTGGGTTATTTTCAAGTTCTCCCTTGAAAAACTGTTAATTTGTTATAATTTGTTAACATAAAAATTTATTTTCAACTTTTTAATAAATATCGGATATAACAATTTGCAATAATTTTTATCATTAATTTTGTAGGAAAATTGTATTTTAAATTACCAAATAATGATACTTGTAAGATGAGAATTTTGTCTTGGACTTAACTAATTTTCATATATATATATATAATCGTTAAATCTTAAATATTAATTTTATATTATTTTGATAATTTAGTGATTATTTGATTGTCAATAAACAGATTGGGTCGGATTACCCATTATATTATTTTGGTTTGGATTATGGTTTTTTTTTTTTTTTTTTTAAATTTATTATTATTTTAGTGTTGTTAAGAAAATTAAAAAAAAAAAAAATAGGGATAAAATCGGTAGAACAACCCCTAAAATATATAATGGTTAATTTTGTTAACCATTTGTTAACTTTTAGACACTTGTCAGGATATGTGAGGTGTAATGCTCACCCAGCTTTAAGGGGCGAGCAAAAATGAACTCAAAATAAAAATCATAGAGATGGAGAGGTTCAGTCCGATCACTCAACAAGACAACAACACTATTTTGGATTTGTTTTGTTTGTCTAATCGATTCAAGAATGTGACATAAAAAATTAATGGGTAAAAAGATTTTTTAAAGAAAATTCTAGATCTCCACGACATATATCCAGTCCACTCCCTCCAATATCGACGACCATCGTCCCTGACCTCCATCACCTACAACTGTCAAGTTTTTTTTTTTTTTTTTTTTTTTTTCAACAACAAACAATAACCAAAACTCCATCCACTGTAACCACACTCCATATTCAACTTTTTTTTGAACGGCAGTAATATTATTAAGGCTAGAAGCCAAAAGGAAGCCAAAAACAGGCAACAACAAACGAAACAACGACCAACACAAACAACAACAAACCCATCAAAAGAAAAACACACAGGTCATGAAACATCATGAGCCAAAATAAGGCAAGCAAACAGCCACCAATTGAACCTGACAAAGACCATAAAACCAAACAACCAGCCAACACTAAGCTTAACCAAAATAGAGCAAGCACAACACATAGAAACAAACACTGCAAACAAGCACTACCCAGCTCAACAAAAACAGAGGAAGAAAACACATCAACAGAACAAACTGCACCAAACACAAGAATCTAAACCAACCTACCACAGAGCCATAGGAACCAACACATTGGCAAAATCTAGAAAAGAGCCAAGCCATCTCTAAAACCAGAACATGAACCTAGCAGTAACAGAAAGAGACTAGAGCAAGCAAAGAAACTTAAAAATCAACCCAGACAATACTATCCCTTTCCAAACCCGACCCCATGACCATATATGCCAGCCCCTTCTTCTTTGAAAATACATACAAGGTTATACTAGACAACCTAGAGGAGGGGGGGGGGGGGGGGGGGGGGGGGGGGGGGGGGTGGGTTTGGGGATGAAGAGGTTGACACTCTAATTTTAAAACTCTTTCGTGACTTATGTCAAAACCTTGGTGAGCATACAAATTAACTTTTAGCATGATTGTTATGAGAAAACAATTAGCACATGTATGCTTAATTCACCACCCTTAGTCTATAAGAAATATGCCAAGAAACAATGTATCTCATATACAAGTATATTCAATAAAGAGCAAATTCCACAATTTGTACTTTGAATATTACAATATAAATTCACTAAGTAGAACTTTACAACTTGATATAGAATCACAAGATACAATGTTCAAACACTTACAAAGATACAAGAGACAAAATGTTAATTCAACAAATAATGTGTGCAACTCTTTCTTCTACAAAAATCTTGTTTACAAGGATGTGATGAAATGAAGATCTTAAATAAGATATATTGATCATACAAACAAATATAAAGAGATAGAGATAGAGATAGAGACATTTGACACATTGATTTTTACGTGGTAAAACCTCCAAAGAGGAAACATCCACGGGTTGAATCCATAACCACCGGTAAACCGTAATCCACTATGACGAATAAAAGATACACACTCAAAGAAGTGACCAATCTCATGATACACTTTCCAAGCTATCAACTCCTACCCTACCCTCGGGCTTAGTGAATCACTTTGCCTACTTCTTATCCGAGATGTGACTCACACACCTCTAGAAAGAAATTTCCTATCCAAGACGCTCACGTCTCTAGGAAGATTTCTTGCTTGTCTATCTGGATCCTCCCGATCCTAGACAAGACTTCTTGCTTGGTAATCCGGACCACCTGTCCTAACCAAGACTTTCTTGCTTGACTATCCGGAGCCTCACACTCCTAGCCAAGACTTAATGCTCAAGTTGAAGCTTCACTCACTCCAATATGAAACTTCCACTTTTTGCAAGGTAAATGATATAAGTGATGCAAATGATGCAAACACATGCAATATAGAATATATGATCAATACATCCTATGGAAACTAGAAATAATCAATGAGCACACAATGTATGTTTTTCTAGTTTATGATCCAAAACATGACACCATACAAAATGATGTATGATCATATGAAATGTATGGATTAGGTACACTCCATGAAGATCTAGACATAGGCAACAAAGTTCACAAAACAAAGTTGTCTAGATCTTAAACATGAACAAAAATCTAGAGCATACAGAACACCTAAAACATGCCAAATCCTAGATTCTATTCATGTTACTAAAGCTTGAAAACAAAGAATGTTCATTAAGAATATATTCAAGACTTTAGAACAAAAAACAAAAATGCTAGAATCACAAGATATGATCAATGAATATTCTAGCAAGTATTTAGAGCAAGTATATATATAATAATCAATTAAATCCTAGTTAGCTCTAAATACAAATTCAAATGTGCTAATCCTAGATTTGTTCAATTAAAAGATCCAAGCACATGCTAAGGTTATTAATCATAAAATGAGTCAATCAAACCACAAATAACCATATATATCAAGCTAATCACAATACAACACTGAAACATGTGAAAAACTAGAATCCTAGAAAACTAGTTTACATTTAGTCTCTAATTAGACTAGATTAGCTTTGATTTGAAGCTATTCTTCTCAATAGCTTTCATCATATATACACATACATATATAAGAAGAAAACCCAAGGTAATTGAAGGTTTAAAAAGATGGAAACACAAAGTTTAGTCAAATACCTAAGAATCACGAGCTGGTTCGGTTTTGAGTGAAGAACCACCATAAAATGTGATCAAACAGCCGCAAACTCTTTTGGAGAAGATAAGGGACTTGATTACGAAGATTCTTCAACTCGAATCACTCAATTCGGAGTCCAAATGAGAAAGTTATGATGTTTGGAAGATGAGAAAGTTGGAGAGAAAATTTCCGCTCAAGTGTTTTCAAAATTTTCTTCTTGAAATGAAATGGGAGGGAAAGGAGAACTTTTAAATGAAAAGTGAGAGAGGGAATCGATGGCCAATGGGGGTAAGCCATGTCATCCACCCCGCGGAGGCATGTGAGCCTCACGAGTAGACCGTGAGGTTCACGTGCCCTCACGAGATGCACCTCAAATGGCCTTGGGCCATTTCATGCCTCCGGCCATTTCATGCCTCCCTCGTGCTCCTCTTGCGTTCTTCGGCCGTATTCGGGCCTTTGAACTCTGAATTCAAAATCGTCTTCGGATTACAAACCATAACTCCCTCATGCACAATCACGCACAAGGAAGACTATGAAACTTTGACAAAAGATTATTTTCTATTCGATACACGACGACAAAGACAACGCATTGCATGAGAATGTAAAGTAACGTAGCTTTCTAGTTTGGACTCGAAACCTAATGAGTGAGTAACCGAAATGACTGAAACTCAATAAGGAATCATATTAGATTATGTTCAAGTCCAAAAACAATAAAACAAAAACAAATAAACACAAAGTCACACAAGTATGCTATTTCCTAGAGATAGTCATAGAACATGCAATTTCACAATATTTATCAAATTAAATCTAATACATGTGCATACTTCAACAAGTGTGTGAATGTGTTATACTAATGGTGCACAATGATGTAGGGACACATATGAATGCAATTTGTGTGTGTGCCTAAACGCCTTGTAAGAGGAATGAGGTCTAAATATACCTTTGATGCTTTCTCCTTTTGAAGGCTTCACTTTGCTTGATGTGTTTTTCAATTTCCTTTCCTAGATAACTAATCAATACAAAAGAAATATCGTTTTGATATAGAATGATGCCAACATGACTCAAAATCTTAACATTCTTCCTTTTATCGCTTGCACCAGATTCATCCAACTCCTTTTCTGTCATTAAAAGCAAAACCCACAACCTCCTTTGACTCTAGACCTTTTACGATCTCTTCTTTAGATTTCCAAGGTATTTCATCTCACAACATTGAAGACCTCGTCTTCATACTATGTCTTATGGGAGCTAGACAATTTTTCCTTTCCCGTCCTTTTAAAAGCTGAGTTCAAAGAACTTCTCTTCTCACCATCCTCCACTACAGACTTCTGTTAACGTGTAAAATTTGCTAACACCAAAGTCAAAGATTCAAAACCGCCATGTGAGCGAATGTTAAATAATCAATGAAAAGAAAATAGAAATGTGTTTAGTTTAGGGTTTAGTTTGCCACTTAATGGTGAAGGGTATGAATGTCGGACGAGGTGGTCTCGAGGGATATCGATTTGATCGGTAAATGATGAGTGTCAGGACGAGGTGGTCCCGAGTAGCTTCTAGAGAGATGAAGAGCCATAAATATGGTATGTTAGACCTCGTACATTTGTGAGGCTTCTTCCTCTATTTATATACGAGGTGTTGTGAATACTCAATGATACTTGAGTGGTGATACTCAATTTCTATTAGGTCTAAGCTTAGTGACATTAGTGATGGTCCATTATAGGTCTATGTTCATGAGATACCTTGAGTGTTGGAATGGGTTATCCCATGCATGCTTGCCACTCGTCCTCATAGCCTGTGGTTTTGACATACTAGGGAGGCTTGAGGCTCAAGACGATTTCTATGGTCTTGGCTCACTTTTCCTTAACCAAGAAGTTTTCTGCCTTGTGTTCCCGAACGTTCTATCTCGGTCCCGAGGGAGATTGCAAGCTGAGGGTTTTGAATGACCTATGTTGATCTTGAAGGTGAATGCAAGTCGAGGGTCAAAAATGACCTATGTCGGTCCTAAAGGGAGAGTGCAAGTCGATGGTTCTGAATTTGGGCCAATAACGGATGGCCCAAAGTAGTGTTGGGGCCATATTTATTATGATATCCTCATTGGGCTCATAATCCTCTTCTTACTGTGGTCCAAACGGCAGCCTTGATTTTTGTTGGGCAAAAAGGGGGAATTGTTTGACTAGTCAATCGCTCATCAAATACGGTGATTGGTATGGCTTTTTTGACTTGTTAACATCGCTGACGTGACGTACATATTGGAAATTTCAGGTATAACCTTTACCCCTAACTCTAAGGAGGAAAAAAGAATTATTTTTTTTTTCGTTTCGAGAGGTAAAAATATTTTTATGTCCATAGTCAAACTTGTTCCTTGGGACCGATGTTGACACTACGAAATTTTTTGGGGATCTCCCAAGAGATAAAATATTTCGTGTCCTGAGTCAAACTTGTTCCTCAGGATGGATGTTGAGGATGTGCTAATGCCCCCTTTTTGTCATGCCTTCTCTTTGCACAACCAAGAATGTAAAGATGAATTTTATGTTGCACACAAACACTATCCTTGTACTTAATTCATCAGTGTCGGTTTTCATACTTATCTTCTCATTCATCTCTATTTTCAATTATTGTACGAAGGTTTTTAATTAGATTATGCCTCGGGGGCGATCCTCATCTTCCATTTTATTATGGGGATGTTTAATTGGATTAAGCCTCGATGGTCCCCCTCATCCTTCATTTTATTATGGGGATGTTTAATTTTTAGTGATTGCTTGCCTTGATCCTGCTCTCTTCCTGGCCCGACCGGTCTCTCAGGCTTTGAAGTTTTTCCTATTTTTTTAAAAAAAATTTATTTTATAAAGTGGCCATCCTGAATGAGATTCTCGGTATGATCTTTTAACTGGATACATTTCGACGCATCGTGCCCGTGGTCTTTATAAAGCGACAGTAAAGTCAGTATCCCTTTATTCGAGACGGTGGTCATCTTTCCCGGTAACTTCACTAATCCATTCTCTTGCCACTGCGACCCCTCTAACTAGGGTCAGCTTCTTGACTCGGGTTGACTCATTGAATCATGTCGATCTTTTTCTTGGCCTTTCTCAAGACATTGGCCATGCGTAAAGTTTTCCCATGAGCATCTCTTCTTATTACATCTTGACTTTCAACCGCATGATTGTTTCTTTTTCCTGGATCACCCCTTGACTCGGGTCGTTTCCTTAACTCTGTTTAACTCCATGACTCAGGTCAGATCTATGATGTGGGTTGATCCTTTTCTCGGTCTGAGACGTTGGTCATGCGTAAAGTTTCCCCATGGCATCTCTTCTTCTTACATCTTGACTTTCAATCGCGAGATTGTTTCTTTTTCCTGGATCACCCCTTAACTCGGGTTGTCTCCTTGACTTAGGTCAACTCCTTGACTCAGGTCAACTCCATGACTTGGGTTGATCCTTTTCTTGATCTGAGACGTTGGCCACGGGTAAAGTTTCCCCTAGGCCATCTCTTCTTCTTACATCCCGACTTTCAACTGCGAGATTCTTTCTTTTTCCTCGATCACCCCTTGACTTGAGTCGTCTCCTTGACTCAGGTCAACTCCTTGACTCAAGTCAACTCCATGACTTGGGTCAATCTTTTTCTCGGTCTGAGACGTTTGCCATGTGTAAAGTTTCCACCTAAGCCATCTCTTCTTCTTTCATCCTGACTTTCAGCCGCGAGATCTTTTCTTTTTCCTTGATCACCCATTGACTTGGGTTGACTCATTGACTAGGGTCAGCTCTTTGACTTAGGTTGACTCTTTAACTCCGATTGATCATTGTCTTGGTCTTACTTAGGACGTTGACCATGCATAAATTTCCCATTAGGCCATCTCTTCTTCTAACATCTCGACTTTCAGTCTCAAGATTCTTTTTTTTTCAATCACTCATTGACTCGAGTCGGATTTTTAACTCGAGTTAGCTCCTTAACTTGGGTCAACTCCTATCGATCATAGTCCAATGGATTTTTGTCCTCCTTATACAAATCGATCTTTGACATTCTAAAATCGTATGTGAAGGCCTTGTTTATAATATCAGGCATAAAAGGACCCTCGACGCCTTCTATTGTCAGCGCTAGTGTGTCGATTCATATGTTCGTCAACTTGAAACCTCTCCAAGCTATCCTGTAAACGTTGAATTTCCTCTATCACATGATTTAGAGTCTCTCCTCAGTTGGAATCTCCCCAAAGTTTAGTCTTCATCGGGTCGTCGAGTTATCATTCCCTCGATCGGATGTGTGTTGGTTCATATGTCCGTCAACCTGAAGTTTCTCTAAGCTATCCTGTAAATGTTGAATTTCCCTCATCACATGATTCAGAGTCTTATCAGTTGGATTCTCACGGAAGTTTTGTCTTCATCGGGCCTTCGTGTTATCATTCCCTCGATTGGATGTACGTTTCGTGGTATATGGCGTACTCGACCTTTTCAACCTCCGATTTCTCCGCTTCTCTCCATGGTATTGACATTGGGAACCACTTTCATCACTGCTAGTTTCTTTTGTACACCTACATCGACTCCATTTTTTGACCCAGCTGAATATGAACTCTCAGTGTCGGATAACATGTATGTCTTTCTTGGCTCTTGTCTCACCACCTTCGATTTCAGCTTTGGACGTTGATCTCCCGGCTGGCCATTTTTCACCACGACTACCCCCTTGGCTTGGGCCAACAATTGCTTCAATCTCTATAGTAGGGACAAAAGGAGCCGTGGGCGAGACTGTCCTGCCAATTATATCCAAGAACTTTTGCAAATAAGCCCCTGCCTCTTGCATAGCATGGTTTGTCATCCCATGTGAAGGTTGAAAGTTCAGACTGAGAATGATTTGCAATGTAAATGGATCGAGATTTGCTCATCTAGGTTAAAGGCACCTTTTATGAGTTTGAAGGTTCTATGGTTGTTTTTTCTTGTGGAGTAATGACATAAAATTTAAAGTTTTTCTGAAAGTATGAAACCAACCCATTCTTCTAACGCCAAATGTTAATGTGTAAAATTTGCTAACACCAAAGTCAACGATTCAACATCGCCACGTGAGCGAATGTTGAATAATCAATGAAAAGAAAATAGAAATGTGTTTAGTTTAGGGTGTAGTTTGTCACTTAAAGGTGAAGGGTATGAATGCCGGACGAGGTGGTCCCAAAGGATATCGGTTTGATTGGTAAATGATGAGTGTTAGGACGAGGTGGTCCTGAGTAGCTTCTAGAGAGATAAAAAGCCATAAATATGGTATATCAGACCTCGTGCATTTGTGAGGGTTCTTCCTCTATTTATATGCAAGGTGGAGTGAATACTCATTGATACTTGAGTAGTGATACTCAATTTTTATTGGGTCCAAGCTTAGTCACATTAGTGATGGTCCATTATAGGTCTAGGTTCATGAGATACCTTGAGTGTTGGAATGGGTTATCCCATGCATGATTGCTACGCGTCCTCATAGCCTGTGGTTCTGACATACTATGGAGGCTCGAGGCTCAAGACGATTTCTATGGTCTTGCTTAACTCACCTTTCCTTAACTGTGAAGTTTTATACCTAGTGTTCCTGAACGACCTATCTCGGTCCTGAGGGAGATTGCAAGCCAAGGGTCTTGAATGACCTATGTCCTTCCTGAAGGAGAGTGCAAGCCGAGGGTCCAGAATGACCTATGTCGGTCCCGAGGTAGAGTTATGTCGATCCTGAGGGAGAGTGTAAGCCGAGGGTCCTGAATTTGGGCCAATAATGGATGGCCCAAAGTAGTGTTGGGGCCATATTTCTTACAAATATCCTCATTGGGCTCATAAGCCTCTTCTTATTGTGGTCCAAACGACAGCCTTGATTTCTTTTGGGCAAAAAGTGGGAATTGTTTGATTAGTTAATTGCTCATCAAATGTGGTGATGGGTATGGCTTTTTTAACTTGTCAATGCTGCTGACGTGACGTACATATTGAAAATTTCAAGTATAACAACTTCAATGGCTGGATCACCAAAATTACCCTCTTCAGATCTTTTAGTTCCTTAAAGTTAAATATAAACCACATGGTTACCAGAAATGCCCACACCACCACAGAACCCATCTTTTGAACCAAAGACCTTAACACTCCTACTATTATCCGAATCACTCTCAAAACTACCTAAAGAAGCCACCATATAACTATCTTTATTAACACATCTCCACAAATTATCACCTTTACCAACACAAGACCCACTAGCCCCATCAATAGAATTAAAAGAGTCCAAATTACACTTTCCAACCAAACCACACTTCTCCCTCTCCACCATCTTTTCGGTTTCCCCTACATAGAAAACGGTGGTACCAACACCCCAATCACACTTTCCAACCGAACCATGAACGTTGTTCAGTTGCTCCGTTCCATGAATGTTGTTGGACAATAATGCAGTTCTAGAAAATCCAGGAGAAATCATATCTAGAGTTTTTATTTTAATATTGGTGTAATGTATCCTTTTGTATTCTTAAAGTAATTGAATCCATTCCAAACAGAGTATGTAACTTAAATGTCTTTTTAGAAACTACACAGTTTTTTTTTTTGCTATATGATTTGGTTAATCTTGATATTCTGTTCTACTTATGCTATTTTATAACAAGTTATTGGGGTTTAAGGTTAGATTATGTTATTCCTAATTGTTGAACTCTCCATCTAACATGATCCAAAATCAGCTTCTTCATTTTTAATTTGTTTTAAAAATTACCTTTGTACCATATAAGAATTCATATTATTCACCATCTTTATACTATAATTACTATTCTTTTTCACAGGCCTGAAGCAAAATTGGTGGAAGATATTGTTAACGACATTTGTGGAAGATTGCATATCTCAAGTTTTGATGGGGACCAAAAGTACCTAGTTGGAATGGATTATCATTGGGAGGAGATGAATGCACTTTTAGAAGTAGAATCAGACGATGTTCGCTTCATTGGCATTTGTGGGATGGGAGGAATAGGTAAAACTACCATTGCTAGATACGTATATGAGAAGCTTTCATATCAATATGAAGTTAGCTGCTTTCTTGGCGATGTTAGACAAGAGTATGAAAGTAGTGGTGGTCGGGTAGTTGCTTTACAAGAACAACTTCTTTCTAAGGTTATGAAGCAAACAGATTTACGTATATCAAATTTTTATGATGGAATCAATTTGATTAGAAGGTGGCTAGGTAGCAAAAAGGTTTTGGTTGTTCTTGATGATGTTGATGATCAATTAAAACAATTAAACAAGTTGGCAGGAAGTCACGATTGGTTTGGTCCTAAGAGTAGGATCATAGTTACAACAAGAGATGAACAGGTATTGAAAAGCCATGCAATAAAATATATATACAAGGTTGGTGGATTGAATGGTGATGATGCTCTCCAACTCTTTCGTATGAATGCCTTCAAGAATGAACACCCCACGGATTATCATGTTAATCTCTTAGTGCATATTGTAAATTATACGAATGGGCTTCCATTAGCTCTTGAAGTTTTGGGATCCCATTTGTGTGATACAACTGTCGAGCATTGGCAAAGTACGTTAGATAGTCTAAAAGACTATCCAAATGAAAATATTTTGAAAGTACTTCGAATAAGTTATGATGGACTAAAGCAGAGAAATGAGAAGGAAATATTCTTAGATATGGCATGTTTCTTCAAAGGGAAGAACAAAGATCGAGTTGTGGAGATACTAGACGGTTGCGGTTTTCACTCAGCTAGTGTAATAAAAGTGCTCTTAGATAAATCCCTTATAACTATTTCAAACAAAAATAAAGTTGGTATGCATGATTTGTTACAAGAAATGGGTTGGGAAATTGTTCGTGAAAAACATCCTGATGTTTGTGGCAAATGGAGTAGATTATGGTTGTTCGAGGATGTCCATCATGTGTTGACAAACAATACAGTAATGTGTTTTTTTTTTTCTTCAGAGTTTTGATAGTTTTGATTTATAATTATATAATCACATATAACATTATTTTTTCTTATTTGTTAGGGCACAGATGAAGTGAAAGGTATAATGCTTAACAATCCTAAAGAGAGAATTTTACGATTGAATGGCAAGTCTATTTCAAGCATGAGTAATCTAATGCTGCTCAAACTCAACAATGTTGATGTTTCAGAAGACCAGATATACCTCTCAAATAGTTTGCGATTTTTTAAATGGCATGGATGCCCTTTAAAGAATTTGCCGTCAAATTTTGAGGCTCAGAATCTTTTTGAACTCAACCTCTGTCGTAGCCAGATAAAATATCTTTGGACAGGCGAGAAGGTATATGTATTATATCTTAATTTAAGTTGGTACGTTGTAAAGTTCTTGGAAGCAATTTTTGTATTAATCTAGCTTTTGTTGCTAACAGGCTTTTTCGAAGTTGAAAACCATTAAGCTTAGTAACTCGCACAACCTTATTGAAACACCAAACTTTACAAAGGTTCCAAACCTTGAGATGCTGGATCTTAAAGGTTGTACAAGATTGCGTAAAGTGCACAAATCAGTTGGAGTTCTCAAAAGCCTTATTGTATTGAATTTGGAAGGCTGCAACAATCTTCAGAGTTTTTCGAGCAACTTATTTGGTCTGAAATCGCTCAAGATTCTTAATCTCCAAGGTTGCTCAAAACTAGACAAACTTCCTGAAAACTTGGGGGAGCTTGAGGGTTTGAAAGAGCTAGATGTTGGTGGGACTGCGATAATGCAAGTACCATCTTCCATTGCACGGTTGGTGAACCTTCAAAAATTGTCTTTCCGTAAATGTAATTTACAACCATGGTGGTCATCGTATTTGTTGAGAAGATGTTTGGTGCTGCCTTCTCTCACAGGTTTACGCAGTCTAAAAATATTGAACATCAGTGAATGCAATCTTTTGGAAGGAGCACTTCCCAAGGATCTTGATTCCTTATGCTCTTTAGAAGAGCTGAATTTAAGCAAAAACAAATTTATCAGTCTACCAGAAACTATCAAACGACTGTCTAAACTGGAAATTTTATGCTTAGAGGATTGTCAGCAGCTTCGATCATTGCCAGAGCTTCCATCAAATATAGTTTTTGTAGGGGCTGAAGGTTGTCACTCATTGGAAGATGTATCTCTAAGAGGTTGCACTTCTCCAGCCATTGCACTACATTTATTCAACTGCCCCAAACTAATTCAGAATCGAGGTCATCATGAAAACAATTTGGCAGTTATGTTATTGAAACAACGCCTTCAGGTATTTGTTATTATTATTTTTTAATATTACAATAATTTGAGATTTAGGGGGGAGGTATTGAAGTGCATATGAAACTAGAATATATGCCATTATAAGATTTAAAAATTTACTTTTCAAAAAAATAATAATAATTAAAATGTAATAGATTAAACGGGTAAATGAGTAATTTTAGAATAAAAACTAGTTTTTTTTTTTTTTTTTTTTTTTTTTTTTTTTTTTTTTTTTCAAATAAAATGTAATAGATTAAACAGGGTAAATGAGTAATTTCAAAATAAAAACTAGTTTTTTTTTTTTTTTTTCAAATAGTTTGCAACTTTTTTACCAAATTGGTCATCATGCATGTTTTTTAGGAGTACTAAATTGGTCCTTCTTAATAACTTTCATTTGTCAACTTTGAATATTTTAGGGTTAAAATTTTATTTTAATTCAAATCCATTACATGACTCATATATGGTTTTGACATTCAAAAATACAGAATAACTGTTGGAGGTGGTTTGACCTTTTTATTTTTATTTTTTTTATAATTAATATTCTCAATTATTTTAATAATTTTCATTAATTTATATATATATATATATATATATATATATTTTATAATCAATTTTATTCAAATAAGACAAATTAAATGTATTAATATACTTTTATAAATTATGTTAAAATCAAATGTTATGTTTGAGCATATCATAGACCAATTTGGTCACTTCTAAGAAAATCAGATACTTATTTGATACTTATGAAAAATATGGTGACCAGTTTGGTTGAAAATGAAAAAATCGCAAACTACTTAAGATTAAAAAAAAAAAAAAAAGTTCACAAGTTATTTGATAATTCCCAATAAAATAGAAATGAAAGGATATAATATGCATAATAATTTGGAGATATTTTTAACATTGACATGAGAACAATTATTAGTCTCAATTTAGGCAAAATTTCACCACCATCTTTGTTTAAGGATAAATTAAATTCCTCTTATTTAACTTGCATCAAACAAATCCTTAGAGTTTCATGCTACTATCAAAAATGTAATTCTTATTTGTATTTTTTTTCAAAATAAAAAAATGTCATTCTTATTTTAATTTTTTTTAAAATAATCTTTTTGGACCATGAAAGTTAAGTTTGATGTCTGTGAAAAAGGTAGTTCAGTATTTTCAATTTAAAATGTTAAAATAAAATATATTTAAAAAATAAGAAATAAACCCTTAAAAGGTTAAAATACAAAAGTATTTTACTATAAACTACTTAACAAATTAAATATCATATTTTAAAAAAAATCAAAATAAATAACATAATAAAAAATTAAAATGTTTTGAGAACGCATAATATAATTAAAAAAAATCATATTTAAAAAAACAAACACAAAATAAATATCATAATATATATATATATACGGAAATTATCCTATCAGTGCATCCTGATAGAATTATATAAGGATATTGAATGTGAGCCACTCGTTTTACATACTTTGACTTGGTATGTATGCACTTGTCAAATCACTGTTATAAATGAGTGGCTCACATTCAATATCCTGATAAAGTTATATCAGTGCATCCTGATAGGATCAGGACCGTATATATATATATAAATGTTTTGAGAACACATAATATAATTAAACAAAATAAGGAAATGATAAGTTAAAGAAAAAAGGGAAGGGAAGGAAATGAGAGGAAATGATAGTGTTTTTAATGATGGTTGTTTGGATGGTTATGAATGTAAGAGAAAGGAAAGGAAACAAATGTTGTATTAATAAGGTTAGTTTTGGAATATTGAAAATTTTCATTAACATATAATTCCTTTCTCTCCTTTTCCATCCAATTTGGAGGGAAAACAAATTCGGTGAAACAAGAAGAAACTATTCCCTCCTTTTTCCTATCCTTTACTTTCCTTCTCATTTAACAATCCAAACAAAAGATATGAAATCCTCTCATTTCTTTTTCTTTCATTTCTCTCATATTCCATCAAACCAAGCATAATGTAAAACTAATAAAAATTTAAAATGGAAAATTCAACAAAATACTAATTAAAAATTATTTAATTTATTATTTTCTTTTAAAAATTATTCTATATAATTTAAAATTTTGAAAAAAAAAAAAAATAGGCTTCCTTTGATCTTGATCAGGAAACTCACTTCCTCAAGTGACTGCACTAGTAGAATTAATCCAGAGGAAGCTTCCTCTAGATCTAAGTATCCAACCGAAGGGCTTTTTCCGGTGATCAGACCCTTCACAATCTCCTTCATTTCCAATTTGTCTTTTACCTAAAATTTAACATAAACAACCCATAAGAACTTTTGTGAACAACAATCAATTTGTAGAAACTAAGTTCTTAGTATTAATTGAGTGATCTGAAATGAAATTGGATCAACCTTTATATATAGGTTGGAAATCCTAACACTAACTACAAACCACAAACATCTAACAATACTCATAAGTGAACACAACTACCAACTAGATAGATTTACTTGGTACAAATCCTAAATAGCTCCCCTTAAACCAAGTTTTCCATAACTCATCATGCCCAAAGTTTTCTTTAGTTTTAAAAATGAATTGACCTTGAGCGGCTTCGTGAATATGTTTGTAACCCGCTCCTCAAAACGGCAGTACTCAATCACGATCTCGTTGTCCTTCACCAAGTCTCGAATGAAATGAAACTTGATGTCAATGTGCTTACCCCTACCATGAAAAACTGAATTCTTTATTAGTGAAATGGTGGACTTGTTAGCGCAGTTGATCATTGTAGGAGCTTCCTGTTGATGCTTCAAGTCACAAAGCATACGATGCAACCACACAACCTGTGTAGCGTAACTAGCAACTGCAATATACTCAGCTTTCGTAGTCGGTAAAGCAGCCACTTGCTGCTTTTCGATGACCACGAAAATACTCTAGAACCTAGATGGAATGCATATCCGGAAGTACTTTTCCTTTCCTCCATATCACCTGCCCAGTCACTATCTCTATATCCCACAAGTTTAATCTTATCAGCATAAGAGTAAAAGATACCATCATCTAATGTACCTTTCGCATAACGCAAAATTCGCTTGCCGGCTTGCAAGTGAGATTGCATCAGAGAATCCATAAACCTGCTGATAAGCCCAACTCCATATGCAATGTCAGGTCTAGTAGAAGTTAAGTATTTCAAACTTCCTACTAGCCCCCGAAAGATGGTAGCATTAACAAGCTCACCAGACCCATCTTTCACCAACTTCAATCTCTCTTCAACGGGAGTAAGAATCGGCTTACATCTCTCCATCTTGAATTTCTTCAACACATCACTGGCATACTTCTTCTGACATAAGAATATGCCATCATCTGTCTAACTCACCTCAATGCTAAGAAAGTAAGAAATCAAACCTAAATCCGTCATCTCAAAATGACCAATCATTGCTTTCTTGAACTCTGCAATCATAACAGGGTTATTACTAGTAATAATCAAATCATTAATGTACAAACACACAATGAGAATATCTCATTGTGGATTCGTCTTGATGTACAGAGTGTGCTTGTAGGGACATCTCTGAAACTCATGTTGAATAAAGTATGTGTCAATGTGTGTAAACCACGCCTTGGGTGCCTGCTTCAACCCATATAAGGCCTTCTTCAACTTGTAGACCTTCTTTTCTTGCCCCATTTTCACAAAACCTATCGGCTAGTGAATGTAAACTTATTTCTCTATCTCACCATTCAAGAATGCTGATTTCACATCCATCTGGAAGATCCTCCAGCGATTATGTGTGGCAAGACACAATCAAGCGAACGGTGTCAAGTTTGGCAACCGGTGCAAAAACCTTAAAATAATCAATCCCTAGTTTCTGCTTGTAGCCTTTGGCAACCAGATGTGCTTTATAACGTTTCACCTCACCGTTTGACTTGTATTTTGTCTTGTACACCCATTTAACACCAATGGGCTGCTTACCATGAGGCAAATTAGTAAGCTCCCATTTGTTATTCTTCTCAATGGCACCTATTTCCTCATCCATTGCTTTTATCCATCAATCATCTTGAGCAACATCTTCATATGTGATAGGATCATAATTTGCAAACAGTGCAAAGTTCACTAACTCTTCATCAGTTAGGTCATCGTCATTACTGAGAACATAATCTGGCAAACGAGCTGGCAAGACCCGTGGATCTACTCTCAGTAGAGGAGATTGGCCTCCATTCTTCATCGGCACCAACCAAAACAATTAGAGGTGGGAGAGAGAGAAAAACCAGAGAAGAGAGCGCCGATCTCCTCTCAGTGGAGGAGATCGACTCTCCTCAACGAGGACGAAGAGATGAGAGAGAGAGAGAGAGATGTTAGGGGAAGAAAAAAAGAGAAACGGTGAGAAAATACAGAGAGAGAGAGAGAGAGAGAGAGAGAGAGAGAGAGAGAGAAAGATGGGGAGAGAAAGAAAGATTCAGATGTAAAGAGATGATGAGTGGAGAGAGAACGTGATAATCTAGAAAGTCAAAAGAGATAAGATAAGATTTTGGTAAAAGAAATTGGGATGATCCAGATTTTTGTTTAAGTTTTTTCAAATATTAATTTTTATTAAATGATTTTTTATTTCATTAAATAATATTTATTAACTTTACTGGTCATTTACCATCCCACCCTCAATGACCTAACAGAAAAATCAAAACATTTAACAAAATAGTAACGGTAGGTGGTGCTCTCGTTCTCTCTTCTCTCTTGAGACGGTGAATGTAGAGATAGATTACTTTGTAAGGGGATAGATCTCTCCACCTTGGAGTAGATTTAAGGGCAATTTTAAGGTTTTCTTCCTTCCTTCCTTCTCTTTTGCTGACTTTTCTTGTGGTTATTTCTGCTAGAGTCTTCGGTGTGGTTCCTCTCAGTTTTTTAGGGTTTTGGTTCTTTTTCAATTTTTCCTCAAATCAACTCGTTTTTCCTTTAATTTTTGCTCCTCTTTATTGGCTGGTCGCTTTTTGAGGTGAGCTGTGGTCTTCGTGGCTAGGGCTCTACTTGTCTTGGGGGTTCTATTCGTTCTTGTGGCGTTGTGAGTGTGGTATTTGTGCTGCGTTTCCCTTCAAGTGTTTGGTCTTTGTGCTCTATGTTCCTTTTGCATTGGTTTGTGCTAGCTGCTCTAGCTGTAAGATAGGAACATGGCGTCGGACATAATAGGGGGGCTGTGCGAAATGCTAACAACATCAGATCTCGATGGGCTAGAAGTCCTCATTAAAGGTGAGGCACATAAGGAAGGGATAAATGAGGTTTCTCACTATTTGGAGGGGAAGGTCTTGACTGGAAAAAGAGTTAATCGTGAGGCTTTTAAGGGTGTTATTGAGCAACTTTAGAGCTCTATCAGAGCGGTGGAGGTAGAGATGATCGATGAAAATGTCTTCATGTTTTATTTTCCGAAGGAGGAAGATAGAGGGCTAGTTTGGTCCAAAGGGCCCTGGTACTTTGACAATAATCTGATAATGCTAGAAAAACTTGAGGGCCCAGGTGATTTGTCTTCAATGGAGTTTAAATGGGTGGATTTTTGGGTTTAGATCCGTCAAGTGCCGCTGATGTGTACAAACAAGAGGGTTGTGAAGATTTTGATTGAACAGATTGGGATGGTGATTGAGCTACCGACAGATTCTAGGGAGTGTTGGGGTAAATTTTTGAGGGTTAGAGTTCAGATTGATATCTCCAAACCTCTTAAAAGATGTCTAAAAGTCCGATTAGAGGGACTCGATAAACCCACAGTGGCTCCAATCCATTACGAGCGACTACTAGAGTTCTGTTTTGCTTACGGGAGGTTAGGTCATATGATGAGGGATTGCTCCGATGAAGAAGCTGAAAAACAGGCCATCAATAGGAAGATGACGAGATATGGAACGTGGCTGTAAGTAGCTATCCCAAATAGGTAAAAACTGTACTTCCAATGAAGGGAATACCAGGCATTTATAGAGAAAAAGGCTGCGCATGGTGGAAATGAAGAAGTTCACAATGAGAGTTGGGTAAATAGAAATAGGCTAGTGTTGGCAGGGGGTAATGTGGTGACTTCCAAACAAAGGGATAATGAAGATGGTGGTAAGATCGTTGCATCTTCAAGTAAAAGGGGGGAAGTAGTGGTTGTGTTGGAACATGTTGAGGTGAAGAATCTCTACGATAGTGCTGGGGGGACAGTAAGTCTATTTTTCAGTGAAACGAGCGGTTCAGGTAAGGGATTAAGGGAGGGTCCCAAGACAATGGTTTCGGAGGTTGCGGGAAGGGTTCTTCTCGAAAATGTGTGTAAGAATGCATGAGGCAGTCTGCCTTGTGCAAAACTGCCAATTCAGAATCCCTGCCTTAGAATGTCTAGGGAATTGGAGGCGGTGCAAATGGAAGGATTGAAAGAGAGTAACGAAAATTTAACTGAGGCATTGAGCAGTGAGGAAAGGGTGAACATAAAAGGAGATCTTCAAAAGAATGTGGCCTTAAGTCCTGGGAAAGTGTCGGTTTTGGCGAAGAAGAAGAAGAAGATCCACAGAAGGAGAAGGAGAAGAAAATCTGAAGAAGAAGAAGACATACCATAGTTGATTTTGGCGAAGACCGAATCTGCGAGAGCGAGAGCATTGAGAGCATGAGAGGCGATTTTGGTGAAGTTAGGGTTAGGGATTTTGGAGTGTGATTGCAAACTTAAATAGTGATTATATAATATGAAACAATTCAATTATAGCCCCTGTAATGTTCAAAATTACAAATATACTATCAGCATAAACGGGTTAAACGGGTCACTCGTGAACCCGTATAGTCAAACTCGACACGACCCGTATAAGTATACGGGTCAAACGGGTTGACCCGTTTATGACCCGAACCCGTTTAAGGCCAACCCAAACTCGATTATTGACCTCGGGTTCGTGTCGGGTTCACGGGTCACGGGTCATTTTAACGGCTCTAAGGCCAATATAGCTAGCTGTATGGAAATTAGTAGAATTTTTAAGGTCTATGAGAGGGGGTAGGGTTAAAGGGTGAATCTCTAGAAATCCAACATCAAGTTCAGTCCGAATGTCAGTAACGATACTAGAGCAGCAATCCAGTTGGTGTTTGGGGAACGCATAGACCCATGACAAGTATCTAGGGCTTCCCACGTTGGTTGGCAAGAACAAAAAGGAAACCTTTAATGATATCAAGGATAGAGTGTGAAAGAGGCTCCGTGGATGGAAGAGTGGTCTCTTTTCTTTTGGCGGTAAGAAAGTATTAATCAAAACTGTGGCTCAAGCTGTGCCAACTTACACAATGAGTATCTTCCAGCTCCTGCTCGGCCTCTATAAGGAGCTTGGGGCAATGATGTTTGGGTTTTGGTGGGGAACAAAGGATGGGAAGAGGAAATTAGCTGGGTGAGTTGGAAGAAAGCGTGTGCTCTGAAAGTGATTGGTGGCCTTGGTTTTAAAGACTTAGCTGTGTTTAACCAAGCCCTTCTTGCAAAACAGGTTTGGAGGCTCGCTATTGGCTCTAAATATCTCGTTTTCAAGTTATTAAAAGCAAAGTATTTCAAAGACGATGACTTCCTAAGTGCCAAGCTTAATCCTGGTACCTCTCATGTCTGGAGGAGTATTGTTTAGGGAAGAGAACTCATCCAAAAAGGGATTAGATGGAAGGTGGCGATAGAAATAGTATCAAAGCCTTTGTTAATCCCTGGATCCCCAGACCCTCTTCTTTCAAGCCAATCACAGTTGGTGTTGACTGTAGTTAAGGGTGGCATATTTTCTGTCTGAAGATGGAAATGACTGGAATTTAAGAAAACTTGAGCTCCATTTTCTGGAAATCGATCCCGTTGGGTCTTGGAAGGCTGAGGGATAAGCTGCTGTGGCATTATGACAAAAAGGTACCTACGAAGTGAAGAGCGGCTATAGAATCGCCATGAATGAGAAAATTGTAGAAGCTTGTTCAGACCCTTCTGTAAACCAAAAATGGTGGACTAGATTGTGAAATTTAAACATACCCCCTAAGGTAAAAATCTTTTTCTGGAGACTTTGTAATAATGCTCTTCCCTCTCTCTCCAATTTATGTCGTAGGAAGGTCGTGAGGGAGGTTAGCTGTCTCAGATGTGGTAGGGCTGCTGAAACTGTGGACCATGCTGTGTGGTGGTGTGCGAAGGTGGTTGATTTGTAGGCCACAATGCCTTTTTGGGGATATATTTATAGATTCCATGAGTTGTGCTGTGATGTTGTGCTGCGATGTTATGCTGCGTGGTTTGGCTGCGTGCCTTAAAAAGGAGGCTTTGGAGTTAGTGTGCATGGTCCTTTAGAGGATTTGGCAAGATAGAAATGATATGGTTCACAAGAGGAAGAGCCGTCCTGTGGTTAATCTATTGGAAGGGGTTCTAACCTCAGGATTTCTAAGCTGCTCGTTGTGCTCTCCAGACAGACCATGTCGCTGTTAAAGCCCCGACCTCTTGGTCTCCCCTACAGGTTGGTACATTGAAGCTGAATACTAATGCTAGCGTCAAATCTGGGGTCCCGTTGTGCGGCGTCGGGGCTATCATTCGTGACGATAGGGGCTGGATTGTGGTAGCTGTTTCGAAGCCCTTGGTGGGAAATTTTTCCCCTAACACGAGAGAGATCGTTGCCCTATGAGAGGGGTTGTTACTTGCAAAATCTCTAAATTTGAATGTCTCTTGTGTGGAGTTGGATACATGTAATGTGGTGGCAAAAATTTCTTCTGGTCTATTTGATCTTGGTGCCTCCGAATTTGTCTTTACTGATATTTTGGCCTTGTTAAAGGTGGTTGAGGTTCAAAAATGCCTCTCTGTCTCCAGAAATGGGAATAGGGTTGCCCATAACTTGGCCTCTTTGGCCATATACTCTAAGGAGGTCTTTCTTTGGCAAAATGTTTGTCTGCGTTCTGTTTTCCCTTGCCTTGTGGCTTAGGGCATTCTTGTATTCCGGTTTTATTATCAAAAAAAAAAAAAAAAAAAAAAAGTAACGGTAGGTGGTATTTTGACTAATAACTGAAACTAGAGGGTGGATTTTGGCAAATACTGAAACTAAAGGGTACATTTTGACCAATACCTCAAAAGTGAGGGTGGAAATTAATAATATCCCTATATTAAATAACATATTATTATTATATATTAATTGAATAATAAAACTATATTAAATATAGAAAATTTGAAAACTATTATAATAAAGTTAATAAATAATAAAATTATATTAAAATGTAGAATTGTAAATATTTGTAGAATAATATTAATAAATAATATTATTACTTTTGAAAATATAATTAAAATGATATTAATATGCAATAAAATTACATTTATCATAAATAATATAATGAAAATTGTGAAAATAAGTAATTATTTGTAATATATTAATAAATTGCAAACATTTTGGAAATACATATATATTAATGAGTATAAAAATATGAATAATCTTTATAGTATATATATAAATGTTTATATTTAATTGAGAAGTAAAAATAATAATGAAAGTATAAAACAAGAAGAGAGAAATTGTTTATGGGAACAACTTCAACATTGGTGGGAACCAATTTAACGTTTTAATCAATGTTGGAATTGTTACGACTTTTATATTTTAGGAACCACTTTAACGTTGTTGTCAATGTCAAAGTTAGTCATGAAAACAACTATTCATTGGAAACAATTTCAACGTTGATGGAAACCATTTTAACGTTCTAATCAACGTTAAAGTTGTTTCCGAGAACCACTCAACTTTAACAAAGAGAACAACTTTTACATTATAGAAACAACTTTAACGTTGAATTCAATGTCAAATTTGTTTCCGAGAACAATTACTCGTTTGAAACAACTTCAATGTTCTAACCAACGTTGTAGTTGTTTCCGGAAACCACTCAACTTTAACAAAGGGAACAACTTTTACGTTATGGAAACCACTTTAACGTTGAAATCAACGTTAAATTTGTTCTTGGAAACAATTACTCGTTTGGAACAACTTCAACATTGATGGAAACCACTTCAACTTTGTAGTTGTTTCTGGTTTCCGGGAACCACTCAACTATAACAAAGGGAATAGCTTTTACGTTATGGAAACCACTTCAATGTTCTAACCAAATTGTAGTTGTTTCTAGGAACCACTCAACTTTAACAAAGGGAACAACTTTTACGTTATGGAAACCACTTTAACATTGAAATCAACATCAAATTTGTTTCCGGGAACAATTACTCGTTTGAAACAACTTCAACGTTGATAGAAACCACTTCAACATTCTAACCAACATTGTAGTTGTTTCTGGGAACCACTCAACTTTAATAAAGGGAACAGCTTTTACGTTATGGAAACCACTTTAACGTTGGAATCAACGTCAAATTTGTTCCCTGGAACAATTACTCATTTGAAACAACTTCAACGTTGATGGAAACCACTTCAACGTTCTAACCAACGTTGTAGTTTTTTTCGGGAACCACTCAACTTTAACAAAGGGAACAACTTTTACGTTATGGAAACCACTTTAACGTTGGAATCAACGTCAAATTTGTTCCCAGGAACAATTACTCATTTGAAACAACTTCAACATTGATGGAAAACACTTCAATGTTCTAACCAACGTTGTAGTTGTTTCTGGAAACCACTCAACTTTAACAAAGGGAACAACTTTTACATTATGGAAACCACGTTGGAATCAACATCAAATTTGTTCTTGGGAACAATTATTCGTTTGAAACCACTTCAACGTTGATGGAAACCACTTTAACGTTCTAACCAACGTTGTAGTTGTTTCTGGGAACAACTCGACTGGTTATATGGGTTGCCTATTTTAATATATTAATTTTTTCAGTCATTGGATTAACTTTTTCCTTCATCCAATGGTTATAATTAATTGATGGATGGCATGGTATGATACCTATCCATTTTACTGCATATGGTAGCCAGTCCTTCAATTTTTTTTTTTTAACAAAAAAATCCTCTAATCTGTTATATTTCTCTCTTCTCTGATGACTTTCCCTATCAAGTGTTGACTCGGTCTTCCTCTAGAAAGGATGACCAGCAACTTTGGCTGATCAAAGACGGTCAACTCGTCTGAAACAATGGCAAAAATGAAGCCTTATGTAGCTACTGGAACCTCTTGTTTTGCCATCGATGGTGTCGAATCTGGACACCGGACACCTAGGGTTTACTTTCCGGCACCTCCTGGAGATTCTGGTTAGGGTGGTAAAAACCCACTCTCCCGGCAGTCGGCGGCAAGTGGTGGTGGCGACTGATACTCTGGTAACTTATATATATATTTTTTCTTCTGAACCTTCTTCGTCTGGTTTCGAAAAAATGCCTATGAACCTCTCTTGGTTCAAATCTGGTACCAGTGAGTTTTTTCGGCTATTCGATTCCCAAATAGAATCTAGCTCAGATCACTCCCTCACAGTGTATCTCTCACACTCACAGTCTCTACCATTCACACACTCACCTTCAAGCTCTTCAAGCTCTGATACCAAATATGAATAACAATCAATTTGTAGAAACTAATGGGCTATCCGGTAGAGCCAAAAATGGCTGTTTTAGTTTTTATTTTTCGAAAACGATTTCAAATTCGCGCTCGTTAACCGTTTTTCATTTTGTTTCCAAAATACAAAAACAAAACCAGTGTTAAAAGTGAAAAATTTGAAAAACAACTTAAACTTGTTTTTCATTTTGTTTTTCGTATAAATGCAAATTCTTTTTTTTTTTCTTCTCCTTCAACGATTATTTCTTCTCTTCCACTAGTGCATCCTTCTTCCTCTTCCTTTTCCTCTTCTTCCTTTTTTTTTTCTTCTTCCTCTTCCCCGATTTGCTCTTCCGAGGTTGAAGGAGGTGATCCTCCTCCGACGGGGCCGATCTAGCCTAGATCGACATCACCGGAGGAGGATCTCACCTCCTCCGGCCTTGGTGTTACCAATCTGCTCTTCCCGACGGCTCATTTATTTTTATTTTTTTCCTTCTTTAAAGTGGCAGCAGTGGTTCATGATTCCAATTGGGTGTTATCTCCTTATTTAAGATGCAATTTCCAGAAATTTTGAGCATTCAAAAACTGATATGTTGACTCTGAAAAAAGAGTTATGATTATTGCGGACATAGATCTCCTTCAGTTCATCTAGTCGGCTAATATCCCTCATAAGATTTCAATTATAGACTTCCAGATCGTGGTGTTAGTCTAGATTTGGGATGCTATTATTTGCAAGTCTTTTTCTCCCCAGCTAAAGAATCTTTGGTTACTTGCTTGCCTTTCTTCTCTTTGTTATTTGGTCTTTTGGGAACAAACAACTGAACAAGGATGGATTTGATGATACTACTCCTAATCTGGTCCATTCAATTCAGCTTTTTTAATTCATTACAAATTATTTTTGTTAATTATTGTATTTAATCAAGTTTATCTAATAATAAATGTCAAATTTATTATAATAAATATCTAATAATTTATTATTTAATGACGATTTTTGATATTTTGGATTAATTTATTGTCAAATTTTAATTTTTTTCGGTTCACCAACCATATGTGTTTTTTGTGTTTTTATTTTCAGAATACAACTTTCAGCATATGCTACCGGACGTGTTTTTGGATTTTGAAATTTAAATCAAAAACAATGTTTTCATTTTTGTTTTTCTTTTCGAAAAACAACAATCATAAAACACTTACAGGATGGGCCCTAAGTTTTTAGTGTTAATCGAGTTATCTAAAATGAAATTGGATCAACCTTTATACATAGGTTGGAAATCCCAACTCTCATAATTGCACACAACTACAAACCACAAACATCTAACATCACTCATAAGTGCACACGACTACCAACTAGATAGATTTACTTGGTTTAAATCCTACAACTTTTTAAATAAAGTTGAAATAATGACTTTTACGATACACATAAAATATAAGGACTAAGAGCATCACCAAAAGGCTCTTCAAATAAGATATTTGTTAAAGTCAAACAATCTACATCAGCATATTTGCCTCCAACAGACTCTTCAAATAAGATTTTGCTTCTCACTCTTCAATATTGAAGAGCAACTTCTCACTCTTCAATTATTATTATATTATTTTTTATATCACATCATCGTTAATATTTGATATCTATATCTTTTTAATTAAATTCAATTATTATATAATATGTTTTAATTTATAAATTTTATCATCATAAAAATTATACCATTAGAAAAGTCTCATCTAGATCTTTAAAATGAGACTAATATTGAATATTTAATAATAACATATTATTACTTCTAACTTGAAAAAAAATTAAGGGTAATTAGATTTGTTGGGGTGAGGAATTTGAGTGCTTTCATTAAAATAATATAAAACTATTTCTAATTGAAGAGTCTTTTGGAAGGGCTTCTCTTTTTTCACTCCTCAAATTGCCACAAATCTTTGGATTAAATTGATATATTATTATTATTGAAAATAGATAAAATTGATAGTTTGTTAAACAATAGTCAAAAGGGATTTTTTTTTTTTTTCCAAAAGAATAATAATAAAAGAAAAGTGCTTGATGTCTTACTCAGTTATTTAAACAAAATTCAGAACCAATCTAATCCACATATGATTATGCCAAAATTTAAGAGTAATCTTAAAAAATTATACCCTTTTTATAATTTAATCATTACCAAATTTCAAAATGAGTGATGATGATATACGCAGTAGTAAGAAATTTGTTTATAAATTTAGTATTTGGATGAGTAAAGATTGATGATCACTTTGTATTTCATGACCTTTTAAAAGGTCTCTATATATATATTTTCCATTTCTATTCCCAAACATCAATACTCTATATATATATGTGGATACTGGATACTAATAGACAGTCATGATGATGTCATGTTACAGCAATGGGGGAACTGTCTTTCTGATCAGTTTCATATTTCTATTCCGGGAAATGAAATTCCAGAGTGGTTCAGTTACATGAGTGATAAGAATTCAGTGAAAATTGGGCTGCCTCTCAATTGGTTAAATGATGAATTCATGGGAATTGCAATGTGTGGAGTATTTACACTAGACCATAAGGATTTTGTTGGCAGCGAAATAGGTGCAGAATGTAGTATGGATATAATGGGAGAAAGTTATATGTTTTATTTTGCACTCCATAGTTTCACAACTTTTGAGTCTGATCATCTTTGGCTGGCCTATTTGCCTCGTGAGCAGTTTGAACATGACAGATCAATACGAACTTTGGAAAGTACCATTTTTGAGTTGGTCAGTACCAGTACATGTGTTCATGCTCGGTTTTCGTTTACAGGAGGTGTAGGTTTGAATTCCAAGGCGATTAAGAGTGGTATTCGTCTAGTTTACAAACGAGACATAGAATGCTGTGAGGATGATTTACCAGCAACCGATGCTTCTATATTACACCAACACCACAATTGTTCTACATTTAGTTTCAGCAGGAGGCGGTTCTTTATGCCTGACAAATTAGAATGTAGTTACTTCAGACTATACAGTGATACTTATAGGAGATTTGAACATGGCCTCAGTCATCGTTATCGATCCCCACAATTGTTACTATAGATCTAGGGATTCAAAGCCACAGTTCCGCAAGGTCGGCAAGTCAAACAGTTAGACAACAGTTACTGCCAGTTGGTTGAAGAATCAGAATCTGTTTGAAGCAAAGGTTCGTATCAAATGAAATAAACTCTCTCTCTCTCTCTCTCTCAAATATTCTTCTTCTTCTTCTTTATTTCAAAAATTGTGGTGAACATACAGTGATTGGAATGTTACAAACAAAGGTATAAAATATAAATCATGCATGTTATTAATCTAGCTTGTTTTTAAATTTCTTAATAGTGTTGTTTTCACTTTACGTGATATATAATATTCTTAATTTATTTATTTTTGCACCAAAAAGTTTGATCATTTCTTCAATTATATATTCTTAATTTTTTTTATTACAATAAATTTAAATCCCTTCACCCACGTAAATCTTTGGTGAAAGAGATTAAATTATATTATATTTTTATGCCTCCACCCAACTGTAGTTTTGTGATTCTTAATTTTCTTTTTCGTGTCCAAGGAGGAAATATTCAATTAGAATTTTAAAAGACTTTTAATGACTTTTCTGGAATTAAAAAGTTTAGGTATATTTAGTATAAACTTTTAACGACTCTATAAAAGTCATGGGGTGACTTTAAAAAAGCCTTTAAAAATCATGTGGTATTCAATCAAGACTTTTTAATGGTCCATGAAAGTTATGAGGTATTTAAAATCTCAATGACTTTTAATGATTTTAAAATATCAATGACTTTTAATGACTTTTAGTTATAACAAATCTCACAATTTGTTAGACCTGACAAAATTTAACACGACCCAAACCCATTCGAAAATAGTAGTTGATGGGTTTAGTTTATCGGATCGGGTTGTTAATGGGTCAACCTATTAAAACCCATAATATAATGGGTCGGTTTTGGGTTCACCTTTGAAAAACCATTAATTCGTTATAACCCATTAATATAAGGATTTATATATACATACATACATACATACATACATATATATATATATATATATATATATATATGTTTATGAAATTTATTAAAAAAAATCTTTGTATTTACTGACTCAATAGTAAATAAATTTATTAAAGTTGTTGAATTTATAAAAAAAATATCTCTATAATTACATTTAGGACATATTTTAATAATTAATTAAAAATTAAATTAAAAACTCTAAAACTATAAATTGATTTTATCACTATATTCTAACCGTAACCCAAAATTAGTCGTCTTCTAACACAAGCAAATTTAACATTTATAAGCATTAGTGAGGATTGAGATTTTCAATCGCAACATAATGAAGATTTATGGAAACTATGTTAGATTTCATTTTCAAGTTGTTTATTTTTGTTTTTCTTAAAATAATATGTTTTCGATAGAATGTTGGAGTTTATGGTGGACTTGATTGCATGAGTTTGATCATGCTTTAGTAATATTTATTTACAACTTTTTAATAAATTTCAAATACAACATTTTGCAATGGGTCGGGTTGGATTACCCATTAATTTAATAAATGATTTCGGGTTTTATATTTAAACCCATTGAGCTTACGGGTCGTGTTCAAGTGGGACAATTTTAACACGACCCAAACACAAAACAACAACACTTCGTAATAACAATACCCATTGCCAGGTTTACAATTTGTTTTCCATTTTTACCAAAGACTTTGAATGACTTTTTTTTTTTTTTTTTCTTTCTTCTTTTTTTTTTTTTTAATAGAAAGAATTTCATTTTAGAAAAAAAAACATAAAATCTTTGAAAAACATCAACCACCAAACATATATTCTATTTTCAAATAAAAGCACATTCATTCTTAACAAATTTCACAAATAAAAAAAAATGAATAAACATTATAAAAAAAAAAAAACATACAAATATTAACGATCTATAACCAAAAAAAAAAAAAATTAACTAAAAAATAATATAAAACAATCCTCCATCAGCTATGCAATTAAGGACGAGAGATTTCATTTTTTTTTAACTATATTTTCAAAGCAACTAAACAACATCGAAACAAATCAAAAGAACTTCATTTATGTTAAGTAAAAATAATAAAAGACAAAAACCACTACTTAACATATGACATAATCAAAGTCGCATATGAGTGCGACTCCATGTAATTATGATCAATATCAAACTACACACTTTTAGGTATAGGTCTTATTCAATAACTATGTGCGGTTTTTATATTTTATTTTAGTAACTTGAATTAATTTTGGGTAGATTTTTTATACTCATTGTCATACTTTCGTAGAGACATGTAAACGTTAATATTATTGTCGGTTTGCTACATTTATTTAAAAGAAAATTTATTATATTTTGACTAATTTTAAAAATCAAATAAAATTTTGACTAATTATTAAAAAAAATAGGAGCATAATGTCTTTATGATGTAAAACATAATTAAAATAAAAATTTTAATTTTAAAATCATATATATATATACATGAATGCTTTTGTCAAGTTTAATTAATGATAATTTTTTTTATTCATTTGGAAAAAATATTTTTATTGACATGATAAATATATATAATTTTACCAAAACAAAGTATACATTAGTTAATGAAAGTCTATAAATATCTATAAAAGTCTTCTAAAATGAAAATCTACGAAAGTCTTTTGAAATACATGAAGTCTATGAAAGTCTTTTAAAATGAAAGTCTATGAAAGTTTTTCATAATTATGTAAAGTTTATAAATTTATGTAAAAAAAAATATTATTATAATTGTTTGACTTTTGTTTTTTATTTTTGTTTTTTATGGTAGGAGCAGAAGAAGATGGGTGAAATGTCAAAGTTTCAGTTGGGAGTGATAGGTGCACTGTTTCTTTCAGTGGCATCATCTGTCTCCATTGTTATATGCAATAAAGCTTTGATGAGCAATCTTGGCTTCCCTTTTGGTATTTTTTTTATTTACTTATTTTATTTTATTTTATTACCAAATACACTAATTATCTGGTATTTAATTATATAATAATTATTTTTTTTTCAAAAAATATTAATTGTTTTTGTGTATTTGGTTGTAGCTAGCAACAACACTTACAAGTTGGCATCTAACGGTAACATTTTGCACACTTCATGTTGCACAACGCTTGAATTTGTTTGAGAGCAAATCTGTTGACATGAAGACTGTCATGCTCTTTGGCATTCTCAATGGTGTATCTCCATTGGATTTCTCAATCTCAGCCTTGGTTTCAACTCTGTTGGATTCTATCGATCAGATAATACACTGACACGATATGATACAATACGAATGTATATTCGAACTTAATTAGACCGATACATATGATTATCACCGATTATTTATCCGAGATTTGAGTTAAGATCCTCTCCTAATCACGGCAAAAGATACTCATCTTTTTTTCTCATGTTGGCAGATGACCAAGCTTGCAATTATACCATTCACAGTGTTGTTGGAAACTATCTTCCTGAAAAAGCAATTCAGGTTAGACATACAATTATACAATAAAATGGGCCGAGACCACGTGTCCGATTTTAAGGTTATGCAGTTAATATATATATATATATATAAGAGATATAAGAATTACAAGTTTTTATGAAACGTAAAACAACAAAGGAGAAAGTATGAATGTATGATTGATGTTATATATGTATTATAGAGATTAAAGTATGATGTTATGTGTTATAAAGATTTGCGTTGAAGTGTTTTTAGAACTTTTTTGAATTTTCTTTTAGTAATTTAGTTAAGGATAAAATTATCATTAACCAAAAAAAACAGAGTGTGAATAGAATTAAATGGTTTGTCAATTGCATCACTCAATTAAGATGTTTGATATATGTGATCTCAAGTTAATAAGGTTTACTCACAAGGTTTTCTTATTATATATATATATATATATATATAAATTTTATGCTTGTGATCATTAAGAGGTAAGTAATAAAAAAATTGAGTGTGAATAAATGTTTAGTGGATTATCAATAGCATCACTCAATTATGATTTATGAATTTAGAATCTTTTGCGTCTCAGATTAATGAATTATATATATATTTATATATACAATCTTTCTATTATCAGTTCGAACTGACAAAAGTTATATCAGTTCCTTGTATGTGGGCCACTGGATTTAAATACTTTGACTGACAAGTGCATACAGCCAAGTCAAAGTATTTAAATCCAGTGGCCCACATGTAAGGAACTGATATAACTTTTGTCAGTTCGAACTGATAATAGAATTTCTATATATATATATATATATATATATATATAATCCTTCTCCTAGCAGGTGGTTTGACTTTATAATTTCAAGACGTCCAACAACAACCGCACATTCACATTAGGCCCACAACCCCACATTCACAAATACCCACACCTAATGTGAATGTGTGGCTGTGATTGGACATCCTTACTAGAGAACCACCATATATATATATATATAGCAATTTTTTGCTTATGATTGTTAAGAGGTAAGTAAATAATCAACTCTTTCATTTTGGAATCCTAAATAAGCATGTTTGATATGGAAGTTCAATCCTTACTACTCTTTTGGCTTAGGGATATATGTGACATCAATTAGTACAAGAACGAAATGTCGGAAAAAAAAAAAACAGTACAAGAACGGTTCTTTGATTTGAAATAAGGTAATAACTAATAAGCTCTCTCTCTCTCTCTATATATATATGTATAATTTCAACTTGTTAATTTGTTTCATCTGAGTACGTGCTTTTGCTTGTGAGTATTTTTTGATTTCTTTGTTAAGTGATTTGAAATTTTTGAGATGTTTTTGCAAGGTAATGGCATTGAAATTTTAGGAGTTACAGACTTACAGTGCCCCACTTCTTCCAAATTTGCAGTTTTGTAATTCTGGAAATTTTTTGGTTAGATCACAACTTAAAATAAATAGGCTTAGATCACTTTAGTACATAGGCTTAGATCGAAATTTATTTCCAAATTTTTTGAAATAAATCACTTCCTCAAGTTACTGCACAAGAGGAAGCTTCCTCTAGATCCAAGTATCCAACCCTAACCGAAGGTCTTCTTCCGGTGATCAGAACCTTCACAATCTCCTCCATTTCCATATATTGTTTTTATTAAAAAAATTATTATTATTTTATTTTTATATTATTTCCATCCTATTCATAAGGGTCAAGATTGTCTTTTAATTAATATTTAAC